>BMAW01100132.1:0-143609 GCA_019974015.1 Nephila pilipes | reverse complement strand
TGTGAAGCATATTTTATAATTGAGTACTCTGTTTTTAACTTTGTTCGTTTCAAAAAAAAAAATTTAATCTTTTAGTCTCTTTAATTCACTTGTTTGGATAAAATCACTAATCAAATATTTTTATTTTCGTACATGACAGTGGTTTTTTTTTATTCCATTCATATAACTTCATTCATACAAATTTTATTCTCTACCCTGGGTTTGAATTTTAAAATATTATAAAATTTAAATCTCTTTACCTTGAGTTTGGCACAATATGTCCCATGAGGATTCAGTGCCAAAAATTTCATCCAACCAACCAATCATAAAAGAGATGAGACCACAGGTTACTACAGGGACTCCCACCCTTTTTTATTTTTTTCCAGTTACGAGCGTTGGTGTGGATACACCACCAATGTTGACTCACTTATAGTTCAAGTCAGTATCACAGAGTCCTACTTAGTATGAGAATTCCCATAACATTCAGATGCGACGGAAAGAGGGAAAAGTACTTGACTCAGAAGAAACAATTTAGCATACGGATTCTTGAATTAATTTTATGATGTTATATTTCCTTGTAGTGGATTTTGACCCTTTTTTCTTCTAGTGCTGCTGGTTATATGTACACCAGCCTCTCACGTTCGCATAAAATTTTATTGTTAATTACTTTTTTTTATAGAATTAAATATTCAACAAACTATATAAAAGATGTTTCAAAAAGTTTTGGAAGAAAAAAATTATGTATATATTATTTTAACTCTATACACATATGTGCATATAATTCGATTGGCTCGTTGGTTTTATTAACACCCCACTAGAAGCAACATGAGGGCTATTGACGACGAACCTCGTAAATGACGAGGGTGATACCCGAGCTGGCACCTCACTCACCTAACTTCTACACCCCGTCCCCCGGAAGACTTTGAGCCTCAACAGATTTAACGGTGCATCAGCGCCAGTCGCGGATTTGAGCCTTGATGCCACTAAAGACAACGGGTCAATAGTGGCATCAAGGCTCGAACCCACCACTCGAACCACCACTTCGCGACCATGACCACTAATCTACCGTGTCCACGTGCTTATAAATAGTGTGTGTGTGTGTGTGATTGATAATGTGTATTGTGATAGTATTGTATTACATGTGACAATCTGTCATGATAATAATGCGTATTCTGATAGTATTGTGACATTGATAAATGAAAACAACTAATATTATATTGTGTGTGTGTGAAACAGTATTATTATAATGAATTTTATAATTATAGGAAAGTTTATAATTGTAGTTTTCTTAGGAAAAGTTTTTAATTAATATCAGAAAATTAATTAAAATTATGTTTATTTTCTAAATGAAAATTATTTGTCATTTTTCCCATGTTAAGGGCTATTCTAATCCATCTAATGTCTTCTTGAAGTTGTTAAGGTGCAATAAGTTTTCCTTTAAAAACATGAATGGCTGTAGAAACAAAGAATATTCACGAGTGATAATTTTAAATAAATTGTACAATGTATAAGCAGATTAATGTTTGATATATATAAAAAATGTTATGAAATAAAAAAAAAAATTAAAGATAAGTTCATTAAATTTGTTGAAGTTGTTTTTGCAAACCAAATATTGTTTTAAATAATTTTTTTTATTATTTAAAATAGACATTTGTTATGTAGTTGATAAGGTTATTGTAAAAGATGCCTCTTTCAGTTCGAACTTATGTTTATTATAGAAATCTAGTGTAAAAGGAGGAGTTACGCGTGAACATGGAAAGCTATATAAATCTTCTGATAACTAATATTCTTTAAAACTCATTAATCATATTCTACAAAATAATATAAAAAGTAACGACCTCAAATATTGTAACATTTTAAAAAGGTTTTACAAAATATACCCTTTTCTTCAAAAACTTATTTACATTTTAAATATAAGTTTTTCCTGAAATTACACATTTGAGATTTATTTTCTACTAATTTTAGCATCTAAATAAATGCAGTTTTAAAAATTTTAAATATTTTAACAAATAATTGAGAAAAATGTTATATTTTAATTCATTTCCATTTTTTAATCTAGTCGGATAACTTAAGAAACGAATGTTTTCAAAAAACATATGTTTCTTATACTGGTTTATAGATGGCACCACAACAAAAATGTCACACAGTTTGAATTCCCTTACTTGTTAGCCAGTTATTCAAGTCTTTTCCCCCTATTTCAGAATTAAAAAATTATTTTCTTCTTTGTTAAAAAAAATGCTTAATTTGCAATATACAATCAGATAAAAAAAAATAATGTTAATAAAAAGAGGAAAATATAAAATTTACTTTTTGCTTTATACATTTGTGATTTTTCGATTGCTTAATTTCTTCCCCATACTTGGTCTGTATAGGAGCACAGTCTATATATTCTTAATTTTGACTCCTTAGCTGTCTTTCCTCGTCCACGCCAAGCCAACGTAAGGACTTCGATCCTTAACAAATTTAACATGCATCACTCCTTATACACTAGGGTCTTCAAAGGAAACGTACTCGAATACGTGGGTTAACCGAAATCTCACCTCCCACGAACTCGATATCAATTGTGGTATAGTCAACGATAGATTGATTGGTTTTATTAACGTCACACAAGAAGCTGCTCGAAAGCTATTGGTGATGGACTTCGTAATTTTGAACATCGGTCAAGTGACGAGGACACGACACCTGAGCTGGCATCTTCCTCTTCAAATTTCTATATCACACCAATGGGAGGACTTTCAGCCTCGATAGATTTAACGTTAATCAGCCTCGTCTACACGACGAATATTTGGGAGCATCAGGACTCAAATCCACGACTCGACCAAAGTCCAAAGAAACTTTTGATTTGGATTTTGAAAAATCTACGCCTCCTCCAGTGGTTTCCACAGAATAGGTATTCCTTGGTCTTTAAAACTCTAAGTGATAGTAAGGCTCCCGGCCTTGAAATTTTTTGGACTATGGAGTTTAAAAACATTTTTTTTCTGATTTTTTAATCTGTTTGTGAAACCTATCAATTTTTGTATACAATTCTACTCTTTCCCTTATAATTTAAAAGATGTCAAATTGAAACTCCTCCTTAAATCTAGCGAGGACCCATCTTCCGTCAAATCATATAAACCAATTTGTTTGTTACCATCCTTAAGAAAATTTGCTTTGCGGATGTTATAGCACATATTTCTTCCTGTAATTCTAGAAGAGACCTAGAGCATAGCTCCTATATTTTAATTAATCTTATTGCTGTGCATCTGGCACGGCTAAGGTTGGCGATTTCGATTCAGAAAACCACTTGTGTTGGGTTTATATGTCCATCAATCCATAATAAGGGAATTAGTGGTGACAGCATCTTTAATCATGAAACCCTGTTTTCAAACTAAACAACTCCTGCATTAAAATTTGTAAATTATATAAACATTTAAGTATTCTGGGTGATTTCAGGCTCTCCTGAAGCTCTCACGTTAATTATCTCATAGAAAAAATGTATAATCTCCCATTAAATTTTAATAGGATTTCCTTCAGTAAAATTTCAATTCCGAAATTATAAATTATGGTACTTATTTGTTATTGAACTCATAATAGTCTACTGTTAGAGAATCTGTGGTGGTGCCTAATATCCTCTCAAATTACCAAGTTAAACTCCATTCAGAGAGTTTGTCTTTTAAAAATTACCCAGACCGTCTCTAACTGATACTTTGCAAGTAATTGTCAGGGTTCCCCCTATTCATCTTACCTTAAAATTTCCTTTTCTTAAATATCAAATTTGGAAGCAGCATAATTCAAACGTTTTTATCTGATTAATAATATCCCATTTGATTCAAATATTTCTCTGAGAGCTGTTTGTCCTCAAAATAAAATCTTTTTCTTAACAAATTTTGGGGGCCCTCCGGGTGAGAAATTTACATCGGCGGATTAAGGTTTGGATCCGAAACTGAGTTCACTGTGTGTGTCTTCCTCCGGGGTGTCCTAAATAGGTTCTCATGTTTACGCTTAATTCTGATGATTGAGTTTCCAAGCTTTCGGCGATCGGATTTGCCATATTGGGGGCCATCTCTCATAGCTTCAAAATTTCTATTTAATCCAACAGTTTATCATCAATATTGCTGCTGCAGAGTAACAGAAATAACTTATGTTGGATTCGGGCCCACGTTAGAGGTTATTACACCGAAACTGCAGCTCATTTGCAAAACTCGCTTTCACTGATAGTGAGAGAATGAATGTCGTAACCCTTCGGTTTCCTCTAGTTAAGATTTCTTTTAAAAAAAATAAGCTTCTTACCGACTGGGAGTTGTGGTGGTCAACATGCTATACCACTATTCGGGTTAAGGTCTATATTCTAAAACCAAATTTGAAATACTATTCCAATTCAGGTTTTATTCTTAACTAGTCGTGGTCCCTTCGTTTGTTATTTAAAATCATTTCCATTTTAAAAAAAAATGCAAATTTATGTTCCTGTGGCTTTATTGGAGATATTGATCACTACATTTTCTCTAGCCCTTTTATCAACAGTTTTCATTTCAATTGTCCAATTCTTCAAGCGAAACTTATTTCGCTGAAGTCTATGTATGAAATTCCTATATATAACTTGCATTTCAAGTTTAAATCGTGTATTCTCAGGGGTCGTAAGATTACCCAACAAATTCCACAATTGTTTCAATAATTGATTACATTTCTAAATTTTCAATTTTCCTTATTTTGTGCTCACAATTAAAAACATTCTTTTTCTATTAAAATCATAGAAATACTAACTAAATTCAAATACCTTATCTGCGATATGTTGATCAACTCATGAGACATTTTTTATTTCATCAAACGTCTATTTTATAAATAACTTCTAATTTATTGTTTGTAAGTATTTTTACTTCTTATAACTGTGTATGTAATTTTAAAATATATAAGTTTTTCATATTTAAATAAGCATATTCATTGTTTGAAATAGATCAATAATTGCAGTTTGCAAACTAAAATATATCTAAAAATATTGAAAGAAAATTATGAAGCAAAATGACTTTTTCCTTCAATGTCTGAAAACAATGTTCATTTACAATCGTTTTATTGTTTTTCGCAGTTTTGGTTTTAAAAAAAGAAACCAATCAAAATTGTTTATAAGAACTATAGTTACTCATTTTCAAAATTCTTACTGATATTTCCTATAATAAAGATGCTTTTTGAAGGAGTAAAAATTTATGTAAACTAAACTGAGTAACAAAAAAGGTGCTAAATAAAGTTTTGCAAAGAACAGATTCAGCCACCCAAGGTGATCTTTTTTTATAATTATCATTAAATTACTCAATTATATATAAGAATTAAAGTAAACGATGAAATATTGAGAAATGGACAATAGTAAACATTTCCAATATTAAAATTAAAGAAAACGATAAATTGTTACATTGAATATATTTAAGCTAATGTACTTAAAAATAAAGCAAACGATAAATTATTACATTGATTATAATTAAACTAAATGTATTTAAAATTGAAGCAAAACGATAAAAAGAAATGAAAAGTGATCTGGTACGCTAAAAGTGATCTAACTAAAACAATAGACCCTTGGGTAGCTAAAATTGCATTCTTTGCAGCCCATTTCTTAACTACGTTGAAAACTTTTTAAGGGGACTTGGAACCCAAAAAATGAACAAAAATTTATTTTTATATAGTAATATTATTTGAATTATTATCTTTCGATAGGTGTATTGTTTTGTATATACGAAATCGAGGTTTGAGAAAGTGAAAGTGAAAAAGTTACGGCAATGACGATAAATTACGAGGTACCTGTTTTAAAATTTAAAATTAACCTTCTCGTCATAATATTGATTAAAGAATTTCAGAATTCAGAGTTTCTCATAATTTCCTGAAAAGCAGCCAAAATTTGGGGGTCAAGGCAATATACGCCAGGAAATTTAGTAGGAAAGGGCCACTGAAATTTAAAAGAGAACTTTTCAGAGAGAATTGAGAAGCAGAATTACGATAGGATACACCTAAATTTGAAGAATTTAACGTTCAAAAATATTTTGCAATGGTGTAAGCTTTTAATGCGTTTTTCTCAAAAATGTTTTTTTTTTTCCTCATAATGTGTGCATGGTGTCAATGATAATTGAAAAAGCTATGAATTTATTAGTATGAAATTTTTCGAATCTTATAATTATATTTTTTTCTAGAGAATGTACAAAAATAATTATTATTGTATGAATTGATTGATTGATTGGTGTTAGGGGATATAAAGCAACAAAAACTATTATCCCCTTTAACAGATTATTTTAATTCAATAAATATCAAAATGTTTCATCTTCTGCAAGAATGCTCTGAAAACTTGTTCATTAGCTAGTGTTCTCTCTAAAAGTTCTTTGAAAGTAACTTTGTACTGTGGTTATATTACAATATTATATCTTGATTATATTACAAAGATCAATTTTATGGGACGCTTATTTATTACAAGTCAAAAAATATGTTCCAAATCATTGATACAATTACAGGTCGTAATCATTGTGCATTACAATTTAAATTGAATTTGTGCAAAAGCCCGGGGTTTATGATCATTTTTCTGATGATTCGAGGGCTTAGTATTTCTTCTGTTTTATTTTTTGTCCATTTGGATATTATGTCTATGGTGGGAATGTTTCCTGAGATTTCGAAATATTTGCTTGATTAAAAGTTTTCATTAGTTCTTTTCATTCTGTCATGGAAAATATCGTTATTGATGTCTTTTGGGGCAATGCATTCAATGCCTACATAGGATTCCGTTACCGATTTTGCGAGATAATCCATCTGCTTATTCCAAAAGTTTTTCGAATGTCCTGAAATCCAAAGCAGAATCATCTGATTATGAAATTGCGACTGTGTGAAGATCTTACTGGCTAATCTATGAAACACTTTTGGGGCTTTAATCTTGCAATTTTTAATGCTGATAGCACCGATAGCTATGGAACAGAATTAACAGCTTTTTGTTTAATTTAATTAAATCATCTAGAGCTTGGCATATGACTAGTGCATGTGCAATGAATATAAAATTAATATCATTTACTCTTTCATTAATTAGGCGAAAGATGCATTTTCCGTGATACCTGCTTTTGATGTCACATTCAGATTTTTTGACGCATCCGTAGCTATTAGGGAAAAATCTCTGAATCTATGATTCACTATTTAACAAATAGCCCCTTTACAATATGAGTTGGTAAATTTTTATTTTGAAATCCAAATTTCTCTGTATGAATCTCATAAGAAAGATCCGTGATATACATCAATCTGGGTATTCATTCAATTTGGTTTTCATTGATGCCTCAAGTATGAAAAATATCTATGATGTTGTTTCTCTCCCCTTCCAGGATTTCCAGAGTTGTTGTTTTAACCTATTCAGGACCGTGATCACTTATACGTTCTCCCTTCACGGCCCACGATATCGTATATGTGACGGGTGCTTCCGTGCTACCGGAACTTATGATCACACTGGTGTTATTTCAAATTGGAACGTTTTATTTGATTTTTTAACGGTCATTAGATAGCGGTTAAGTTCGTAAAATTTTCAATTATCATTCCACAAAGTGTTGACCTTCAATTCCAACTTTTGTTTAAGATTTTTTTTTTCCTTCTTTTTCGTAATTAAATCAGGGGAATTTGAAAATTTAAACAATTGCATTTGTTCGCTTCTTTTGGTCGGATTGTGCATTTAAAGGGCTGTGATTTACTGCGCGCTGGGGTTTTCTTTATATTTTGACGGAGTGGGGGAAATGATGAAATGTTTATTGGTTAGTGTTGGGAGTAGACTTATCGTTCGTCAGATGGTGTTTTGTATGCTTTTAGATCAGTTTTATCTTTGCTATAACGGCGAAAGGATTGAAATATATAAGTGAAAAAATCAAGGAGACAATGTGTTGTGTGCAAAAAAAGCTCTCTAAAAGAAAAAAAAATGCAAGCTGACATATTAGAATTCCTTTGCAATGGATGCAGCTTTTATTAGGTGTACATTCATCTATATAGAAGTACAACGGAAATTTTAGGTTGTTGAGAAAATTAAAATTAATGTAGGAAACTAAAACACTTAGAGCATTGTCTAAGTTTGTCTTTAGAAAATTGAATATTATGATTTATAAATCAGAGTTTAATGTTTTCTGGTCACATTGTTCCCATCACGATAATCAACACAGAGGGAATTTCTGGACTTGTCTCGCCTTTGACAAAATAACAGATCTCTATTATATCTGTATTATTTAAGTTTTGTGATTCAGTACTAAATCTTCCAGCGATACATCAGTAAGAATTCCGAAGAGAATTCGGGAGGTGATTTCTTCCCATATAACATTAGACTTTATTGAGAAATTTAATAATTTTACTTACAATAAGATCTATCTACGGTATGAAATTTAATTTTACCATATCTGGTAAAGGAAATATTTAGAATGTTCGTATGTCTTGGAATTTTGCTTTTAATTTCTGCGTGTAATAATAGGAGATTAGCCTTCGGAATATGAATATGCTCCTGATTATGCTCTAAAAAAATATTTATTTCGGTTATTTTCTTTTTTCTGCTTGTGTTACAAGTTCTTTATCTCTCAGTGATGTTTTAAAGTATTTATTATTTCCTGTCTTTATCATGTTCTCTATAGGAAGCGACAATTGTTCGTCCGTATCTTAAACAACAATAATGAAATGGTAAGCTATCGCCAGTTATTGCGATACTTTGCACTATCTGATTTTTTTATATATATAAATTATTCGTGACATTTGTTAAAAGGTTAACCAAGCGTATTAAAATGTGTATCAAACACGCATATGATTTATCATGAAATAGATAAGAAGAGAAGAAGAGTGAAGATATAGGATGCATGAGATATATGCAGGATGCGATTTAATTTAGTTTAATATTACAGTTAAATTAATTTTGATAATTTTAAAGATTTTTTTTTTATTACTAAGATGAGAAGATTAAAGAATTAGGAAAGGAAGGAGAAAGATAGATACCGAAGTTTTTACATAGACTATTTAATTACATACGCTTTAACATAAACTCGACTTCAATTAGGGGGGGAACTGCTCTTGAGAATAAAGTGGTTGAGTAGGTTAGTTGAGGGAGGGGAGCATTGAGTGATGGGGGTTTGATTACTGATGGGTTAGGATAAATCGAAAGTGTTTCAGATGAAATGCTAATGGTTATGGGGGTATGAGGTGAAAATAATTATGGCAAATTTGATATGTAATTGATGGGTTCCCCTCATTATGTGCAAATAAAAGCTGAGCTCTAATTACTGGATTAATATGATTAATAAGTTTGAAAAAGAAGCGTCCGGATAGATGGTTGATGTGGCTATTAATTTGAAGGATTTTAAGATCCTTGTGTATGACAGAATTTCTAACATACCAAGGAGAGTTGGTTATTATTCTTAGTAATTTATTTTGTAGCGTTTGAATTTTTTAATGTGCGTAGGGGTAGCTTGGCCCCACACAGGAGAAGCGTATTATCAAATTGGTCTGATTATTTGTTTGTAGAATAGGGTTTTATTGGGGAGAGTGAGTGCAGAGTGTTTACCTATTAGTGGGATGAAGTTATTTATTTTAGCCCAGCTTTTATCAATTATGAATTGTATGTGTTTTCAAAAAGTTAATTTGGAATCCTGGATAAACCCGAGATATCTGACCTCGGTTCTATAAAATATTATAGTTAAAGAAATTTAGTTGGGTGTCAGGGGGTGGAACATGTCCGTTTCTAAAAATAATAGCTTTGGTTTTATTAGTATTTGCAGCAATCCGGCAAAAGATCATCCATTTTTGAATTTTTTTTAAATGTAATTGTAATTTTTGATGACTTTGGTGGATTTTAGTATGTCACGTGTTGTATAAATAAAGGCTCTTAATTTCATCAGCAACAGTATTATTTATTATTTAAAGCACACACAACTCTCATACTAAATTATTTATAATATTTACGTTCAAATGCTAACAGAACTTAATGATATCATGATCATGGAAACAGTCAGGATAGCGGAGCTTTTTTACACTACAACATCTATCGAATATGGGGCAAGTCTCTCTGACGTTATTCTTCGCGCAAATCGTTTTTGTCTCCTCTTCGTTCATTAGTCCAGCGCTCTGTATACTCTCTCCTTTTTTTTGTATCCTTCCGCGACAGCAGCAAACCATGATCGCCACAGGTAGCCCTCTACCAGCGATAGCTATACTTGGGGTTGGACTTTACTCTGCGGCCGGAATGAGTAGTGGTTTCTTACCTGCTTGAACTTCCTGTAGAATTTTCTTGTATTGTGTTCAGGACTTCATCTGGTTGAGTGGAAGCCTTTTCCTTCCTGTGCACTGCAGCAGCGATGTCCACCAACTCTTTGGGAACGTAAGCAGGCTACATCTGATCAGCGCTCATTGAAACCTCTTTTATATGCCTCAAGATTCGGAACACCTTTTTCGCGCGGTTGACAATTTTATAGGGACACTCTTGTGGTGGTTGCAAACCTTTCTTCATAGAGTCAGTTCGCAGAAAAATATGGCTGCATGTGGTCAAATCCTTGCTCACGAAAATCACATTTTGTCTGTGATGTCGAGTCGTTGGCGGAGATAAACGTTCCACTGATTATCTGAGTCTCCCCATAAAAGTAGCAGGATTTGAGTTCTGTATAGATGGCATAGAAATTCGCCAGGTAACCTTATGGGAGTTCCATAAATCATATCCACAAATGTGACTTGTAGATTCTCCTTCCAAGTGGCACGAAATCCCAAAAGTATAGTGGGCAATACTGTAGTCCACTGAGCCTTGCCATGCACTCTTACAGCCACTTTCAACTGCCTATGAAATCTCTCGATTTGGCAGTTTCCGGCCGGATAATATGGAGTTGTGTGCTGCTTTTCTGTGCCTAAGAGCTTCGATGGGTTCTCAATTAGAGATTATTCGAACTACGTTCCTTGATCGGTAGTTAACCTTTTGAGGACGGGCAGTCGCATTTGCGACCAAAAGGATTAGTGTCTTAAAGGACGGGGTTAGTCAGGAAGTCGACTACTGAGTTCCTTCCCCTCTGAACAGCTTTCGATATGCCTTGAAGCTCGTAAATGTTAATCACTTCCTCCCCCTCTTCTTGAATCCAGAGGGTATGGAGATAGACCTTTTTTTACGTGTTGTAACGTCGTGACCCCAAAATGCGTAGAATGAAGCGGTAACGTGAAGGGATCACACAGCTTAAGAGAAGATAATTCTTTATTTTACAAATCTGTGGATCATATTCTAGTTAGACGTTTCCGTCTTGTTTCTATTCGCACGAACTGCAAACACATATAGCTACATAGCACAAAGTCAAAACGCATATAGCTACACAGCACAAGTTCAAACACATTTAGTTGAAATAACACCAACAGCTTAATATCAAATATAGTTCTATTTTAGTTCTAAAATCGCAAGAGCCGGCAATCGCCTCCAAATTCCAGCTTGAACGCTCTCTCGCTCCCCGACAGGAATCCCTCTTCTTTTTCTCCCTTTTTAAAACCTCGAGTAGGTTTGTCTCACCCCCCCCCCTTTGATTTATTTTCATTTTTGAATGAACTATCCAATCAAAGACAAACTCCGTTTTTGTCCCCTGCAACACCATTCGCTCTTTTCGGCCAATGTCAGTTTTCCTCACGTGTAAGCCGATGTCGGCCGTCACACGGCTAGGCCTTAAATTCATATATATATATATATATATATATATATATATATATATATAAATGTCCTGGGTCAACAATACCTCACAAAGAGGATTCAACTCGACCGCACCTGTGTAACAGAGTCAGATGTTCATGAATGTGGCTGACCCAAGCCACCTGATTTTGTTCATTTATGGCTCTTAAGCAATAAACTTTTTATTGTGACTTTGAATGGGAAGTTGGGAACAAAAGCGGGAGTTCAAAGCAAAAGTCTTTGGCGGGGGTTATCTATAGCCTACGCTACAACGTCATATCGAAAAATCAATTTCCCCCTTTTTGTCTCAGTCTGAATCACCAAAACAAATAATTCCTTTCATTTAAATTTAGGAAGAATGTGTGCATTAAATATTACATTGACAAATTGTGTCATTTTACGAAATTAAGCTGCATTATTTTGTAAATTATAAGAAAATAATTATGTCCACCCTATATGAAATTTCATAAAATATGCATTCCAGGAAGAAAAAAAACATCATCTTCAAATAAGTAATTAAAATTTTAATTTTTTTCAAAACATTTTAATGTTTTAAAATTCCCAGTACAATAAATTTAGTATTTTTAAGTGATCTTTATCTCAATTTCTCAGAATTGTTTTTCACAATTCTGTGCATGGTTTTGGTTCAAATAGTGTTATTTACAGGTTTGATATTTATTTTATTTGACGCTACAAAAAACACTAGAAACAGTTACATCTAATTTTGTAGATTTAAAAGTAATAACCATTTATCGAAATCCTTATTTCATGCATAGAATTATCGAACAAATTATGCAAAACTACTTGAAATAATTTTGGTACTTTTTACTGATTATAAAGGAGACCTAGCATTGTAAATGCATGACAGTCGTGAACAATTAAAAATCTAAGAAAAAAGTATAAAAAAAATTTGAATTTCAATGAAATAACATGGCACTCTCTCTGTGAAAGAAAATTAAAGTAACAAAAAATAATTCAGCTAGAAGTATGAAAGTTTGCATATATATTTATAAAAGTTTTGAAACTGTAATATAATTTTTTCCGATAGTTTGTCATTTTTAGGGTACCATTTTCCCATAAGTTTATATGAATAAGTAATTCAAAAATTGTAAAAATATAACTTGATATAGCAATATACTCATTCTTGTTTGATAATTTCTTTACATAATTGCGGTGAAAAATTATATCTTTATCTAATGTTTTAATTACTATTCAAGAAAAAAAATAGTTTTTTAGTTATACTCCTATAACAGTACTAAAAATAGGAAATAAAAAATTGTTACAAAATTAAAAGATATAATTGAATGATGCAAGTGTTAGGAAATGTAACATATTATTCTCATTTGAATGAGTGCTGAATTTTTTCGAGCTGTACAAAATTTAAAAACTTTAGAAAACACGTGTTGTTATACAGTAACAGTTAGTTTATTTATACTAATAATTCTAAAAAAAATAGACGAATATTATAGACGTAGTTAATTTTACAAACCATGTATTTTCCTCATTTTTATTCATTTACAAAATGCTTGAAATTATGTGAAGTCTTTTTTATTGATATTTGACTCATTGATATGCTAATGTTAAAACTTCGAGAGAAATTGAAAAAATTAAAACAGAAACTAACAATACCTACATTTTTTTTCCTGTTTTACTCTTCTAAAATCTTTTTAAAAACAAGTTTGTATAGGTTCAATTAAATTTTTAAACACAAGTTAAATACAATATTTGTAGTAAGAGAAAAATTTTATAAGCACTTTCGTTGCTTATTTTAGTTCTAAAATTCTGCCTAGTGACTTTCTGACTTAGTTCATTTCTTGACTTTGTTATAATTAGACAAGTTGCTTGCAAATAAAACATGCTACTTCTTTTCTAAAAGAAAAACTTTGAAAACTAAAAATGATATACTGTTATATTTGGTTGTTAGAATATTTCAGTGGGAAAAAAATGTGCACGCATTTTTTTTTTCATTCGTTGTAAACGTTAGAGTTAAAACTCATACGTCAGATAAAATGTCAATACCTTTTTGTGTTCAACCATTCTAAACCTGTTTATCTGGATCTTTATATCTTTGAATGCACAAAATGTCTAAGGGGTAGCTTTCACATAATAATGTCGGTATTTATCTCTAAAGGGAAACGAGATAATTGCTTTCAGGGGTACAATTCTTTCGCAAATGTCGCATTCATTCACGATTTCCGTATGGTTATATATGTTAGACGTGCTGCAATTCCTAGACACCGTGGGTGTCCACCTTATATCTCCACGAAACCTTAAGTTTTTAAATATACATTTGAGACTAAAGATTTTTTTGACAGTGTGTGTTTCCGCCGCTTCTTGCGAGAGAAACTTTTTAAAGATGATTAAAAGCTATATTTAATGAACAATGAATCAGGTAAAACGGTTCAGTCATTCTTTCCATTGAAAATTAGGAGCTAAAATGATTAATTTTAGCTTTAAAAAACTTCACAAGTTAAAGTTTTAGCTTTTTTAATGACTGAAAGAATAAAAACATTTTTAAAATATCAAGAATGGCCGATTAATGATATTCTTTAAGCTACATGTAACTTGTTTCTTTTCTTTAGATTAAATGTTTCTGCTTTCGAAATCCCTTTAAATATTTAATTTTATTAAATAAATTTTATTGTATATTTGAGATGACATTTTTTATGGAGGTAATTCTAATAAAGGGACCTCAGGGATGTTTCCGCCTGATCCTCAATAACTTAAGATTCTCATCTAACATTATTACCCTTCGTGATAAGAGAAATGTTACTCTAAGAGTTGAGTTGGTAATTTAACTATTCTTTTTTAATTATTATTTCTATTTCCTTTTATCATTCAAAATTTTGAGTATTATTCATAGAATTTAAGCAATATTTTCTATCTAACACACCAAAAACATGCTAATGTTATTGAAATTATATATATGACAAGCAAACAATTAAGTTCCTCACGAATAATTTTTTGTGTAGAAAAAATATACTTATTAATTATTTAATTCATTTTGAGGAAGAAAATGTAAAACTGTTCTTAGAAGTAATACATATATTTTATTAATTATAATTCGATAAGAAACAATAACTAATGAATCAGTAATATAACTGTCAAAAAGCACAGCTAATATATTTCTTTAAATATTTTATTTATTGACATATAGACTTTGGATGCTTATATAGAGTTCTTAACTTATATATATTTTATGTACATTTGCTCTTCAGTAACATGTAATGTGTGACTCACTTCACAGATATTTATTTTTAGTTGTATAGAATTAAACAATATTAAAATAAATCATCATTGATTTCGTGGTCGCAGTTGCCTAATGATCATAGTCGCAGAAAACGATTTTCGTCGAGTTGTGAGTTCTAGCCTTGATGTCACTAAAAATCCACCATGCAATCGGGGTTGATGCAAATTAAATCTGTGAGGCTCAATGCCCTACCGTTGACATGGTGTGGAAGTTAGGAGAGGAAGGTCCCAGCTCAGATGTCATTCTCGTCACTTGATCGATGCTCTTAATTACGAGGACTGTCTCAAATAGTCCTTTGCTCTGATCATACTGTACAATTAATTCTAATTATATATATAAAAAAAAACTTTTTATATTGCATCTCTTGTTGATTAAGTTTTTTTTATCAAAAATACTTGTTTGTTGCTTCTAGTGCGTTGTTAATAAGACCAATCAATCAATCATGATTGATTCGAGAAAATCAGAATTATATTAAATATCTATCAAATTGATATTTATATACTTAGTTCTTTTTTTTCCTTTTCTGTACAAATTTATCTCTTGATTATAAAGAATAATATTTATCTGAATTTTCGAAAGGGTTATAATGTTATATATTTCTTGAAGAACGTCAACCTTAATATCAAAATAAACATTTCAGCATATCTATATGATTACATGGATGAATTTGATTCATATAAAATAAATTTATAACGTTTGCAAATTTTTAATGTGATAAATGTGTGTGTGATTATGAAATTGAAATATGTGATCATTCTACATACATATAAACATATTTTAGAATAGTTGATATTTGACTAAAACGAAACATTTATTTTGTTAATACAGTGTTTTGTAATTTGTTCAGAGCACAAGTTTCAAGCAACGCCTTAAAATATTTCAAAAGAAAAACTTTTGAAATAGTTAAAATTTTCCCTCATAATTACACCTATAAATATTCATGCAAGAAACGTATTTTTTTTTTTTTTTTTTTTTTTTTTTGCATATCATATTTTATGACACTTTCCATATACATAAATTATTAAACTCAATAAAAATTAAAATAATACAAGACTTATTTCCCCCCGGCTAATTTATTTATGTTATTTATTCAAAATTCATTTATGATATATATGGAAATATTCAGCATAATTTTAAGGTTTTGAACATTTTCTTTCATTGTTCAAATTATTTGTTCATTGTTCCATAACTTATTCAGACTTTTAGATGCTGAAAACTTATTTATGCTTACGAAATAATCTGTGAAGAGTTTTGTGAGTATAAATAGATAAGTCAAGATATCCATGTATTAAATTATGAAATGGTATATAATATAATTTGATAATAATATCATGTAACGGTACTGTGGTCACTGCCTATTATAAATATTGCTAAATAACTATAACATTTATATTGCTAATAACTATAATATAATAACGTCCAATTATATTGCATACGAATAGAATAATTTACTGTTTGAAAACTCTAATTATGGTATTAAGAATGATGCAAGGAAATTGTAGGAAAGAACATGACTTCCATTTTTTAAACATATTTCTGAAAGTTTCTTTAATTGAAAACGGACAGATAATAAGCTTTCAGAAAGAGCTTCCCATAAAAAGGAAGAATCATTAGAAGCTAGAGACTTCCAGAATCGTAAACACCCTTACTGCTCAGTAGGAGGCAACACTCTGCCTGGTCCTTTTGTCAGATGACATAGCTGCCAATCATTGACCGAAAAGGGGGTGATCAATGTAGTAAAATCTCCCTTCCTCACCAGAATTTTCTTCTCGAAAGTGCCCGACCACAAAAGGTTAATCTGTGGGGTGGATCGAATCTGGAGATTCAACCAGTGTACAAGGTCTTGATCATGGCCTCTTCTGAAATCTCTACCAGTGGAAATGCTTCTGACCATTTGGAGAACCCATCCACACAGGTGAGGCAATAATGAAAACCCTCTAATGGAGGTAGGTGTCCCCCAAGATCGATGTGTACGTGCTCGAAACGAAATCTTGGTATCTCGAATTTTCCGATCTCGTTTCTTGTATGCCGAGATACTTTTGCATGTTGGTATTAAACATGTACGAGCCTATAGAGTAACATCCTGTCTCATTGACGACCACACGAAACATTCAGCTACCAACTTTAGAGACACTCTCATTCCTGGGTACGAGAGTGAAGGCAAATTGTTAAAGATTTCTCGCCTGAAAAATTTTGGGACAAATGGACGAACATGATCCGTTCACACGTCACAATGGAGAGTAACTAGAGTTTGTCTCATTGGTAGAAGTTGTAGTACTAGGGAAGTTAAACAAGAACCAGCTAAAATGTCCTGCATTTGGGAATCCTTCTACTGCTTCTCAACCATCTTTTTGAAGTCAACAGCACATGACGTGGTGGTCGTTGAAATATTAATGCGTGACAAAGCGTCTGCCGCAACATTTTTCGATCCTTTCAGGTACAGAATGTCAGTTGTGAATTGACCAATAAGATCTAATTATTGGAGCTGTTGTGGAGAGCATTTATCCTCTTTCTGTTTAAATGCATATATCAGGGGCTTGTGGTCCATAAGTAAAGTGAAACTTCGGCCTTCCACCATATGCCGAAAGTATTTAATAGCCATGAAAGCTGCCATCAGTTTTCTATTATACGCACTGTATCTATGCTGTCCTGGAGAGAGAGACTTTGAGAAAAAACAAGAAGTTGAAACCCTGTAGGTGCCTGTTGATAGAGTGCAGTACCTACTGTTGTGTCCGATGCATCTACCACGATGGCAAGTAATCCATCTGCTGCCGGATGGTACAAGACTGTGGCCTCTTTTAGATCTTTGATGAACTTTTCAAATGCAGCAGTAGAGTCTTTTGACCATAAGATGGGTGTTTGGTTATTTCTTTTAACTCCCTTTAAATCACTGTTCAAGACTACTTGCGTCTAGCAGCGTGTGGTATAAATCGTCTGTAAAAATTGAAAATTGCAAGGAAACGACGAAGCTCCTTCACAGTCTCTGGTTTTGAAAAGTTCGTAATTGGTACAACTTTCTCTGTTATTGGAGAAGTGCCTTCTGCAGTCACAATATGTCCAAGAAATTTTACCGAAGTTTCACTTAGAACACGTTTGGAGACACATTTGATGTAAATGTTGATCTTCCTCTTCAGATGCAATTAGAACATCAAGAAAATATGGCACACAAAAGTCCATTCCTCTTCAAACATAATAAATGAATCTTTGGAACGTGGCAGCAGCGTTCGAAAGACCAAAAGGCATGTAGAGGAATTCAAATAGTCCGAATGGTGTTGTGAAAGCGGTTTTCGGAATGTCTTCTTCCTGTACCAGAATCTGATGGTATGCTTTTACCAAATCTAGAATTAAGAAAATTCTTTTCTGCTCTGATACTTGAAAACAGTCCTGAATATGATGCACTGGATACTGATCAGGAACTGTTGCAGCATTTAGTTTCCTGAAATCACCGCATGGGTGCCCTTCTCAGTTACTTTTAGGTACCATGTAAAGTGGAGATGCCCAACAACTGCTAGGTGGTCTGCAGATTCCGGTTTCCACTAGATATTGGAGATCCAGTTTTGTGGGTTTTAGCTTGTCCAGGGGTAGTCGTCAGGCTTGGAGAAAACTGGAGGTCCCCTTGTAAGTATTGATTGCTTAACATTGTGCTTCAATTGCCTTGGGATCGAAACAGCTTCAACGAGAAAAGGGAACTCAGCGAGCAGTCGATGAAACTTGGTGTGGCTTAACTTTCTTGACTCTGGAATGATTCCATTGTTGCATTGTTCCTTGTGTCTGCAACTTTGTCAATGAGTCCACCAGGCATTCATGATGAATGTTGACTAGCAGTCCATAGTGGCGAAAGAAATCTACCCAAATTATTAGTTGCGAGACTATAGTAATAATAAATGGCCATCAGAGCACTTTTCAAAGTCCAAGATCAAGGGTCAACAGACGCTGACCGTAACTTGAAATAGAGTTTCTATTTGCTGCGAAAAGTTCAAGAGAAGCAGGTGGACGAGGTTCTTATGCCGTGATCAGAGGAACTACAGAGAAGTCAGCCCCAGTATCAATCAGATATTTTGACTTGGAAGTTCTATCCGAGAGATACAACCAGTTGATCACCTTTGTGTCGCCTCCCGGTGAGAAGAGTGACGGCCGTTCTAGTTTTCCGCCTAGAAGGAACAAGGTTTTGTGCACTTTGTAGCACGTTGTTTGAAACGCCGGTGGTACCAACAATGTTCCTGATTACGGGAGTTCCTGCTGGTTGATCAGAGAGGGAAACATCTTTCTTATTCCCGGGAGGTAGATCGTTCATAGGTCTCTAGGTGAGACAGGCGTGATGAGATATCCATCAGCACGGTTTTCAAGTCTTGATTCTTGGCGTCAATCGCGTGAATCCACAAAATATGATCCGCAGCTGCCATGATACCATCCTCCATCTCAGCCAGTTTCTCCAGTTGGTCATTCGAGATAACCAATATCTGCTGAAGGTGGGTAAGTAAGTACTGTAGAAAAAGGGATTTCAGTAATTTTTCCGTCATCCTGTTTCTGCCTTGCTCTTCATCTCCAGTAAAAAACGCGAAAGCTTGCGATCACCGAGCTGCATTCCAGAAATAAGATATCACGTAAGCGTTGTTCCTCCGAGTCAGCATATTTTGAGCAGAGTCTGGTTCGGAGTGTGGTGTTTGGCTTCTCTGCCGGAGGATTCAAAATGATATTCCCGACTATGTCTAATCCTTTGGGCTGTAACGCAGAAATAACGTGGCGAAATTTTGTGATCTCTATCGGGATTCCGGCTAGAATGGATTGGCTATCCTTTTCATTGAACCATGTTTCCGGATTCGTCCACCAGAAGGGCTATACGTTCACTGAAACACGTGGATTGCTTATGGCCGCTGCACTATCCTCATGAGACATCGTAAATGAAAATATTCCACAATATTGATTTTACAATATGAAGTAAACACTAAAAAAAGTTTACCAATCTTAAAAAGATCTTTCCAGCATTTCAATAAGCGGATGCCATGTTCAGAGTCCTGGGTCACCACTAGTGCATGTCACGTATTGTATAAAGGCTCTTGATTTCATCAGGAACATTATTTACTATTTAAAGCAACGCACATGCTCAAATATTAAAAGAACTTAATGATATCAAGATCGTGAAAACAGTAAGGATAGCGTAGCTGTTTACACTACGAACTCTATCTAAGACGGGGCAAATCGCTCTGGCGTTTTTCTTTGAGCAAACCGTTTTTCGTCTCCTCTTCGTTCATTTGTCTAGCGCTCTATTTACTCTCTCCTTTCTTGTATCGGCAGCAAACCCTGAACGCTACATGGTTGATTTATCTTGATTGAGGATTTCTCCAACCAAAGGCTATTGTAAGGACTCTGAGGGAAGTCATATGTGTGCAGAGAATAAATTAGGGGAGAATCGATAGATCCTTGAGGGGTACCGGTCTGAATATTGTAAATTACAGATAGTTCATTGTCAAGTCTAACTTGAATTGCAGTTTTTGAGGTATTGATTGACTATGATAATTAAGTGGGGGGATTAATATTAATGAATTTGTAAACGTGCGTATCTTAAGTCACAAACTACGAATGACCCACACTGGGTATATTCGTTGCAAAAAAATGAAATAAATAAAAGATAATCTTACCGAAATACTTGTATAAGAAAAGAATTGATACCTCTATCTTTGTAGGCAAAGAACAAAATCAAGAAATAAATTCAAAAACTTTTAAAAGAACTTGAACAATTTATCCATTTGGAATATGCATACATTGTTCAGTTCTCTGAAATGCTATTCATTTATTTAAAGAAATAACCATTGTTATTGAAAATCACAATCATCTCTACAATCAATCAATCAGCATACATGTTATGCGCCGCTTTTAAGCTAAGCAAAAAAACAAGACAAGACATTTTACTTTTAAAAAAAAACAAATAGGAAACGCTGACACGATTATTTCTGAAATTTCAATTAGTGCTGGGAGTAATAAATTTGGTTACTCTTTATCCCTTAAAATAAAAATAATAAATTCAATTAATATGTGCAGCAATTATCTGCTCTTGTGCAATTAAATGATCTTAAATTTTTAAGTATTATGATATCTTGTAAAATTTCATTGTATTTCCAATGTACTACTTGTTTTCCAAAATTTCGTAGAAAAGTTTTTCTAAGTACACATGTTTTCAGCAATTTATTTTTAAGAAACTGTCAATCTTTGACGCAAGAAAAAGAAAATCAAAATGCCAGATATAATCCTATTAACATTCAAATGTTATCTCAGGGTCTACATCGCCAGATATTCGGCAGAAGACCAGACTTCACTCTTGATGAAAAAACCCTGTTGGAAGTTATTTCTCATTTGAAGCAACATAATTTATGGCAGGCAGTATGAAAATATACTTACTTGATTTAAAAACTTGAACGAAAGATAATTGTACTATTCATTAAATTTTAATTTAATGGAAATATTTTTGTAATTTGTTAAAGTCTTCTGCCATCCAAAATGTAAAAATATTTTATAAGGAATTGTATTTGTATAATTTATTGATCATATTATTTGAAATTCATTATATTCCTTCTAATGCAACTGGGTGCTGAAGTCTCAAAAAAGAAGCATTTTTCTTAAGAGAAAATATTTTAATTTGTTGTTAAGGAATATGTAATAAAATGAACTTTAAAAATTATACGGTTTCTTTTTTCCTTTTAGTCATAGAATTATTTCAGCAGGTTGATAAATTTTTAATGCATCAACCAGCTCAAAAGCATGTAAAATCCCAAATTTGAGTTCCGAAAACAAGGGAAATTCTACTGCATAGAACCTACTTGGAACATCTATTAACTATCTGTTTACAAATGCAAAAGTGCATATTGATTTATTTCATTTATTATCTACTACACCATTGAAAATTATAATAAATGTTTTGAACATAAAAGTATATGTGTAAAGAAAATATTTTCACTGAATCAATATCTCTTAAAATTCAACTAAATCATTTTGAATTGAAATATGGGTTCAAATCAGGAATAGGGTGTCTCCTAGGAGATTGGCGACTTCTTAGATAGGTTGCCAAACATGCGTGACTTAAGCATTGAGTATAACGTGTTGCTTCTAGTGCGACGTTAATAAAAACTAAACAAACTAAAAACTAAGCATTGAGTATGCATAGGGTTACCATGACCTTAGTCGCCAATCTCCTAGGGGACATCCTATTACCAATTTGAACCGAAATATGTCCTAATATTAAATCTATGTGTATGTAAAGAAAAGACAATTGTTGAGAGTTGCAATAACCTGTTAGTTAAGAAACAGACTTCGTGGCTTCATAAATACAGGTACAAGTCAAAATTCTGTGTAGCAATTCCATTATTTTGATATCAGCTGTTATAGATTGAATGTGATTGATTTTCAAAGTTCTTTTATGGGCTTTAAACACAGACAAATTTAACATGCAGCAGTCTTACTGTCAGTATTTGGAGTGAATTCTGTTATTCTATCAATCAGACATTTAGAATTGTGAAGTGTTTAGAGACTACAATCAGTACAAAATGTCTTAAACATTATTCTAACATCTATGTATCAAATAGTTTTAATTTTATTGATAAAAATAATTATGTAAACAAAAGTATTGTTTTGGCTTTAATGGAAATTCAAAAGGGGGAAAAGTTGTCAAGAGAAGAAATTTGCCCTTTAAGATAGTAATTCTTAAACTAGGAGTATTTTAAGATAATTAAGTAATAAAATATTTCTGTTAGAATGGTATTCAAATCTTTAAATACATTTTTTTTTTTCAGAAATATACATTTATGAAAGATGTAATTAATGAGAATGTAATGTATATCTTTCAACCAATTATATATATATATATAAGAATTCAAAGTTCTTGGTGTAAATTATTAGTTCACAAACTCTTTTGTTGTCAGTCTCTTTAGTGGATTAAAAATCAAGTATACTCACAGTGGATAACAGCTTTTGTTGCTTTGACTTTGTGGGTTGGTATTTGCTTAAAATCCATCGACCCATGAAAGTTAGCGTAATTCCAACCAAGTTTGCACCAATCAATTCCATCCCATCATTAGGCAGCAATTTTCTAGCTGTGTTAAAATAGTTGATGGAATTTTACATATGTACCATTATTTTTGTTTTGGTAGAAAAAAAATTTTCTTACTTTTAATACTTATTAGCTTAAAAGTTTTTTCTCCTCTAAAATAAAAAGTAGTCAAATAAAATTTTAATTTCTCATTGTATTGTTGTGATCAATTAATGCACTTAATGATATTAATCATTTGATTTTATGCCTTTTCAACGTTTGATTTTATTTTGAAAGCTTGTACTATTGTTTGATAATATATTATATTTATAAATTTTCTCCCATTTCTCATGTTTTAATATTATTTATTGGAGTGACCATTTTATTTATTAATAAGATTTGTCAAATATTAAGTGAATAAGTAATGGTATTATTTAAAATAGTATATATTCTCACTAAATGTCTTAATGCTGTTAAGTTTATAAGGATCTCATTCATATATCATTATTTTTGGAGCTTTATCAACAAACAAATGCACTATTTTTCAGTACCTTTTTGTTTAATTGTCACTGCTTTCCATGAAACATAAATATTGATATGAGTTACTAGATCAAATTTATTCTTGCATAGTCATTTTGATGTCCTGAATAATTGCATCTGATATTAAATAAATGTGTTTCCACTTTTGCACAAAAGTATAATTGGTGCTCCATTAACTGAAAATTATGATTTTTAAAACTGTTATAGTAAATTAATCGAACAAAGAAATAAAATATATATATGTGTGTATTCATTATATTTTTTAATTATCTTTCTTAGGAAACCAGTACTTTGCCTGATGTTGATTTCAAACTACCAAATTTACATAATTCTGATATTATTGAACATTTCAACCACATTGCTACTGAGCAGTTAAAACACTACAAAATATTACTTTTTGATTTGGTGAATTGTGAAGTGCCACCAATACCAAAAAAATGGACATTTCACCCAGGTTGGATGCAATATGATATCTCTGGGAAATCTCGAAGTGTTGATTTTCCTGAAGAATCTGCTTTAGTTTTTGATGTTGAAGTATGTATGAAAGAAGGAAATTTTCCTACAATTGCAACAGCTGCATCAAAAAAGCATTGGTGAGTTTTTATTTATATATGTATTTAAATTTATTTTTTTTTATTTCTATTAAAAGTGAAAAATGCTTCCATGTTTTTTTTTTTAATTTGATGTAAAATATATGATGAAAAAGTTCATTAAAATATTCTGCTTATTTGTTAGCTTGGTTGTATATGTTTTTAGGTAATACATGTATTTTTTATTTGATGAATATTAATATTTTTTCATTAAATGGATAAATTCCTGTCGATCATTTTTTGCCAACCCAAAAAAATGTTGCCAAACAAGGAAGTAATTGGTGTAATTGCATTAGAAATTATTGGTGTAAGTTTAAATGGAATTGTATCAACTTTCATAGCCAACAGAATTTTACACAAGTATCCATTTTTCTTGTGAATTCAGCCTATGAAATTTGTATTAAAAAACTCAGTATTGAAATTAATCCAAAATAATAAAAAGTCTGACTGAGTGATTCTGTTCTAGTATATAATATTGCGATTTTGTACAATACTTAATATTTTTTTTTACAAATTATGATACTGATAAAATATTTTCATGATTATATTTCCAAAATTCTAACGTATGGGTCAACTGGAAAGTTGTGTGGTTTTTGAAATTAAAACATGTTTCTTTGAATTATTTTGCTATTGTTCACAAGTTGGAGTAGGTGGTCCCTAAATTTGATCTTATCTACTTTCAGTGTACAATTCTGTGAATGAGCACCTATTAAAAGAAGCTCTCTGAAAATCCATGTTGCCAGTTCTGGAATTGTTATACAGTTTCTAAAAAGAATACATGATCATTGATGAACATTGTATATGAAAGTCCTTTACAATATAGGGGAGACCTCAGGGGCTTGCCTTCTTTAGGTAGGTGCAGGCATCATTACCCTAAGGCACCCTAATGATTTTTTTTCTTTCCCATGGGATTTACTGTCTTTGGTAAACATGGGTGATGTACCTGCAGTCTACAAGAGGGATCCTTCTCTATTTTTGAACTTGCTTCT
This sequence comes from Nephila pilipes, assembly GCA_019974015.1. Classification (NCBI taxonomy): domain Eukaryota; kingdom Metazoa; phylum Arthropoda; class Arachnida; order Araneae; family Nephilidae; genus Nephila; species Nephila pilipes. Next base: position 118,603 of record BMAW01100132.1, on the reverse strand, counting down.
TATCAAACATTTTATCTTTTTTTCCCATTTTTTTTCAAACGTCTAGATCACAGTTACATCTTGTTTGGCATAGCACAGCCAAATCTGGCTCTTGCGCTATTAGACTTTACTTTCACTCACTCACTACAATATAGGGGAACCCAATACTTTCACACAATGAAGTATAATTGCTTGAATATTGGCAAGTGATTCTTGCTGAAGTGAAATAAAGAAGCACCTTTTTTTTTTTTTTTTTTTTTTAAATGGCTCATTACTGGAATTTGAAGTATATATAACAATGTTACAAGAAAAGAATTAGTGATGTAAGCCAAATGAATCTCTCCAAGTAACATACAAGAGTGGAACTGCATTCCACTCTTGATGTTACTTGGAAAAAATGTAATGCTTTGTGTATGGTGAGACTGCAAAGGAATTTATGTTATGGATGTTGCTGCTAAATCAGATATTAAATTTAGAAAAATATTGTTCCCAAATGGCCATTTTAGAAGCAGAAATTAAAGCAAAGCATCCAGAATGACCAATCGTCAAGGCTGTTAGAAATAGATTAATATGTAAAGATTTATTTCACTTTAATTTTATGGCAGTAACAATTACGTGAACTTAAATATATTCAATTTAGCAATTTGTTGTTTGCTTTAATTCTAATATTTGATTTAATAGTTTTATTTTTTATCAAATCGTTTGTTTTATTATTTTTATAATCAAAAGTTAGCATTGTTTATATTCAAAAGAAGCTTTATAGTTTGGTTGAAAAGAGAGAAGAGCAATATAATAAACAACGCAATGATATATGGGGATATTGTTATTTTATTTTGGAATTTTTATATAATAATTCAAGAATTATATCTTACGAGTAATAGATTATATACAAGAGAAGATTATACAAAAGAGAAGGTTACCAAATTAAAACTTTTTAGTATCCAACAGAGATGTCTTTGAGTATGGCTGAAGTGTTTTGTATCAATCCCTCAACCATACTCAACACCCCCACCTTAATATTTACTAGACCGTATGCCCTCAATTTTTTATTTCTTCAGGTCACTTAAAAATTATTTAAATGAATGGAGTTCACTTCTTTGGAGCTTATTAAGCAACATATATATTACTTCATTATGAATAAACCTAATATCTTATCTTAAAAAGAAATCATGTTCATGTATCAAAATTTTCTAAGGTATCCAAAGTTGATTTCTTTTGACACAGTCAAACAATACTTTGGTAACTTCTTTACAAATAAACCTAAAGACTGATTTTAAAAAAAGAAGTTTTCCTGCTGCTGGAATGATGATAAAAATTCATTGATCAAAATAGTGTTTTTGTGGTTCAATAATATTTTTGGTATATATGTATAAAAATCTGTCAGCCATTTTCACCAATGTCAGAAAAATGTTACCAAACAATTATTGAATTGGTGTAATTGGATCAATGTAGAAACTGAGTATTCATTAAGTTAGAGTGCAAGAGTACTCAATATCTGCTAAAAAATGACACAAATAATCCTATTAGAGTTATGTGTTCATTTTTTTTATATGAGTCAAATAAGTAATTTGTGATAAAAATATGAAAATAAATATAACCCTGTTCATAAAAAAAATGGTGGCAGTATATTGCAATATGTGATTGAGTTAAAATTTTTAATTATAGAGGTAGTACTTTTATAAAGAAAGTAATTGGAAACAGACAGTAAGTTTTTATTACTGAATATTAAATACAATTGTAAATCATGATAAGAATAAAAATATTTGATTGTTGTGGATTATGCTCAACATTTCACTAACTTGTCAAATTACTTAATTCATTGTCTATTTTAAGATTGTAAATTTTTGCAAGTATCATATGCATAATTTCAATAAATGTATTGCAGATCTCTAGTTTTTTTATGAAAGAAAACTTGAAACTTTTAATCATTATAGTAATTTTTTTTCAAGCTTAAAAAAATGAGGCTCAATGATTAATTAATCAAGCCTTCCCATTCATACTATTAAAATATTATTAGAGTGTTAAAACAATTGCTTGTAGAGGAAATAGTTAACCTTAAAAGGGAATGGAATAGATGTACAGTCATAAGAAAAAATGGACATCTTTAAGAACTTTCACAATCTCCATTGCATCTGGACATTACTGACATCAATTTTGATGAATCAAAAGATCTATCTTATAAATTAATGTTTTCTTTAAAAAAAAAAAAAAAACATTTCCATTATGAATGCCTTCCCCTCCCCTCTTTTTGGCAGAATCAGGAGAGAGTGGACTAAATTGCTAATTTTCTAAATTTCATACTATTCAAATGATTATTTCCAAATATATTCCTTGAAAACTTAATAACCATATACTAAATTTGTCAGTAAAGTTATTGTGTCAATTAAATTCAAGTTACCTCTAGGTTATAATGGGAACTTTCTTAAACATTTATTTTCTCTTTTTTTTTTATTGTAAGTTTGAAATGTGTTTGTTACATTGATTGAAACAACAGTTCAAATTGAACACATTACTATAATATATTTATTTTACTGTATTCAAAAACTAAACCTACAGATTGATTTTAATACCATTTTAATGGGGGATTTTAATCATTCAAAAAATTAATTGACAAAATTCATTATTGTAGTTTAATAACTTTTTTTTAAATCTGTATTTCATAATTGTTATGTGTATTTCATATATTTTATGTGTTTATCTTGTTCATAAATTTTTCAAACATTTCCTTTAACATTGAAACCACAGTAATTAATTTCCTTTTCAAATTAAAGTTATTTCACTTAGAATGATTTTTTTTTTTTTTTGTCAACAGTTTTATCCCACTAAATCATTCTTCATACAATTTGTAAGTTTAGTATTCATGAAGCTTTAAAATTGAAAACAATAATTGATTTTATAAAAAAGAAAGTAAAAGTTTTGATGGATTGGTTTTCAATTATTTTATGATTTGCATGACATTAATTAGTATCCTTTAAAATTTCTAAAAATGATCAGAATAGAAAACATTTTCATCTAATTTTTTTGAGACATTTTTAGAATAGTTAGTTAATAAAAACACAATATAATATTTTTATTTTTTTTTCAATTTATTTCTGACCATTGTTATCTTTAAAGAAACTTAAATTAATTTATTAAAAAGTAACTACAAATATAAGAATTGTTTTTCTCCTATTATACTTTAAATAATTTAAGCATTCTTAAAAATTACATTATATAATTTTTTTTATAAAAATTAGTAAATAGATAAAATTTAAATTATAATTTATGTATATATATATATATATATATATATATAACTGAATATATATGCATAATTGAATATATATGCATAATTGAAATTATTTAATCATTATTTAAGTGATGTCTTTAAAATACTATTATTAGTTTAAAAATAAAACAAATTGTGTTTAACATTATCCCATTTTATAAGATTAGGATCACTAGTTCATATTTGTAAACTGGTATATGACCCCTGAAGGCAAAAAAATTAGAAATAACATCTTTTTCAACTTTTTTAAAAAACTTATTGTGGCTGGGAATTGCATGTAATTTAGGATTTAGAGGTTTTTATGACATGAAGATTTCAAATATAAGGGAAAATGAATAACACAAACCTTGTTAACATGTAATTCTCAGTAAGACAGAAAAGTATAATTAGAAATTATGTCTATGTAGGTCGAAATTGTCGCTATTACATACTTTGTATATCAAAGTACTTGCTAAGCTGACAACTCATGAACTTGAAATTTGAGTAATCAAGTTCCTACTGAGCATAAAAACTGAGTATATTGCATTTTAAAGGTATTTAATAAATTATATTTTTTATAATAGTGTAATTTTTTTTTCAATTATATTGTATTTTTGAACTGCATATTGACTTGCACAAACATCTTTGAAATGTGTCGAGCTTGAAAATTGAGCTGATACACCATTCACATTAGGGAATCCATTTTTAAAATCCCCATAACTCAAAAAAATTTTGGCAGAAATTTGAAATCAAGGCTTATTTGAAAATGAAAACTTAAATATGCTACAAATACAGCTATGGAAAAATCTTTTTTTAGAAGTTAGTAATCGATGTCAATTAAATGATTCTATTCCCATCATAATTTATTCTCCTTTTGAGTCATTAAGATTGATATCAATTATGTGCAACTGCAATGAGAATTGAAAAAAGTTACTAAAGGTGTCCTTTTCAATTGTCTTTTTTTTTTTTTTTTTTTTCCAAAACTGTGAATAGCTTTAATTTTATGATAAGTAATTATATGCTCTAAATATAGTACACATATTATGAAAAGGAGTAGAAACTTAAATTTGTTTTCAAAGTTAATGGAGGCAAAGATGTAATACATATTCAAAACTGAATAACTTTTTTCCATCGTTTTAAAAATTAAAGTTTACTTTTAGATATACTCCAAAAAATTTTGCAATCATTTTTTTCAACTTTTTTTTGTAATCTAAACTGATGTTTTTGGTCCTTTTTAGGTATTTGTGGTGTAGTGAAAGGTTGACTGAAGAACAGTTTAACTGGTCAAAAAATGTTACTCTCTCTGATCTTATACCTCTGGAAACTGCTAAATATGAAAAATACTCTAAGGATAAAAAGTGGATTACTAGAATTGTTGTGGGTCATAATGTGGCTTTTGATAGAACTTTTGTAAAAGAACAATATTTTCTTGAGGTAAACTGAAATTATAATTTTCAGCATTTTATGATGAATAAATATTGACCAACTAGAGAACAGTTCAAAATTATATGCAACATTAACATATAAACCTATTACTATAAAGGATGCAGCATAGCATTTATCTTTAAAATTACATTTATTTTGTTCGATTAATTTCCTTTTTTAATGCATGTTAAGTACTAAGACTCTATTTTTAAAATTTAAAAAAAGCTCTGCTTCAGGAAGTAGGTCAAAATATTTATGTATTTTGCCTGATGTCATGACTCTACAATTTTACCTGCTGTTCTATATTTAAACATTTTTAATAGTGTTAAGGCAGTAAATTAGGAACAATTGCAACCAATTTGCATAATAAACTATTAAAGTGACCTTTTCATGATGGAATTAATGCACTAATGTAAAAGACAAGATATTATTCTTATGTGGCTGCAACCAAGACTCAGCTATATACTTTTTGATGTAAAAAAATCCTCAATTTGTCAAAAACCATTAGTTAAAATAGAATTTTTCTTTTGGAGGAATTAAGTCCAGATTTTTGTCTGTTGAATATGAAAAGTAATTCTTTTAAGCAGCTATTGAATTATTTGTGGGCATCAGACTACCTCCCCTTTCTATGTCCATCATTGGTGTGAGTACTGTTTATCCCTTAACAAAAAAGCCCATCTATATTGAGTATTCTTACTTTATCAATTTTAAATGTATATTTTAATAGACTTAACTGGGCAAGTAGCCCTATATGCAAATTAGCTTTTTACATGACATTGTTTTTCTCTTGCTACTTCTAGTTTTATGAAGATCTACATATAATTTGTATTTTTTAAACCCCTACCTTGCAATATTAGATTTTTAAAAACTCTTCTATTTGACAAATTTAATTTATGGTATATCTTGTGTTTAACTCAATATGTCCCTTGAGAATTCCATATCATTTTTAAAAAAATAATGAACCAGCTTTATACTAGTCAATTTTGTTTGGACTATTGAACATTGTATTGTCAACATTTTGAATTAGGAAGAAAAATAAAAAATGTTGATTATTGTTTATTAGCTTTGATTGATGTTTTTAAAATATATATCGAATGAGTATAATTATGCAAAATTATTTCAAAGATCATTAAGTTATCTTGCTTAAGGAATCATGGATTTGTACTTATATAGGTTTGTTTAAACAGATGTAATAATTTTCTGTACTGAATGACATTATTGTTTGTACCTATTTACAATTGACTGTCATATATTACTTTCCATATTTTTTATTTACTTGATGGAAATATATTCTGAAATTTATTTAAAATGCTGTTGAACCAGTTCATTTGAGATATTACTTTCAGTTGTGTTAAATATAATCTAAAGTTTTAAAATAACATAATATTGTCAGTATTTGACATTTCAGTTAGAACTCCTTTCATTTTCTCACCAAACTTCTCATTGAAAGTCTTATTTCATGAATATTTAATCTCCAAAATTACATTATCAATCAAAATCTTTTATTTTAAATCCTTACTAAATATTACTGTTTATTTCAGTGTATTTTCTAATGATATTTTTTAATCGTTTACACTTACAAATTTTGAATATGGATTTTTGTATCAACTGGTCAACGTTCACCCTGTAAAAAAAAGGTGGTAATTTTTTTAGCAATTATTATCCTTTTTTTTATTGTGTATTTCATGTTGTTTTCAACAGCAAACCAAGATTGCATTTCTTGATACTATGTCTCTACATATATGTGTGTCTGGTCTGACTGGAATGCAGAGAGCTATGTCTTTAGCAAGTAAAAAGAAAAATAGTACTAATGAATCTGAAAGCACTTCAAGTGGTTCTTTTAATCCTTCAATAGTGAGTACAAATTTTTATTTGTTTTATTTTTTTAATTTATTATTATTTTTTAAATATTATTCTATTTTATCTGTTAAATTAGAAACATTTAAAAGTCAACCTTTTCATTCTCACTTGAAGTAATTCTTTCCTTCCCTTTATTTTACATAACAAGATCCCATATAAGTATGGCTGCTATAACTTAGTGGTTATGGTCATGAACTTGCGACCAGTATTGTTGCTGTCAAGCTATGGATTCAAGCCTTGGTACATTAAGTGAGGGTGATGCATGTTAAATTTGTCAAGGTGTTTAGTCTTTCCTTTGGCATGGTGTGGAAATTTGGAGAGGGAGGGGCCAGCTCAGTGCTCCATCCCCAAAAGCCCTCATGTTGCTTCTAAGTGCAATGTTAACAAATAATCAAAAACTCAAGATTTAAGAATATTAACTTTTTAACTTTCATACATTAATATTAAACCATATTTTTCTCGCATATATTTTTTATGCAATCCAACATGAAATACTTTAGAATGAAAGACTTAATTTTTAGAACTGTTTCAGTTACCTTATATTATGGTATAATAATTTCAAATTGTTTTTCTTTTTCTCTTAAGGGATGGTCATACATTAGTTCTTTAAATAATTTGGCTGATGTTTATAGTTTATATTGTAAAGGAAAATTACAAAAGGATGACAGGGAAATTTTTGTCTCTGGTTCTCTTTCTGACATTCGAGAAAAATTTCAGGTTAAGTATAATTTTTATGGAATTCCCTTTTATAAATTTTCATTTTCTTATCAGAATATTTGTATTTTGACTGAAAATGTTACATTGTGTAGTATACAATATAATAATTCTTCTATCAATAAAATGTACTCATACACTCATGTATGTAGAATAATATTTTTTAAAAATTTAGTATGTACATTTCCTATCCTAAATGAAAATATAGGGGTAGGTTGATTGCACAAAAATATATGTTTTTGATCTGTTGTCTATTGGACATGAAATGAGTGACAACTTCTTCCTTTGTTTCATATATATTAGGTCTTCTGAAAAGTTCTGCAGTTTGGCAAGTGAAAGGAAATAATATATTTTTCATACTTTTAATAATATTTTTTGCACAATATAATTTTGAAAAATATCTCGTCTTCAGAGACGTTTGTTTCAGTTTTTTTCCTTCAAAAAATCTTGCAGTTAGAAACACAGGTCTGGAGAGTATAGTGGTTGCTACAGAATTTCTCAGACTAGCTCTACAATTTTCTTATGAGGTTTTAAAGCAGCATGGAATTTGGCATTATCATGTTGCAGTATAATATGCTTCCTATTGAACATCGCCAATCTCTATTCATTTAATGCTTTGTTTAAAGGATCAATTCTTTGTTTAATTGACAATATCTCTCTGAATTGTGCTTTTCAATAAATTTGAAAAGCTCATAATGTATTGGGCCTTGGACATCCCACCATTCACAGCATTCTCTTATTATGTCTCAATCTCAGTTTAAAAGAGGAGGCAGCTGTCCAGACTTACAATATCTTCTTTTCCTTATGTTTTTTACATGGGTAATTTATTTTTCTACACCAGTTATCAATTGACCCAATACTGACTCTTTTTTGTCTGTAACAAGCATAGATATGCATATGATGATTCCATTAAATAAATTTTTCTCACTCAACTCTTGAGGCACTCATCTGGAGTATTTATAGACCAATCATAGTAAAAATGGAAATTATATTGTACTATTAAAAAATATTAGATGTATGAAAAATGAATTGTTTTCCTTCACTAAACAGAATGTTTTAGTAGATCTTATTTGTGTGCACATGCTTGTGTGTATTTGTGTAATATTAATCATTAACAAGACTTTAAGTTTTCGAGCTGCTAAAGCTCTATTTTAGAACAGTTACTCTATCAATTTATAGAAATGTAGTTATAAATTTACACTGTAATAATAGTTTTAATTATTTAAAAGCATAGATGAAATGAAAATCTTACAAAATACTTTAATAATTGCTTAAACCATAATTACCTGCTTTTAAAAGCACTTTTGTGTCTGGAAAATTAAGGAAGCAATTAATTATTGTTTAACAATTTTAAATCTTAATTCTCAAATAATTTTTATTTTATTTAAAGCTACTGTGCATTATTTATGTATTTAAATGCTTTATAAATTTCTTAAATATTCTGTGATGGAGAAAAAAAATTGATTACAAAAAATAATTCTTTTCCTGATGTTGCTACCAGTTGTTTGATATACTAATGATGTTATATGAATATTGGATTTGTGTATTATTTTTATTTATCAATTTTAACTACAGTTTTTTTTTTAATTTGCTAAAATAATTTCTGAATATTTAATTATGTTTAAGTATTTTTTATATTAAAATTACAAGGTATATTATTTATAACATTGTGTAATGTGACAAACATTTTGAATTATAATGTTGGAAATGTGATGATATTTTACTAAAAATTTAATATTTTAACTATTTTAATAATTATTTTTATATATGTTTTTCGGAATATGTGAATACATAAATGCCTTGTGAATATTAATTGGTTAAGTTAGAATAGTGATATTACTCTATGGTAAGTTTTACTTTGTTTGTTTATAATATTTTGAGAAGTAAGAGTGAGGTGAAGCTTTAGTGTAATTAATTTTACTGTAAATGAATTTGCTTGGATCCAAAAAGAGTGTTTAACCACTCCCATCTTTCAAAAACAGCTTTTAATTTGCTTTTATTTCCATTTTGAATGTACAATGTCTTCATTTGTAGGCTTATTTAATGCATTACTCTATAAAGGTGTGTTTGTTTAGCTTTTCTTTATAAATAGTGTTTAATTTTGTTCTTTGACATTTATACTTCACTTTATATTGAGAGAGGGAGCATTGGTTATAATGATATAGTTTCTTTTGCAGTAGTAAACAAATTTCTAATCACAGTTTTGTAAAGATTTGTGAGGGCATAGATAGATAAAATCTACTTAAGTATTATTATACATATAAAATATTTAACAGTAGTAGTGTAATTCATATGATGGCAAAGATTTTCTTCATAGGATTTGTTTGATAAATAATTATCCACTGATAAAGAAAATAAGGAAATAAATTCATTATGTGCTTATATAAATGTGACAATTACAGATTTGAAACCCCATTTTACTGCAGTCATCTAAGTTTACATTTATACTAGGCATATTCTTTACTTCACATTTTGCATATTTCTGATTCAAAATAATATTTTTTTTGCTTGGATTGCTTCCTGTTTGTTTGGATTCTTCATGTCTGTATGCTTTGATTCTTTTTATATGAATAAAATAAGCTGAATAATGTACACATGTTTAATACAAAGGACAATTACATCAGTCATTCCTGATTTTGAATTTTAAAAATTCACTATTATTTTTTAGATGAATTGTTGGATAAATAGTTTTCCCCCCCCTTCTTTAACTAAAGAAAGATTTATCAAAAACTGTATTGGTCAATTTCTTGATCGTTTGCTAAATGCTACATTCTAAAGCTGGAAGTAATAGATCAGAAAGTTGCAATGTATTATTTAAAAATAAAAAAAAAGTTATTTTATATTTATACTAATACTACTAATTAAACTAATTCTATAGGAATCAGCTACTTACTGTGCTCAAGATACTTTGTCAACTTTTCAAGTGCTGAAAAAGATAATACCAATGTACTTAGAAAGGTATGTTAAGCAAAATATTTTTGTCTTGTCTGTATTTTACCAATACCGAAGTTTCAATACACAGTAACATAAAATAATTTTTTTTCTAAGTTAGGTTACATACAGAAAAGTTCAGTTTGTGATCAAACTAAACAAAGTATCATAATTTTAATAGTTTTTTCCCTCATAACGTAATTGTACACTTATATGTGCTTGTTTCTTGGAAAATTTTAGCTTTGCCATGTATTCGTTATTCTCATACCATTTGAATGAGTATTTTCAACCATTTAAATTTAAAAATTTGTTTGCCAAAAGTAGTTACGTATAGAATGGGATCCATATGATTTTCTCAATAATAAAAGTAAGGATATATTTGAGGAACTACTTCCCTTACATGATGAATGTGAGTATTTTGTAGGATTTTAAATATATTGGTAAGTTATTTATTTTATTTTATAATGTTTTAATTTTTACATAAATTTCAATCAGATTTAGTTTTTTTGTGTGTATGTGTGTGTCTGTCTGCTCTATAAGATGATCCCGAATTTTCCTACGCGAAAAGTGTATTCACAAAAGTATTAATAGCAAATTTAATGTCTTATATAGGCTTAAAACAAACAATTGTGATAGTATTTTTAAAAATTAGTGATGTTTTTTTTATATACAAAATTTTTTATAAAACTTATTTCACTGCTAGAAAAAAATGTTAAGTTTCCAAAATTAAATTTTACATATGTATAATTCCAATCTACATCTCTACTAAGTTTTTAATTGAAAAAGGGAATTATTATTCTTTCAATATAAAGTTTTGTCTTTCTTTGTCAGAATCAAAATGCCTAGTGACCTTTGGGTCAGAGGTTTTGTTTCTTAATTCTATCAAAAAGCATCATCTTGGAATTTAATATTTGTTAAAAATTTATTTTTCTTTGCAAAAAAAACTAACTTGAAGGTATATTTTAACAATTTTGTTTGAGAATGTAAGTTTCTTTAGGATTAAATAATATAGTATAAAAGTACTCATTATGTAGAGGTAATGAATGCTTAATCTCAGTTTGCTTGCTGTATTGTTTGATTTATTGTGTAAAGCAAAAAAAAAAAAGCATTTTATGTTAAATATCTTTTTTGAATCATTTTTTTTAATTGTATATCAACAACAACAAAAAAAAAAACATTCATGATTCAGTTCATGATTGTAATAATAATTATCACAATCATAGGAATACTATTTTTTTTTTAATTTGCTATGTGCATTTAATATCAGTTTTATCCCTATTGTGAAACTTAATAATTATCTTTCTCAAATAAATGCTAGAATTATGAATAAATATTTCACCAAGTTATTTGCATACAAAGTGAATTTATTGAAGTCAGAATCTGTATATCCTGCAAGAGTTATGGAAAGTTTTTTAAATAAAACTTTCATTTAAAAAAAATTACATACTATTAAAAAGATTATTATAAATGCCATGATTGTATTTTTAATTCAGTATGTGTGCTGCAAAATTTTGACTCTAAAGGTAATTTATTTATTGAGGTAAATGATTGCATCTAACATTAGATCCAGCAATTTTAAGGTTACTTTAAAGGAATTCAAGTAACTTCTTGTACAAACCTAATTTTTAATCTTTGTTTCTGTTTGATTATATTATATTGATTAAAGATTAATGTGTTTTGATTTCGAGGAAAAATAATGTTTCTAAAATTTTTCTTTCTTTTTAAATTCTTCATTTATTTAAATTTTTTTTATTAGCCTGTGAAACTTTTGTATGTGTGTGTTTTAATTTATTTAATTTAGAGATATGTATGATTTACAATTTTGTGAAGATGGAATGGAAACTGGAAGATTTTTATTTAAATGTATACCTCCCCCACTCTTTAAAACTGTTTCTAACTTTCTCATTAGAATTATTATAAAGAAAAAAATTATGAAACTTATATTTATTTATATATCATTTAGTTCCTTTCATGATGGTCAAAATGTGTTATAATATTATTGTTTCATTTTTAATATAATGTTTCATATTTGATCATTCAAACAAACTTGTTTTCTCTAATATTTATATGTAGTATGTTGTTCTAATATCTATTTTCAAACAATTTTGAAATTTTCTGTAAAAATCTTTTCTAGTTCTTTACTTTGTGATTTGTAAATAAGTAGTTTTCTCTTTTCAAAAAGAAAGATGCTTTCAGATTTCCTCATCCTGTGACTCTGTGTGGTCTGTTAGAAATGGCATCTGCTTATTTACCTGTTAATCAAAATTGGCAAAGATACCTTCATGAAGCTCAATCTACATATGATGATTTACAGCAGGAACTTAAACTTTCACTAGTTCATTTGGCAAATAATGCTTGTACTTTGCTTCCAAATAATATGTAAGCTTCTTTTTTTTTTTTTTTTTTTTTTTTTTGCAAAGTTTTGTTTGATGTGTAACCTTAAAAATGCATAATTATTTTATGTCAATATGGGTTATCATTGTAATAATTGATAAACTTTATATTCATTTAAATTTTCTTTTGTCTCATATACAATATTGTTGCTTTTCACTTAAACTTTTTCAGAGCAGATATTTTATTTGTCCAAACAGTTTTTAAACCTTAGATTTTAGTATAAAATTAAACTGATAAAAGCACACTTTTTCTTAGTTTAAATATTGAGTGTAATTTTTAATAATAATCATTTTTGAAGTTTCACCGCTGATCGTGATCTTTGAGGCATCGGGGGTTGTTTTTCTACCCCGTGCTCTGTGGAGGAAGAGAGTAAGTTGATGACCTTGGATGATGCTGCTGTTTTGAACCCTGGGCCATGGGTCCAAAGAAAAGTTGACCAGTATCTTTTTGCTGCGCCTCTACCAACTGGGCTGAAAAGATTTCTCATCTGGCTAGTTAAGTGAGGCGTTTTTTAACTTTTGATGCTGTTGTAGATGAGAGTCACTACATTCTCCCCTTCTAGTATTTCATCATGATGATATGAAGAGAAACATTGGTATTTTTTTTACAGAAGGTTGCTTTGATTTTTTTTCAGCCATTATTGCAATTGATATAAATCCCCTCCCTGTTGAATTGAGTTAGTGCTTTTGCGTTGGAGGCATATACAATCTGTAGTTTTAGACTGTGCTGCCATCTAGTATTCAAGTCTTGAGTCACCACTTTAGCATAGGATGTAACATTGAGGGATGTTATTCTTCCCCATGCCCATGGAGGGGGAGAAAGTGAGTTTACCTTGATGCAGCAGCATTTTGTTTCGAATCTTGGTCCAGTGGGTCTGAAGGAAAGTTGACCAGTCACTTTTTGTTATGCTCTAATTAACTAGTCTGAAAAGACATCTCATCTGGCTAGTTAAGTAAGGTGTTTTTTAACTTTTGATGTTGTTGTTGAGGAGGGTTGCTGCAAAGTACTCTGAATAATTTCTTTTAGAAATCAAAAATAGTGGTGTGTGTTTTTTTCAGCAATAAATAATATCATTTTAATTGGGATTTTTTGTACTACTGATTATTTACTTCTGATTATTACACCTATAAAATGTTATTGGTGACTTTTATAAATTTATATACATATTTTAGGTACAAGAAGGATCCTTGGCTTTGGAATTTAGATTGGTCTGTTCAGAGTATTAGATTCCGAAAAACAGAACCAAAACCTTCCAAGATAAAACAAAAGAAAAAAATTGCTGATAAAACTATTGAATCAAATAGCGAAACTCAGGCTCTAGAAGAAATTATTTCTGAATCTGAAGTAAGTTTCATTTAAATATTTCCTTTTTTTTTTTTTTTTTTCTTCTACAATATATGAAATTTAAAACTCAGTTTTAAATATTATATTCTGTTTTCTAAATTCATTATAAATGTTCAAAGCTAATTTATATTTATAGAGCAATTTTCTAGAATTTCTTAAAAATTTGTTGAGTGATATGGTTTTAATAAATTGTTACTCAAAGAAATTTCGTTGTTAGTTTTTCTGAATAATATTCACTTCAATGAATGTCTTCTATGTTTTTAATAACAAAATGTAAAATGCTTCAGATATTGTGTTTGGTAAATATAAGAAAAGTTATTTGCTCTTGATATATGTGTATTCTTTTAAATTCAATTTCATATACCACACCTCAAATCAGTAATTGCAAATAATCCAGGATAATTTAATATTTTAAAATATCAACATTTATTTGTTATTCAATGTAATATTGTGAAAAATATCACTCAACCAAATAGAACAAAAATCAGAAGAGAAATTAGTTCAAATATTTACCTATTGTATAACTGAAAAGATATAGCTCATATCAGTAAGTTATCAATCTAGTATGGAACAGAGTAAAAAAAAACAACTGTAATAAGTGCAGGCAAGATTCAGACATCCGGAAAATGACCTGAGAACTCTGGTTAGTTACATAGCAAGAATAATGAATCTTCTAGTTCTAGATATCTTCTACTCTTCTAGGATGAACTCAGCAAGTCCAGGCTGTTGACAGAAAGAAGGAAATGTTGAGAGTCCAGGTAGAAATTCATGTATGATAACTGACAGAGGACAGTAGTTGAATTACCAAAGCAGGCTAATTCTTATCCTCTTCTACTGTGCTATTCTGATGGCTACATGTGTATAAATACCAACACCATAAGAGTACATGCACTCACAATTTGCATAACTATGTGCATTCAGAAATAGGTTGTTCTAACATGCCTCCTCATGGCATGTTGAGAAGGTTAGGCTGTTTGAGAATGGGCACCATAAACTTAGAAGCTAATTATGTCAAATATTAGAATCATTCATGAGCAAACAATGTGTTTCGACATTTATATTTGGAGAAATAAGTAGTGTAACGAAGGAAAAAAATGATCAAGAACTTTTTTTTTAATAAATTAAACCTTAATATTTGTAAATATTCTTCATTTTGAGGATCTCTCTCTTATGAGTTTTCCTTCTTTTGGAAGTATTCCATTTCCAATACTATAGCAAATTTTCCTTAAAAAATATGTATTCTAATTTTTATTTTCTATCTTGGATGTAAAGATTGTATTGTTTTGTATTCAGATAAATTTGTTCAGATTTAATAAAATCATAGAAAATGTCTATTACCATGAAAAAAGGCATATTTGAAAATTATACCTTATTTATAATCAAAGCTTCATTTTATCGTAGTATTTAAGAAAATAGCATGTGAAATATTATCATGTGTTATGATTATTTCATGAAATCAAATATCTGAGAATAATCCAAGTAAGGATTATCAAACCTTTTTGAAAAATTTTAGTATTTTTTATAATACTAAAGGGGAAGGGAGACAAATAAAAAAAATGGTTGGATAAAGAGAATAATCTGGGTTTTCATATTAGTAGTTATTATGATCACATATGATGGGCACCACTTTCAAAAATTTGGATTATCCCCATAAAATAATCGCATATTAAATCATTTTTTTTTTTTTTTTTCTTATACGAAAATTATATATTAAATCTAATAATTGAAACTGAGTAAAATACCAAATTTATTATTGAAAAATTGTTAAAAACTGTATTGAAACATTGTGAACGATCTGTGCTTCTTACAGTCTGAAAAGCATTTTTTAATGCATCAACAATATGCATTTTTTTGCTGTTATGATTATTAATGTGTTTATACGTAGCAAGAATGTCAAAAAGTTACCTATAAGGATTTATAATTAGTTTGGGGAATTTCGATAAAATTGATTTCTGATTGTCTGCAACTTTTTGTAGGATGATTTTTCAAGCCTTCAGAGGCAAAAAATATTTATGTATTGTGAAGTTATTATGGAATTAGATGGCTTATTATTAATTTGTAACTTTTACAAGCATTCAGTTTCCATTGTTTTAAAAAGATTTTGACCATAATTTACATTTGCAGAAAAAGTACTACGACTCTAAAGTTAAAGAACCTATACAAGAACTCTCATTATGACTTAAAGTGAATTGGGAAAATAGGATAATATCTATTTCCTGCTCTAAATTTGTTAATATTTTTACAATCCATATTGTAGCCTAAAAGTTATTAATGCTGATTATTACACATATTTATCTAAAATTCTTGATACATACTTTTAGGTAAGACAAAAAAAAAAAGGGATTTAAAACCTTTTTCTGCATTGTAATAGTTTACATATCTGAAAAAAGTATCTGAAAAGTTAATGATCTACTGTTCAGATTGAACTTTCATGTGCGTGTGTGTGTGAAATTTTTGTAATAAATAATTAATGTGAAATTATTTATCTTTTGTTGTATAAAGTTGCCCTTGTGAGGATCCAAATTATGAGGTCTGTTGCCAATAGCCCTTGTGTTGCTTCTAGTGCAACATTAATAAAATCAAACCTTTCTTTGTATAAAGCTAATTAAATTTTGAATTTCTATTTTGGATTTTTCCTCTTTAATCACCTGCAGAAATTTTTAAGATAGTTTTTTAAATCATTCAAAAAATATTAAATATAAATTTTAAAAAACTGTTTTGTTGCAATTTTGGTTTTTCATTCTGACATTAATTTAGTTGTTAAAAATATTGTTCAAAAAAATTTATCGACTTTTTGTTCTCTTGATAGGATATTAATGACTGTGATGAAATAAAGAAGTCTGATTCAACAGATCCATTTATAAAACAGTTGTATGAAAAGACTGTTTTTCTGAAAAAAGTACAACCTTTTATGCCTGGTTATCCAAAGTAGGTACATTTGATTTCCATGCCACCATATTTTATAATTGGAGCTATTTTTTTAGGTTGGTTTCATAGGGATACTGCATCTCAAGTTACTTGCTGTTTTGATCAAAAGCTGATTTCTCGTGCCTTTTTTCCCCTGTGTTAGTAATTTATAACAGAATGGTTTAAATATTCCTCTATATTTTGTAAACAAAGAAGAGGCGATGGAGATTGTTTAATTTTACAGTGTGCCTTTTTATGAACCAATGTTACCTTCTCTTCTACAATTGAATCCTGTATATTTTAGATCAAGAATAAGCCTGTTTTTAATATCATTTAATGTTTTAGATCTGAAATTTTCAAATTATAAAGTAGAAATTTAGATTTATCATAAAGTACATTTTATGTGCAAATCTGTCATAAGGAATCTAATGGTCAAATGTTCTTCTTAACTATTCTATTAAAATTTTGCTTAAAAGTAGCATAATTTTCCCTTTTTTGAGGGAAAATTATGGATTGGAGGATATTCTAATTCTTGGGCTTGGGTATGTAATTTATTTAGTACTTACAAAACTACTTGTCTAGGTTTTTTAATGTACTCAATCAAATTGATAAAGTGGAGAAATTGGACTTCTTTAGTTTATAATCAGATTCGATAATTTTTCATTTTCCATTGAATACATGACAAATATAGGCAATGCTTATTTCAAATAATTTTGTAGAATATTTTTGCTCAAAAAAAACTTGGCAAAAAAAATGCTTTCTTTTTTGCTAAGTTAAGATTTTTTAAAAAGTTACTTTTCTTTGACAGAAATGTCTGAAAAAAAAACTTTTCTAACAAAGCTTAGTTTAAAAAATCAGTGTATTTAAAAAAAAACTTGTATGTATTTACCAGTATTCAAAATTTGTAGTGTATACCACTAACATGCCAATTTGAAAAGTAATATTTTTAAAAAAAATTGTGTATTCCATTTGGATGGTAAAAATATTTCTTGATGTTAAGGTTGATAAAAAAAAATACATTATCTTATACATGTATATAAATTTTATTAACTTCTTTCAGATGGTATAGACAACTTTGTGATAAAAATAATGTAGTTAAACTAGGATGGGGGCCTGGTCCTTATCTTATCAGCACTCAGGTTTGTTTATTGTTTGCTTATAATTTAGTTTTATCTTTAAAAATTAATTAGTATTGCCATTCAATTACTTTTAAATTTTATTCATTGTTCTGTTAGATGCGGGTGGTTCCAAAGTTAATGCGTATGACTTGGGATGGATTTCCATTACATCATGATGCAAAACATGGCTGGGGCTATTTAGTTCCAAATGTAAAAAAAGAGGAGAATTCGGAATCAAGTGATTTTCCTTTAGAGTGTGTATAAAATTTCATTTCTATTACTTGAAACCTATACTGCTTATGTAAAACTTTGATTACAACTTTATCAGTTTAGACATATTTTGGAATATTATTGAAGAAACTAATGTGAACCTCAACTGATATGTATGTGAGATAATAAAAAACTCTCATATTGAAATTTCTGTTCATATTATTGAATATTCAAACATTTGTTGAGTCTTAACTCTTGTGCATTTCATGCTTAAACTATTTTCTTATTATTAAGTATTTCATATGTCATAATTTATTCTTATATCAAAAGTGCAATTAATGAATAATACTTCCCACTTGTTGAATAAATTCTTAATAACTATTTCAAATTAATTTCACATTTTTGAATGTTATATGCAATTTTTCTTATGTTCATGCAATAGTTTTAACTCCCTGATCATTAAAAATATCTTTTCAAAGTACTTCCTGTTTAATTTTAATTTATTTGTATATATTTTAGCCATATGGACCTACAAATCTCTGAATATTCATTATGGTGGTGAAGTAGGATTTATAGAGAACCTTAATATATACAAACATCAAATTGATATCAAAATTTAGTAAATAATAATATGTACTGTTTGGTCCTATTTTAATTTAATCTGAAATGTTTGTTATGGTGAACAAGTTTTAGACATTTTACTAAAATAATTTTTTGTACATATTGCAAGATTGCTGCAGGAAATTTTTGAAAGTTTTCTTTATATTAAGTTTGTGTTCATTATGTTTTGAATAAAATTGAAACCAGTGTTCCAATGTCTCTTTTTATGATACTCTCTACTATATGTTAGCTTTTTAAATGTGATTAAATCAGTTACACTCATCAGTTAAAAGATTTTAAGGTTGTCATTTTGTATTGCAAAATACATCCCCCCCCCTACTCTCTATTAATAATATTCAAATAATATCATATTCTGTTTTCACTATCATTTGGCTTTCAACTTGCTCAAAATGCTAATAATTTGTTTCCATCAATAAATTTTTCCTGCATAAAGTGTTTCATGTTTCATTGCCTGCACTTTCATGACTAATAAGTTTTTAATTTGTGTACAAATGTGAGAAGAAATCTTCTTTTTTTTAAGGATTCAGAATTATAAACAAATATCTATTTTATCTTCATAAAAACTGTTTTGTCTGAATTCTGTTCTCTGTCATCAAGAAAAGATGTCCTTAAATATTTGCTGGTACATCCTATCTCATTCACTTATTCATTCTTTTTTTTAAAACATTTTAGTTTTGGAAATTTCTTGAAACTGTAAAACATATGAAGTACTAATATTTTCTTAATTTTTCAATTCTAACTTCTTTTTTTTTAAGTAAAGGAAGATCCTAAACAATAATTGAACATAGAGCTTCATTCAAGATAGAAAAATTCTTCAAAACGATGTTATTTATTTATTTAGTATAATACTTTGTTAATATACATTGTATTCTGGGAATAACATTCAATATTAGATATTTAAAATGTTGAAAAATAATAAAATTTTCTCTGCTTGAATGCTTGCAGTAAAATTTTCAATTTTTTGTATTTTTTGATTGGTTGAATGTCATGTCTCTAGTTTTTCAAACCCAGTTGAAATATTTTTCTAGGAATTTTCTACGATTTGTTAAATATAATAAAGTTGATGCTTCTAAAGGTGATCAAAATGTTGATGTATTTTGGTCCGTAATAAATGAGCCAAAAGAAACTGGAGTTGAAATCTCTAAATTGTGGGAGGCTATTTTAGGAAGTCGCACAAAACAAGTAATTATTTTCAAGTTTTTTTACTTTTTGTGGTTTGTAGCTTTTTTTTTTTTTAATTATTATGTATCATGATTTTACATATGTAAAATTCACAATTCTATCTAAATGAATTGGAAAATGTTGCTTTAAACAATCTTGAATTAAATTTTTAAATGTTGAGTAAAACATTTTATTTTTTCATTCACATTGTTTCCAATTACTATTATACATAAAAATTCTTTAGAATAAATATACGTTCTAGAATATATTTTAAAGTTATTTCAGGAACAATGTTACCTTAGCACTTGGATTCAGGATTTAGAATATTCAAAGCAAAACTAATTTAATGATTTAAAATGCTGAATTTTGAAAACTTTACATAATCTTAAATATATCTCTCTAAATAGTTGGATGAATTTTGTCAAAAACATATGTGAATAAATGTTTTTTATTTAAAAAAAAATCTGAAAATTACTTGAACCTTATTGCTAATGATATGCTTTATTCCATTTGTTAATTTCAACTTGTGAGGGTCTTTTAAAACCATTAAAAAAATATTTTAGATTTTAAAAATTTTCATGTTTTATCATTTAGCTGATACAATCCACAATTGTTCTGATTAACAGATGAATATATACTCTTAATACTAGTTAATATATTTGAGTTTATTTATCCCAAAATCTTAAATTTGAGAAGATATCTTTTTAAAAATTTCACTTCTGGTGGTTTTAATATTTTAACTAATAATTGGTAATAAAATACTTATTTTAAAATTTAAATGAAACTTTCTAAAGTATTTTGCAATACTGAAAGAAACACTATCATGCTCATAATTTTTTAAAGAAAATATCAACTTCGAGCTTTCTAATAATTTGAAAGATTGAAAATGGAATTAAAATAAACACTAATTCTGAAAAAAAAATTATAATTTAATGTTGCTAACATCTTCAATATCTTGCACTAGATGTTATTGAGAGATTCTTCAAAACTAAGTTTGAAAACACAAAAACTAACATTAAATATATCAAACAACTGCATTATTAATTATGAATGACATTCATTACATAATGTAACATATGAAATAAATAATTTAAAAGTAGCTTGAATTCAATACCATAATGAAAGGTAAGATTTTTCTCTTCATTATCTCAAATCATGATACATCATTACATTTGAATATTTATCATTAATATTTTCCATATACAACTGAATTTAAAGGACATGTAAAATTATTTACATAAGGGACAATGCAAAAGGAAAATGTATTTTGATTTTAGTCAGTAAGTTATAAAAATAATCAATATTTGTTATTGTAACTCTAATAAAAGCAGGCTTCATAGCTTTCATTTTTTTTTTTTTTATTATTATTATTATTATTATTATTTCCTTTCTATGATGTAAGAATTTCATCTTAAGTTTAATTTAAAAAATCGCACACTTTTGGAAATACTTTAAATAATTTTTATCACACTTGTATGCAAAATTTAATGATGAAGGCTTTTGAAATATAGATTGGTTCTGAAATATAAGTGGATCAAATACCTTGAATCTTTTAACTTTTGAGATCTTGCAATTTTTGTTCATCCATTGAATAGAAAAGAAAATGTTTAGTATAATAACATTTTAAACAGCATTGAGATCCATTAGTAACTATCATTAATTAAATTTTTTAATTATTAAATCAAAAGTAAGCAAATGTGGGGTTTTTTTTATTTAATTTATGTACATAATTGTATTTTTATTTATTGATTGATCTATTCATTTTAGAAATCTGATTATGAGAGTGAAATACATTATGGTGTTGGACCCTTTGATGTTGGAATTAAAGGTTGCCAATTTTATCGCCTTCCTCACAAGGTAGTACTGTTGAATTTTTCTGCGAAAATTCTATAATTATCTTTTTTAACATTTGATGAACTTAAATAAAATTAATTATTTTCTAGTTAAAAATAATCATGTTCTAATGATTTTTCTCTTTTTTTTTTAACTTTTATAAGTATTTAATTTAATTTTCATATTTTACTTTCTTTTCTTAATTATTACTTCAGTAAATTTCTTAAGCAAAAAGTTTATTTTTCAAATGAACTCTTTAAGAGTTATGTCACTAAATGTTATTATTAATATGAGGGGGGAAGCTATTTATATCAAATCAGGAGGAATTATTAAAACAAAATATTTTGAGACTTGGAAGCTAAGATTTAAAATTTAACTTTTGTTGTAAAAGTATAAGCTTATTAGTCAAATTAATCTTAAATATAGAAAGTATTTAAAAATGAATAACATGTAAATGTGTGTATGTTTTTGAAAAACATGTTTTTTAATTTTTCATAGTAAATTTATATTAGTTCACAGAATATTATGTTTATTATATTCATAGTTTAATATATGGTGGAATTTTTAATGAAATATCTTTTACACAATTTTCAGCGTATGTTTTTTTTTTTTTTTTTTTTTTTTTTTGTTGTTCTTTGCCATTAATCTGTTAGAAATGTATAATTAACTTTTAGAAATAAATTTAAAAATAAATTGTGACTTAAGTAACTAATATCTTGACAATCATAGGATGGCCCACAAAAACGAGTGGGCAATCCTTTATCAAAGGATTTTCTTTCAAAAATTGAAGATGGCACCCTAAAAACATGGAGTAAAGCACGAGCTGACAGAGTTCTTATTTTAAGCAAAATGTTGTCTTATTGGAAAAATGCTCACCAAAGAATAACGTGAGTTTCAGTTTTTCTTTATTGTTCCTATTTCTATGATTTCTTGAAAAAATTTCTTGCATTAGTTTCAAAATGTAAATTTATTTAATTGCTAAAACAAATGCTTGCAATTATTGAAATAAAAATTATTAAACTGCCCTGAGACAATTACAAAAAGGGGAGAAATACTTGTAAGACATTTACTGTTTTTGAGCGAGGCATTATAATTTTGATCTGTTAGTAATAATATGCAGTATCTGCTAGACATAACTACATTGTTTACTTATAATAAAAAAATTAAGTACAGTATCAAATTACTATCATTATCATTTGTAATTCTAGATAAATCAGCAATAAATGTCATTGAAAATATAATATCTACTTCTTTTGTTTGTTATTGTAATTCTGGGGAGAATGAAGGGAAGAGTGTATAGAATTTAGAATGAAAAGGAGATAGAATTTTTAAGGATGAATTATATTACCTGGTTATATTCATGAGTTTTCATCAAGTTTGTTAATATGTGTGTGTGTATGATTTTCCTTCCCCACCCCCTACTTACAGAGACTGAGTTATCAGCTTTTTTGTAATTATAAAAGATTACAGTAAGCATACCATTTTTTTCCCCTTTCTTTCTCTGACAAATAGACTCATGCTGAGTCATATTTGCAGTTTAAACTTTTTGAAGTAGATGAGCAAATTACCACTACCAATGAGAGCTATGAAGGAAACAGAAAAACAAAGTACTGTAAAACATTGATGTGTGAAAAAGATATTGTCTTACAAGAAGATAAAAGTATTATAATAGAGGTATATATATTTGAAGCATAGTCAAAATTATTCTTGTATTCCAAAATCTAATTGTCAATTATTATGTTCTGAAATTAAATGCAAAATTCAAAGGCATAACAGGATCCTAAATATGTCCTTTATTCAGAAATGGTAAAATAAGATTATTTACCTGTGTATGGCAGTGTGAATATCATTAGAAAACTTATTAAATGTCCCATTTAAGACTTAATTATTATATGATAAGGAAGCACTTCCTGATTCCTCCTACATGAAGTTCATTCTAGTGTGTCCTGCAAAAGATTTAAATACTGAATTAAAAGAGTAATAGAGATCCATAATTTTGCAAGATCTGGACAAGAGTCCAAAAATTTCTGCTGTATTGATTACTAACTTGAGAACAACATTTCTAAACAGCATTTCACTTTGGTTCAAAACCCACAAAATCCAAGTTTTTGTGGATAAACCTGGACAATGTTTCTATTGTTTTAGTTTAGTACATCAATCTTAGTTTGACCAGAAACTTGCTTAAATTGTGGCATATCCCATTCAGGAGAGTTAATTGCTAATAAGAAATAAATTAATTGTGAGGGAAATCATTTGGCTAACTCTCCATAATGCTCTGTTTAGAGGGAAAGAAATATCGGACTTAAAAAGCAGATAACACTTAAAATTAGCAAAAGGGTGATGCCAATTTCAAAATACCAATGCTGAAAACTGTTCTGCAATATATATGAAAAACTGATATACAATGTAAAAATATGCAAAAACTTTTAGACAAGAAAAACTTGAAAAAATGTTAACTTCCTTTCAAACTGCATTTAAAAAAGGTAAACAGAATTCCTAATGGAAGCTTTCCAAAAACCCATTGTGTCAACGTGCACCCATATATGTGACATTTGACCTTGAAGCATGTGACACATTCCAGATCAGAAAAAAAACCACTTATGGTCATTAAAAAAGATGGCAATCAAATTCCTTGTTTGTCCGTTAATAAGGGGGCTTTTAATACCATAGAAAAGGTTTAGAATGGATGAAATAGCCCTGTTTGTGTTCTGTTCTATAAATTTTGTGTTTCCTTAATTTCAACTGAGTATTAAAAGATCCACACTTTCTTCTTTTTTTTTCTCCCTTGTTTAATTTATGAATTTCTTGCAGTACTGGCCTAACTCTAGAGGTTTAAATTATGAATCCATTTTATTAAATGTTCCTCCCTTTTCTCTAGCAGATTTTTTTTGTTTTTGTTTCATGAAATTTTCCTTACAGACATGGATAAATTAAATTTTTCCAACAAAATTACTTTGAGATTGGATAGAATGAACAGACCTGGAGTAAGGCTACTAATACCAATACAGGGTAATATCTCTGCTCAACAAATTCTTACACAGATCATGCAAATGCAATATCTAGAAACATTTGTAGTTAAAATAAGACATTAGAAATATTTCCTTCTATATGATAAATATATACGCTCCATAGGGACTAAACATCTCAATAAAATCTTTTTTGGAATCACTAACAGATTCAGCCTTCATTTTTGTCCATTTTAACTTGTATCATCCAATATGAAAATTAAATCATTCTGCTAAATATAGCAGTGATTTTATTGTTTAGTTAAAGGATTCAATTCTTATTATCCTCAATACCACTGTTCTCATGCATGGAAGTACAATAGGTAAAGCTTCTCTAATAAATCTGGTAATATGTTCATCAACGTTTTCAGCATGCACTAATAGCTATGTTTTAGATTGCTCATTTGACAGCAATCATTGTCCCATCATAACCAGAATTCTCATTACTCAAACAAGTTAAGTGATTTGTAAAAAGAATAGATAGGTGAGCACTAATGAAACAAGAACAATCTCTATTGAATACCTCTGAAGATAGTAACACAAACTTCCCTGTGTGTGAGACTGTTTCTAAAATTATTAAAAATAATCCTTGAGAAATTCAACTATGATACAGATCATTTCTTCCTGGGTGGAACAGCACCTGTAATAATTTCTTTAGTTTCAAAAATTTTTTCCAAGACAAATCCGGCGATTCAGAATATTTCACCTCAACTCTAGATTAAATTTGAGCATTATTCAAACAAATTCAAATTTCACATTGAAAAATAAAGAGAATGTACTTGGACTCAATATGTAACAATGTAACTAATCCAGGAACCTTTTATAACATCATTTAGAAATTCTCTACTCACAAAAATCCAGAATCAACTTCAAACAATTTTCAAGTAAATAATAAATTCATTACTCAACCACAAATTTAAGTTAATATTTTTACTGACTTTTTTGCAATTAATACTTCCCATGAATCACTTCCTTTGGATTTACTCTCCGAAGGAGGCAATTTACTTAATAAGCCATTCTACATTTCTAAATTAAGTAAAATTTAGTAATTTCTAAATTAATTTCTGTTTTCTACCTTATATTATATACAATCTAGATATACGACTTTTTTGAAATATTGGAAATAGGAGTCAAATGTTGAATCTATACTGATGACATTTTAATTTTCTGTTCTCATCAGTATCTGGATATTTTCTGTAATTCTACAAACTGAAGAATACTTTGGAAAGTATAACACAATATATGGAAACTTACCTTAAGCCCTAGCAAAGATACAATAGAGGAACTTCCAAATAAAAGAACTCCAACATTTTTTAATTCTAAGTTGGCTGAGTTCTTATTTTCATGGCAATCCGCTGTTAAATATTTTGGAGCTTATTTTTTGAAGCAGAATCAAAATATCTCTATAATTAATCAAATGAAAAATAAAGCTTGAAAGAAAAGGCTGGCTTTAAAGATATGATATTGTTATGATTTTGGTATTTAAAATGTGTTTATAATGTTAAATTATGTCAAAATTACTATTCTGCTTGAAAAATAGTGCAGGATTAACGTTTATTGCATGTAAACATGTGAATTAGATCAATTGCTATGAGACCTTGTAAATAACATGGGGCTCTTTGGGTATCTCGCCAACTTGGCGAGATATCGTTTAGTTGGCGACAGTTTTAGCAACTTATTTTGTCGCCAAATTTGGCGATATTTGACGACTTCCGGTTCTCCTACTTTCTGGAATGTTCTACCACTTTCGCCGTGTCTATATAAGGCTTACTGAAATGCAACATAGAGTTGTTGTTGTTCAGATTTCTTGAAGCTCAGATGCGCCCGGAGCCTCTGTTACTTTACGGGTAATTCCGTTGTGATTTATGCCAAAGAGAGTACGAAAGCCTACGGCTTTGAATTTGATTTATTCCCCGCTGTATCAGAACATTGCGTTGTGTTACTGTTGTGTTGTATTACTGTGACTTCGGCTGTTCTTATGCCTTTCGGAACATTGTATTCTTGATTGGGCTGATAATAAAGAACTGTTTTATTGCTGTCCTGATTAAAGTCTATTCAATCCCTGAACCCAACAGTGAAATTCGTTACAATATATAAATATTATGGTCTGAGAACTGAAGATTTAATCAAATTAACCTACAATGACATTTGTAGTACCTTTTATTTTACTTGTCACATCATAAATAAATGATAGTGTAATCAATTGAAACCTTTTAATGCAATACAAATTAAAACTCTTGGAATAATCATTGGTCTTCCTCCATGAACACCAAAAATTGTGCTTTTAAAATTGACTGGTCAAAAAATTATCTCCCAAAAAATTTTAAAAAATTGGCACATAAATTTTTCATTACCCAAGTTTCAAATGCAAATTTTTACCATTGCACCTCACTAGCCTTGGCACTATAAACTTTAAAATATTGGAAGAGGACAAAAACAATGCTATGAATATGAATATTTTTCACTCTTTGAGCATTAATGGAGAACAAATTGAATACATCCCTATATTCAATTTGTTCTCCATTAATGCTCAAGTAATAAGTAGTATATAGTAATAGTAAGTGTTTCATGAGTATTCATAGTAATAAGTGCTCATAGTAATAAGTGTTTCAAAGGAAAAATAAGTGTTTCATGAGTATTCATAGTAATAAGTGCTCATAGTAATAAGTGCTTCATAAGTGTTCATAGTAATAAGTGTTTCATAAGTGCTCATAGTAATAAGTGTTTCAAAGGAAAAATTTATCATTTCATATTTTAAATGGACTGTTTGATTAAATGGTGAGCCATAATTTCCAAAATTTATTCACTATAGCTATGGAGGCATCAACAAAATTAAATTTAGCATTTATAACATGTATCACAAAAACTGCCTCTTATGCTAACAGAATAAGTTGCATTAACTCTAGCGTAAAAGCAGAAATTCTAGCCCTGTGCCAAGTTTTAACTGATCAAATTGAATGAAATAAAATTCTGTTTTGTATGATGACTGTTCTGTACTATCTGCACTTATATTACTTTGGATTCCAGGACACTCAAAAATTTTTGGACTTAACTGGCAACTATCTCACAAGGTCAGTAATGTAGTCCAATGCTTATATCAGCTGGATTACTCCAGAAAATATCAATCTTATGCCCTCCAACCCTTATAAGGATTGCAGCATACTGAAATTTTAGAACTAAAACTTTTTTATTCTGAATTTTTTATATTTTTTCAAAAAAAAAATAATAATATTCAAAATCCCATCTCCATATAAACATACTTTTCACCTTTAAAATAACCAATAAAATTTAAAATTAATTTTAAGATATGAGTTAAAGTGAGAAGCCCCCTTCCATCCCATGAAAATTTTTTGGCTCTGCCCCTGTTCTTGACCATGCGTATAATATCCACAATTGGAATAAAAAAAGTAAAAGAGAGGATATTCTAAGCATTGGAATCATCAGCAAAATGGTCATAATTCGTAGCCTTTTACGCAACTTCAGTTTACATAGTAATGAAATGTAACTGTATAAGGGATTTGGAACATATTCTTTTGACCTATGAAAAATATTTATCTCCTAAAAATTATCTCTGGAATATATTCAAGATAGGCCCATTATGCAATACTACTTTCAAAGAGCTTTTGGACAACTTGCTTTTGGAGTGACTAGTAAATAAGTGTTCAGAACATTCTTGCAGAATAGATTAAATTCTTTAATATTTTTTGAATAAAAAGTATTGTCAAGGGGATAATAGCTTTTGATGCTCTATGTCCTGTAAAATCAAACAAAAATGATCAAAGGATATATGTATAATTGAATTGTTTTTCTATTTTAACTTTATTGCATTAAAGAGTGTAGGTTAAACAGTGTAGCTTATATTACAAAAGATTAATTATTATTCATTGGTTATCTCTCTTGATATTATTTCTACTTTCATCACTGTTTATGAGTATGAGTAAAATCATTCTAAATTGTTTTGTATCTTTGTTTCTTAATGGAAATAGAAACAAAACAAAAAAATTCAATATTGTGTCTATTTATGACATTTTATTCATAAGTTGCCACTATCAATATTAATATTCACGTTAAATGGTTAAAGATTAATCAAATACATCACTGAATTTACTTATTAATTAATTATTTATTTATTTATAGGTTACAAATGGTACTTTGGCTTAGTAAGGAAGAATTATCAGATACAATAAAATGGTATGCTTTAAAATTATTTATTTGAGAATTCCATCATATGCAATTATTTATAGTAAAAATATAGTATTTTAGGCCTAAAAATAGTTTTTATTTTACAGCTGCGAAACCTACGATGAAAGTGGATTGTATGGAGCAATCTTACCCAGGCTTATACCAGCTGGAACTGTTACTAGAAGGGCAGTGGAACCTACATGGCTCACAGCTAGCAATGCCTATGTAACTACCTAGTTTTACTGATGTATTAAGTTTATTGATCATTTGATAATTTTTTGAACAAACTGCATATTTTTAAAATTTTAAATATACTTCAATAACTTTTTTACTTCAGAAATATGTTAGTGAGTTTTTCTCTGTAGGAAGATAGGGTTGGTAGTGAATTAAAAGCAATGATTCAATCTCCACCTGGTTATCACTTTGTTGGTGCTGATGTAGATTCTCAGGAATTGTGGCTTGCAGCTATATTTGGTGATTCACAGTTTGTAGGAATGCATGGTATGTCTTTATCATATTATAATTTTTATTTAAAAATTATATTCTAAATTATTTAAGACATGCAAGTTTTTCGCACAGAAATGAAGTTTAAGTAAATCAGTTAAATTGCAAGTTTTTTGATTAAATATTTAAAAATAGATAGCATTATATCTTTCAATAGATTTAATTAATGAATATATATATATATATAGGGCATAATGTAGAAGTTTAGAGGGAACATTGTATAAACTGCCTCATATTTAACCTTCGATATATAATGCTCATCCCGAACAACCACATACTTCCTTTAGATATTTATTTTATTTTCTGAAAATATTATGGATATCTAGTTGTTCTTCTGCAGAAAAAATGTATATTCAAATGATGTATGTGTTACATAGAATTGTTCAAAATTATGTCATATTGGGTAAATTTTATCAACTTTGAATGAGGCAGAAAAAAATAGTTGGAAATGTTTTACAGACAGATGTAATTAACCTCTTAGATTGCTAATAAAATCATATCATTGCATTCTTAAGCTTCCACTGTGCATTGCACATTTAATGAAAAGTCATTATAAAAAAAATAAGTTTAAAAGTGCTGTTTTAAAAATAAACTTATTATATGAGCAAGTTTAGTAGTAATATTTAAAACAAATTACATTAATTTTATATTAAAGCAAATTACATTAATTTTCAATATTGAAAGGTTTATTTTTATGTAATTGTTGTAAACAGTCTTCAAATTTTAAAACTTATTTAAATATATTCTCATTTTGAAATTATATTGATTTTTTTTGTGTAAAAATGATGAACACTTCATGAATCATTGATTATTTTAAGATAAAATACTCTTTTAGTTCATACTTTAAAAAAGTTGCATTCAATTGGAAATGTCTTAAAATTAATTATATCCTCTTCAGATCTATTTATTCTACTCATTTTAAAATAGTAATTTATTATTATATAAATATTTGTATATTTATATTAATATTTACATATTTGTCTTAAATAAAAAGTTCCAACATCAAAGATAGGGTATTTCCTTTTAGCAAATTTTTCTTAAATGGTCATAGTGTGATTAACGTCATCCAGCTTAACATTTATGTGAATGAAGAAAAAAAAGAAAAGCATTGTTTATTTCAATCTCTCAGTGATATGCTTTTAATTATCTCAGTTAATTAAAAAAAAAATTATTATAATTCATTATTAGGTTGCACTGCATTTGGATGGATGACTTTGCAAGGGAAAAAATCAGCTGGAACCGATATGCATAGTAAAACAGCTAAATCTGTTGGTATATCCAGAGATCAAGCCAAGGTTTGATGCTTCTTTAAAAAATATATAAAACTGTTAATGAGGGGGAAAAGACAGGGTTTTTGTTTTGATAAATTTTATACTTGTTTGTTTAAACTTATGCTTGTTGAATACACTTGTATACTTTTGGTGATAAATGTACTTTTCATTTGTATACTGTATTTGAAAAATTCTTGATTATATTATTTGGTATCATATCTGTTTTTAATATTTTACTGTAATAACAGTGATTATGATATGTTTTTTTTTTAATTATCAAAAGTTTTCTACCATTCTAGAATATAATCATTTATTCCCCTAAGAAATTTTAAGTTGAGGAACAGAGCAACTTAGGTGTGAAATTAATTTATATCTTTTATCAAATTAAATTTATTCCAAAACTAAGACAAATCTCTTTAACTGTCATACTTTTTTTTTAACCAATTAAGAGTGAAACCTTTTTTGAAATTTTCTTTTTTTTTTTATCATAGGTGTTAAATTATGCTCGCATTTATGGAGCTGGAAAATCTTTTGCCCAAAGACTTCTAATGCAATTTAATCATCGTTTGACTTTGGAAGAGGCCAAGGAGAAAGTCAAAAAAATTTATGCTGAAACCAAAGGAGTGCAAAAGTAATTTAACATTTCAGAATTATTTAAGCTAAGAATAATTAACATTTAATTTGTTTCTTAATTGTTTATTATTTTTTATTAAATAGGTATGTTGCAAGTACTGATGAAGTAGAGGATAATGGCTTTATTTTTACTCCAGGTGACCAAAGAAGGAAATGGGTTGGGGGGAGGTAAGAAAATATGGTACTTTTACATTTCATTTGTTCTCTCTCTCTCGCTCTGTTGTGTGTGTGTCCAATTGAATTTTTGTTGTGGTAATCAGTCAGCCATCTTCCAATGATAAGGTAATAACTGAATATTGAGCTAATTAGTGAATAGGCTGTTTAATTTTATCAAACTTCACTTGGTCCCTTATTTTATGGGTGATCGAAATTTTGAATATGAATACACACACTGGTACAATTGTGATTCTTTTACTTATCACCAAAGAATTCACTTTTCAAAAAGTATGTCTCAATCTATGCACTGGGACATTTATACTGTTATGTTTTTGAAACAAGAAACTCATAGTTGTAATGGTGTAAAGAATTTATTAAAAAAATATAGTATTCATAAAAATTTATAGATTTGAATTAATCTGAAGAAAAAAAATCCTGTATTTCTTTGTTTATAAGTTTTGATTAATCCTATTCTGTAATAGAAATAATAGAAATTTAATTATTTTGTTAAAATCATTCTGTCAGATGTGTAGTCTTTAGCTTATATGTGTTATACTTTAATCAGAGAATGCTATTACAACAAAATTTTTAATTTATATGAAATAACTTTTCAGTATTATGTATTGACTATTTTCATTATTTTACTATTGTAAATATTTTTATGCTTGTGATCTAATTACTATGACTTTATCATATTAATACCTTTTATATTTGGAAAAGATTTAAGTTAAAAATGTTTCTTTTTAAAAAAAATTCCCCCTTTCTTAGATTCAATTGAAATAATTTCTTTTATTAGTGAATTTAAAACACTCTAATTTTATGGATATAATTTTTTAAAAAACTGTTGAGTCAATGTCATGGAATTACATAAGTTTTAATGAAATATATGCATCTCA
Source organism: Nephila pilipes (assembly GCA_019974015.1). Classification (NCBI taxonomy): domain Eukaryota; kingdom Metazoa; phylum Arthropoda; class Arachnida; order Araneae; family Nephilidae; genus Nephila; species Nephila pilipes. The sequence goes on along the minus strand of BMAW01100132.1, from coordinate 86,212 downwards.
TAATTAAGTTGCATATTTCTACTTAAATCTTCTTACTTAAAAATTTGTGTGTCCAGAAAAAAGTAAAATTATGAAAATTATATTTTTCTGAAGGTAAAAAACTGCTCATTCTTATCTATTTTATTAAATTTTTCTAATTGCTTCTAAGTAGAAAAAAGAAAATCAAAAAGTGAAAATTTATATTTTCCTCTTTATTTTTACAGTGAATCCTATATGTTTAATAAGTTGGAGGAAATTGCTCTTTCTCGAAAGCCTAATACCCCTGCTTTAGGATGCAGAATAAGTAGAGCTCTTGAACCAAAAGCTGTTGATAGTAATGTAAGTGTGTAAATATTTTTTCATATTCAAAATAAATTTTCAAAAACTATGGAACTAAATTTTGTTTATCTTAGATACTGATGTATTGAAAGTTTAAAATAATCATTTCACTCTTAAATTGAATTAAATTTATCATCATTAAGAGGTAATTATGTTTTGTAAACTATTTACTATAGAATACATATTCTAACTTTTAAAAATGTTTTCTTTAAGATTTAGTTGCTATTTCTGTTTAGATTAATTAACCAGGAACTTTTTCTGAAGGATTGTTAAAAATAGTTGCCATCCATCTACCATGCTTTGCAAGTGATACAATAGAGGTGAAAAAACAAGAATGTTTCAATTAAAATAGCTCATTCTGAGATTCAATTTCAGGAACTCTCACTTATAAATGTTAGGTTAATCAACAATTACTTTATTAAGGTGACCATTTTTCAAAAATTGGAAATCGAGACACACTTTTTTTGGAGATGGGGGGGGGGTTATGATTAGAAGAGTTCATGTTCACCTCAATGAGTTGAGTATGGAATTTATTTATTGACTTTAACTAAATAATATGGAAATAAAAATGAATTATTTATGAAACTTGTATAATAAAGAAAATTATACCAAAGCAAATTTTGTACCATTACATTTTTCAAAAAAAAACACTCTTTCTTTTGCTGTCGAAAAATCAATTTGACATTATAAGCTAAATTGTTTAAAACTTCCCATATCAGTACAGTACTAAAAATCTGTACTGTACTGATAAAATCAGTATGAATGGTCACCTTACTTTATGTAAATGATAATTTTGTAATATTGGAAATGTATTAAGCACAATTGAGATAATTTAGCACAGAATGATATACACAGCAAAAGAAAATTATCATTTAGAGTTGGGTACATAAGGAGTGTAATATGGAGGTATGTTAGAAAAAATATGATTAAATGAGTACATTTAAGATAAAAGTATGAGAAGCACTGTTCTAAAGCAATAATTTATAAATCATGTTTTTGCATACATTAATTTTAAATTGAATATGTGTTTTTTGAAAAGATTAAATTCACATTTTAATCATAATATTTGTTGTAATTTTTTTTTCTAAATATTTATTAGGGTATATAAAATTATTTTATTAAAGAAAAGAGAGGTATGTAAATGAAATCTTGTGCAAATAGACCTCACTTACATACTTGTTAGAAATTGGGAAAATTTAAGAGAAATTTTTACATATACTGCTTTTATGATTAACTTTTCATGTAAAATATCTAAAATTAAATTTGAGATTTTTATGTGAATATATATTTTTACATATAAGAATTCCATACTTATTAAGCTCATTATATTTTCTTCATCAATTCTTTCAAATTTTACCTGAGACTTAAGTAGAATTTTTTTTTTTATTTTTCAATGATTTTACAAATATATTAATAATATGATTATATTTGTAGTTTATGACTAGTCGCATTAATTGGGTTGTACAGAGTTCAGCAGTTGATTTCCTGCATTTAATGTTAGTATGTATGAAATGGCTATTTAGGGAATTCAACATTCAAGGCCGATTTTCAATCTCAATTCATGATGAAGTTCGTTATCTAGTAAAAAGTGAAGATAGATATAAGGCTGCTTTGGCTCTTCAGATTACAAACTTACTCACAAGAAGTTACTTCACATCAAAATTAGGAATGCATGACTTACCTCAGGCAAGTAATTTTTTTGTAATTACATCTAACCATTTTATGACAAATTGTTATTTCATCATAGTTTAAAAAGTATTTTTAAATGCTTTTGTTGTAATTGTGTGTGTTTATGTTGTTAAATATGTTGTTAAACATTTCTTCTATCAATCCTTCGGCAGTTACAAAAATCTCTTCATAAATTGTGTTTCTTGAGGTCCTAAATCTATAATTTGTAAATCATACTTTTGTATTTAAGTAACAATATTCACATGCACTATTCAATAATTGTATTGTGATACCATCTTTTCCCAATATTCTTAATGCTGATTTTATATTCTTCTTATTTGTTCAGAACACTAAAGTATAATTTAAATACAATAATTAGGGCAAAAAAAAATTCCTTTGGACAAGATTTCTTTTGTAACTATTTGGATTACAAATGAAATCTTGTACAAAGGGAAAATATTTATTCACAGCACAAGACTCTAATGATAATGAAAGAAAGCTTTGCTATATAACTATAAAGAGTAAGAATATGTTGAAATTCATTATGAAAACTCTAGTAATATAAGCATAAGGTTTAAAAACCAAAAATATATAACATTTAGAAATCAAATTAAATAAATGGTACATAATATTTCTTATCTAGCTCTGCAGAAAGAGCACAAATCATTTTTAATGTTATAAATTATATCATGTTATGCTAATCCTAAAAAAATTATTTTTAGTCTGTAGCTTTTTTCAGTTCAGTAGATATTGATACAGTTCTCAGAAAAGAAGTACATATGGATTCTGTCACTCCATCTAATCCACATGGATTGACAAATGGCTATGGAATACCTCCAGGTAATTAAATATTAGTATTAGTATTTTATATATATATATATGGATTAACATATTTGAAAATATCATTTTCTTTTTAGGGGAAGCTTTAGATATTTTTCAAGTTCTTCAAAAAACAAAGGGTTATCAGTTCTGTGATAAACAAAATAAAGTATAAATGTCTATATATTAGTTAAAAACAAGTCTACTTATGATATTCTTATTAATGTACAGATTTTATTTTTGTTGATTTGAGTGCTTCAAAAAAATGTTTCTTTTAATAAAGACTTGGTAAATTTTAATATTTGTATACTATTTATTCATGTTACATGGTTAAAAATTAATGGACATTTAGATTGTGCACAGAATCAACATTAGGGTAACCTTTACAATGAAATGTCAGTAAGTTTAAAGTTAATCACAATAATATTAGGAATGTACTTGATGGAACAATTATTTTTGTGACTGTTCAATAGATTTTAACCCCATCAAGGAAGAATAGAAGCAAGTTCTTGCAATTCACTTATTAAGCAGTTGAAATAATAGATGTGTGTTCTGAAAAAGAAAAGGTCATCAGAGCATTAACCTCAGAATGGAGAGATGAAAATCCATGCATTTAACTCGTATTTTATTTTTTCAGCAAAATAATATTAATGACGTTCATATCCTGCTTACACAATCACTCAAATGTATCCAGACAACAATCAAATAAATTACTTTCGTACCAACATTCTACTAGGGATTTTATTCTTAAAATACTGAAATCCTATCTATGACAAGATTGGAAAATTAACCTTAGATAATAGATACAGCCTCATTCTATAAAATATTATATCTCACATTTTCAGCTTTGTGAACTCCTTTTAATGTAAATTCAAGTTTTCAACAAATTTCACTAAATTGTTTTAAGTGAGACTCTTGAAACATTATGATACACATAGCAACTATTTTTTAAACATTTTATTTAGATGAAATTAAAATTTTATATGTAAACAACAAGTGATACAAACATCTAAGGCTTATATATATATATATAATTAGTACACCCAACATTCAGAACAAAATCAGAAGAATCCTCAAAATATATTCAATGACTTTTCCAGGAGTTAGAATATGAAATCAAGTAATAAATATTAATAGTAAAAAAATTAACAATAAAATTACCTTAAATATTTCACTTTACTTGTGTATGTGTTTGTAAATTAAATGACACAAATCAAACAATAGCTTCTAACAACATTTAATGGCATCCTGAGAAGATAATCAGGCCACATATAAGGAAATATCTATGCTAACAATTGGCCATACTTCTTATAATCTCCCAACAATATCCTCTACAGGTGGTCCAATTTTCTGTACATCAAACAAAAATAAATTTGCTTTCCATTCACAAAAATATAGCCATTTCCTATAAACAACAATCTTGTGCGCCAGCAAACATAAATATAACAAATACTGTTGGCTTAGCCATTGAACTTTACAAAACATTACAAGAGGCCATTTGGAATTGGCATATCACACTAGACACCTGCATACTGTTCAAATTCTTCACATATTTGTCAGTCACAGTTCAAGTCTCTTTGAGCTTAAAGTAGTTATCTAATATTTTACAGATTCACAAACACAGAAATGTATTTATATATATTCACAATTGGACAGAATATCCATCAATCAACTTTAGCAGGTGTATCACATTTTATGGCAATCTAAACACAGAATCAGAGTGTTTTAAGCTCGGTGTACAATTCCACAATTTTTCTTGCTGTTTGTACAAAACCCATACCTTGAAATTAAGGCCATTTAAGTACTTTACTGGTGAAAAAAAAAATGTCAGCATATGAGGGAAAAAAATTTTGCAATTTCAATTTCTTAAGTATCTATGGAACAATCAGTTCTACAATAATTTTTAAATATATACATGTTAAATAAATTTAAAGCCTAAGAAAATTCTCTACCAGCACATATAAAACTTATTTAAAAATAAACAATCTCACTATTTAAACATATTGATTCTAAACAAAAATATAATGAGAAATATCTTGCATAAGCAAAAGACAACATATTCAGTTCTTATGCAATTTATATTATATATACTTTACAATATACAAGTATTTCTATTCAAAATAGTCATTTGCATGAAATTTCACAAAATTTTAAAATATTCAACTAACAAGATTTATTTAAATAATTCTGAGCATTAACATTTTATCATACTGCATATATGTGAATTGAATATAACAAGTTATACCGTATAAAGATCTCTTGTATCGTTTGTGTGACATATCTTATATTCTAAATTCAACAGAAATTACTTCATTAACTATAGAACTGATATTAAACAATTTAATTGTTTTCAAAGTATAAAAAAGGAGGGTGAAAATTTATTAAAAAGAAATAGATATTTCATAAAAAATTATATGTAGCCTAAATAAGATGTATGTATAGGCAAGATCTTGGTCATTTTATGTAATTTTACCAACATATTTCTTAAGAAAACAGAATTTATACATTCAAAGTATCAAACATAAGAAAAACACTTCAGAAACTGTGTTTCATTTTTACTATGACAGCATACCATACCTCTCAAACAATTGTTTTAAATATTTACACTAACTATTTTACAAGACAAATATCAGAAAATGGCACAATAGTTTTAACAATATTCTAAAAATGAAAACATTTTACCAAAAGCAAGCAAAAAACATTACACAAACATCATAATACACATAAAACTGATGACATTACAATAAAAGAACAATTCAATGCAGTGCATGACTTTGAACAACTATGTGCATGTATTTTCTTAAATGTACATGAATAGACTAGATCAAGCAGTAAATAGTATTTAACAATCTTACAATTATTCTGCCAAATAGAATAGCAAACTGAATATTTGTAAAAGCTTTGCTGTTAAAACATTATGGAACTAGACAAATCATAAAAGAAATGCAAACTTGATGCCTTATAAGTTACAGATAAAATATCTATAACTGCTTAAAGCAATTTTATTTACACATCACTAGCAGTATTTTCATTACTTGCATTTGATTGACTGGCACAGCAGCATTTTACTGATGATAGGGAAACATAGTGACATTAACACTCACACATTTGTACATTTTACTTTTTCAGAAGTAAGCAAATTGCATAGATAGTTTGAAATATACATTTCAGTAAGTGTAAGGATATAGTATGTGGCCTATTGCTCTGGAGAAGCTTGTATAATAAATGCATAAACAACTGTGTAGATATATTTGTCGAAAGTTTACTTTAACAGTGTTTTCTGGAGATATGAAATCTCCCAAATCCATACTTAGGAAAGACATCAGGACAAGAAAATTTACTTAGGTAATTTATAAAATATCTAATATTAAAATTGTTAATAAAAATGTAGGGAAATATCGTAAAAATAATCATATGCTAAAGACACAAGCAAGTTCATTTCTTGAAAAGTGTACCTGTATATACATTTTCACATTAAGAAATGGACATTACAAGTAATTAATCTGCTTTCATTTATTTCTACTCTTGAAAAAACAAAATTTGAAAGCCTATAGGTCCAATATCATTCAAATTTAAAAAAAAAATACTAAAAAATGAAACAATATTAACTTGGAATCTCTGAAGCCAAACATTCAATAAAGATCTGCAAATGTATAAATTTGAAACTTTTAAATATTTCAGAAATTTTATAAAGTTTTTTTTTCAATACTGATAATTATTGTAAATTCCCTAATGAGAGAAGTATATATTTATTCAACAAAATTAATGGTATGAAATTTTGAGCTCCATCCCTTCAGTTACAAGAAATATCAACCTTGATTTAATAATAAAAGGATTTAAATTTTAACTGAAGGGAGAGAGATATTATAAATATTTCCAGGTGAATTTTTAGTAATTTAACCTATTTTAAAGAACTTTTTCAGATACAAAAAAGGATTGCTTTACATATTTCAAAATGATTTTTCTAATTAATTGTAAATATAAATATTTGAGTTTCAAGTGTGTAAAGTACCAGATGCTTAAATAGGTCATTTAAGTATAATAAATTCTACATTTTTTTTATAAAAAATTGAATAAATTCAAATGCAGTCAATTTCTCAATAATTCAAAAGCTTACAAAGAATTTATAAAATAATGTCAAAGCAACTTTTGAATAAAAGATATTGTTCTATATAACAAATACTGAAGCAAATGCAATGTAATACATTTCTTTGTCATAAGCAATATTTTTAAGAACAAAGATATATCCAGATATTCTCACTGGCTCATATGAAAAAGAAAAAAAATTCTCCATAAGAAAAATCAAATTGTTTTTCATATTTAATCAGACGGAAATTCATTTTTTTGAGATACATTTTTTTTTTAATCCCGTAAAAAAAAAATTTAATTTTTGTATTCAAAGTAAAATTCCTCAGTAAATTATTTCCTTTCATATTCAACAAAAATATAAATAAATGCAAAATAATGCTGCACTCAGTAGGATAATTTTAAAAAATTCAATAAAATAAAAATATATCAAATTTTACTTTTTTTAACGATTCATCGATATTGAAAATTATTTTAATATGTTTATCAATTTAAAATTAGCAAATTGAAAGAAACTATCTATTCATATCAAACCAGATAATTGTTTTCATCAACATGAATAGTATTTAACTTCGAAAAAAAACTTAGCACTTAGAGCAGGGAGAGTTTTACAATGATATCATTATCAAAGAAAAAAATTCAATTTTGTAAAAAATCACACTGAATTATGCTTACAAAAAGATTTCAAAACAGATTACATAGCATCAATATAGTCTTTAAGAAGCCTGAATTTAGCTCTATCATTTCATAGTCTTTAAGAAGCCTGAATTTAACTATCATTTACCAAGTTAGAAAGAAACCATATAAGTCATAATTGAATTTTTAATTTAAAACATTGCGAGACAAATATAATGAATTTTAATTAAAGAATTATTATGTTACAATTAAAAAAATACAATACTCCCTCTATAATCTGGCCTTCAAGTAAACCAGTGTTTCTACAACAGTAAACTAGACCATAGGAAATTATTTTATGCCTTCTACTTCAATGGAATAATGAATATCAATACAAAAAAGTTTTTTTTTTTTTTTTTAGTTCCAGTTATTCTGTGCATTTGACACTTAATTTGTGTGTCCTATATGAAATTTTATACAATAACACATAGCTTTTCCAGTTTAGTTGCATTAGTATTAGTGTTTTTCCAGTAATCTGACAGTTCTCTGGTCCAATATATGCCAGATCACCAAGAGAGTGCTGTACAGAGTCAGAAATATTTCTTTGTAACAATTCAAGAAGTTTCACTAAACAAATTGATTTTAAACGAATAGTTATCAATAAGAAATATTATTTATTTTGTAGTTATCTACAATTAAGTATATTTTATGATTTTTTTACAAACTTCATTTTCCTGTTCATATTTATACAGACACATTTTTTTCCCAATTTTTAAATTATAACCTACAATTTATATTTTTAACAATTTTTTTTAAAAACAAAAATGATAATTATAAAATTATTTTTTAGATTTTTACAGAAAAAATTTCTGCACTTAATATTTATTATTCCAAGGAAATGTATGAAAAAATATAATAAGTAAAATAAATCTTTAAATATAAGGAAAAAAATTATTATGGAATGTAATTTTACATAGAATAGAAATATTAATATTCTAACATTTAAAAAAAAGAATTCACAAACAGAAATTTTGAATTAATCACATTTACTTAAATCTGTTGTTTGCCTAAAACCTTATTTAAGAATAGAAATTCATAATATCAAAAAAATATAATAACAAATTTATTATTGCATATTATTAGAAAAAAATAATTATGTAATCTAATTAGTTTTACAAAATTAAGAACTGTAAATTATCGCCAGGAATTCTTTTAATATGTTACAAATAATTTAACATAAAAACACAAATGAACTTTCAAGTTTATTGGAATATAAATTATATAAACCCCATTTTTTTTTAAAAAAAAAAAACTATAATTTTCTTAAACACTTTTTTACATAAATTCTATAAACTAAAATATAAAACAAAATTTACCTCCTTAAAATATGAAAATTGTCTTTTCATCTATAAATAAAATACAAAATTGTAACAAACAAAATGGGAAATGCAAAATTTAGGAATAGTTCAGTACTTCTAGGACAATATACAAAGTTATTAATTGATTGCATCAAACCTCCTTATGAGTCAGTGAAGCTAATGATCAGAAGGTACACTAGTAGCATTACTACAAATTCATTAACATGATTTTAATAAATATACCTTTCAAAATTTACACACAAATTGTGTTCTCTAATCTAAGTCCTCAAACTTTCAAAACAAAACAAAAATGTATTATCAGTAAATGCACTTTAAAGTTTAAAATATTTCATTTTATGATTTTTTGATAGGTATCTTGAAAAAATATTCTTAATCTGCAATATACATTTCACAAAAGAATTTTAAAAAATAATTGAAGGAGTATTCATTCAATTTGACTTTCAAAGTATTAATTACACTTTTAACATTAAATATATATTACATATAATTTTAAAACATGTCAGATAAAACAGACTTTAAACTTGCAGTATGAAAAGAAGATTTACATATTTACATCTGAAGATTGCAGAGATTCCCAATAAACACCTACAAGATTTATAACATAACATATATATATATATATATATTAAAAAAGGCTAATATCAAACAAAATTAATAATGTGCAAATTACACACTAGTTTAAAATTTAAATTAAAAATAAATATGGTTTTAAAAAACAAAAACATCAATAAAAAATATAGAATCATTACAATCTGAAAGAACAATAACATTTATAACATATAGCTGAATATCCAACATTCTTACATCAAGCATTAAAAAAAAAATTATATCCATCAAACAATATCTGAAAGAGAAAATTTCTAAAATAAGAAAAGAAACAAAACAGTCGGTTATGTTTTAAAAAGTTACAAAACATTTTGAACATATTAGAAAATTGAAGGAATCTTAATAAGATGTACATTTCCATTTGAAGCAAAACATTACAAAATAGATTTCACAGTATAAATACCAAATGTAACCACATGCATGTCTGTTTTTTTTTTTTAAGTGTTAAAATTATTCAGAACAAAAAGAATAACATTTAATTTTTTTCCAATTCATGTACTTAAAAACATCTTGAACATTACAATTAATACTATTTAATTTTTTCCCTCAACAAAAGAGATCCATGTTTATGAAAATAAATCAATTGAAGAAAACAAAAATAATTTCTAGTACCAGTAAAATGTTGCAAAATAATTTATTTACATTGCAAACATCAGGACATTTACAGTAAGTTATTATAATAAAACATGTTTCATTAATGCTCATATTTTGACTTTTAAACTCATGTCAAACATTTCCATTACTAATCTTGCATTATCAGGAAAATTTTTGAGCTATTCATTTAAATAAGGTAATAAAATCTCTAAAAAATATAGGGGAGGGACCAAAAAAATTACAAATTAAATATCTAAATACTTATAGTAAGCATACAATAGAAATAAGTTTGCAACTAAATAAAAATAATTAAATGGAACTATACATAATATATATGCATTGAAACGTAAGAAATCTTTACTATGCATTTCTTATAAGATTAAATTAAATGTTTCATTTTTTTTTCAATAACAAGGCCAATGTTTCATAACTCATTAAGAATAAAATACAAAAGAAATAAATGAATGTCTTAAAAAAGGATTACTCTTTTTATGACTTAACTGACATAATGAAAGCAATTTGCTGGTATCTGTTAAAACAGGAAAGACAACTATGCATGTGGAAACACCTGTGATATTCAACATTAAATTTTATACATCACTTCTTGGATTATACACACTAATTCGAATTTCAGATCAACTATAAAATTTGTAACAAAGAAACAAAACAAGAAGCTCGACAAGTAATGCAAACTGATGGCTTAACAACTTTTGCAATATAACAAGTACCAAACACCACATATATTGATCATTTTACTAAAGCTGTGAATAACAATACAACAAAAGTTGCAGATTCCATACATACAGCTTCAAAATAACATCAATACTAACAGTGAATAAAATAGATTAAATATTGCCTCTGACTAAAATAAGGCTAGCTGTTGTCATTCATTAGACTGATCAAATATTTCATAATGTTTGAAAACATATCAATAAAGAGAAAAGCAGTTCATATCATTTTTAGATATAATATTTTCAGATAGTTAATAATAGGAATGGCTGGTGTATTTTATACACTCTTCCTATCACTTCTTCTAAGTACAATCTTTTTGTACTGTTTCTTTTGGAACAAGTACTGAAAGTATGAACAAGGAAGAAGTTTGACAATGGGCGATATACACATGCGAATCACAGCTGCGACTACTTTCTCCGTCGCCTTTATATATCACACTTGAACAGGGCCTGACTATGGCCTCTTATTCTCTCCTGCTTCTTTTTGTTGTGCGTCCACCAGACACCAAATCAAATTCATTTGCCTGGCGGCCCCTTTTCACAACTTGCACTTGAGATTGCGCGGTAAGCTGTAACTGTATCGCAGATGTATTTAGCTTCTCAGCAAGTAGCAAATCTTTTAGCCCTTTCATCTTTTGACTTGTTAGAGTAACAGAAGCAGAATTAGATACAGGGTCATCATTCTATAAAGAAACAAATCATATATGTATATTTTTTATAAATCATATATGTATTATATTTTTTGCAAATCATATACTTATATTTTTTACAAATCTTATATGAAACTGTAATCTCCTAAGAGGTAAATAATATAACTTAAATTAAATTCTTTTTAAGTTTAAATTACAATTACACAAAATTAAGCATTTTTATGGAAAAAAAATAATGGCTTTTCCATCTTAAGTATCTTGACATTTTTTCAGATCTAGATCAAATCCTTTATTAAGAAATATTAAGCCCAAACACTTGATCTATTCAGAAATAAGCAGAACTTGCAAATAATTCTCCCCATAACATATATTAGAAAAATTATTATTCTTTCACAATTTTGTGAAATGACACATTTCACAGTATTACTAAAAAATCATAATAAACAACGAATTTAATGAAATAGCAGCATGAAGAAACTAACAAATTATGATAAATCTAAAAAGGTAACAGAACGTCATGTATTGAAATATTACTTGAATAAATTGTTATACATATATTTAAATACTAATAAAATTATTTCAGAAATTTAAAACATTGATAATTATTAATTACATCAAATATTTCATAATTTTACTTTCATAACATCCATTGCTTATACAAAAATAATCTTAATATAAAAATTTTCCTAAGAGAGCTTAGGAAAATTTTTAATAAATATAATTACTTTAGATTAATAATAAATATAATTACAGAATATAAATTATTGCACATATTTTAATTTCTTTTGAGTATTATCATCAGACTCATATACATACTAGTAACAAGAACTATTATGTTACAATAATTTTTTTAAAGAATTGCAAAAAATAAGATGTTTCATAAGTAACGTAGTCTCTTATTTTAAAGTTTCATTTTCTTGAGGTTAACAAATTTAATATAATGCATTTTTGAAATTTCGTTATTCTATCACTTCCACTACTCGCTTTCATTTTTAGCATAATTAACCCTTTGCACTCAATTGTCGCCAATAATGTGACATTTAAATTGTGGACTTTAAATCCACAGTTGCTTCTATGAAGACAATTGTTTTGGTTATTTGAGCACTTTTGTAGAAACTGATGCATGTCCGCAATGTCTTCGTCTTCAGAATTAATAAAAAGGTGTGAATTTTATCGATAGTTGCCTTGGGAAACCCCACATAAATATGGAAGATTATTTGGGAAAATATCACACTATAACCATTTGAAAAACATAACATTTTCATTTTGTTGAAGTTTTATAACCTTGAACTTGATATATATATATATTGTGTAGCAAAGGAATAAAGAATTTGTTTTACTGCAGCACCTGTAATTTTTTATATTTTATATGTACACTTGTAACTAATATAGTGCTGGATTTGGTGGTGTACTATGAGACACTAGGTTGGAGTACAAAGGGTAAAGTAAAATCAACACAGAATACTACATGACTTGATCATATGCAGGGCTTATAATAGAAGTGATCAAGATTTATTTACAGATAGAATATACACCTGCAATGCAATTCAAAAAAACCTTTAATTTAAAATTAAATTAACAAAAAAAAGTACAAAATAAATATTTGAAGCTCATTTACTATTTGTAATATAATTAAACATACTATGCATTTCACATTTATTACAAATATATATGTATATAATTATAATATAATTTTGAGATAAATACAAATACAGTGACATATATTTTCATGAAATGAAGAATTTTAACATCTATATTTTTAAAAACCAATACCAAACATACAAATTTAAAAATAAATACATTGGCAAATTATTTTCTATATGATCAATACAAACCAATATAAATTCATGTTAGTCTTCGTTCTGTAAAAATAACAGTCCCTTATTTTACAATTCCAGAATGAGCTAGAGAGAGTTCAGGGGGAAAAAAATTCTTATTTGTATCTACAGTAAATTATGCAATTCCTTGTAAAATATAAAATGCTTGTTTATACAGCTAACTCTCCAAAAATAAGGTAGACAGGTTCCCAGAAAAAATTGTGTTGTGTGAAACCATGTTATATGAGACAGAGCCAGTACAAAAAGGTACTTAAAAAGTAAAAATTTATTAAAAACATGCATTTTTATCAATTCTACATAGCAACTTAATTTCTATTAAAAATATAAATGTATGTGTATCACAAAACAAAAACTATTATTTTCATTCAATGTAACTTCAATTTAATAAATTTCTTCCACGTCGCTCATCAGTAAAATCAAACAAGAACATTTTTTGTTTTTTGGGTTGAATGATATCTTCTCTTGCAGAACATTTTTTTTTTCTTTAAGACTTTTTTTTCTCCTTCTACCCTTTTTAAAAAGAAATCTAATTTTGATTTGTTTGCTGGTTCTTATAATGTCATTGTAAATTTCACGGAGATGAAAACATATAATTCTGAAGCTCCCTTTTGAATTAGTAGTGTGAGTGAATGAATGTAAAGTTTATTGATGCAAGAGTCAGATATGGCTATGCTGCGCCAAACAAGATATAACTGTGGTCTAGATGTGAAGAAATTGAAGAAAAGACAAAAATTGGTTGACAAGAAGGAGGATCAAAAATAGAGAAGGATCACTAGAGTAACCCAGAAGTGCATCACCCATGTTTTACCAAAAACAGTAAGCCCCATAGAAAAGAAAAATATCACTATGGTGGCTCAGGATCATGATGCCCGTACTTACCTAAAGAAGGCAAGTCTCTGAGTTCCCCTAATATAAACCCCAGGGGCAGGGTGCCCGGCTATAATCCCAGACACTGGGTACTCATTTGAGTCACCTCTAACGACATCCATAAAGTACAGAGGGGCTATTCTGTGATTCCCGATCACCACACGGGTCCTCCTTTCAGAGGAAGGGTCTGCATTCAAGAAAAATTATTCAAGATTTAGCTAAGTTTCAGCCTTCTAGTAATTTCTTCAGTCTTAAATTATAAACCTGACAACTTTATTTGTGCTTTCTCCTCAGATTAAATTTGATATAAAACTTTGGATGCCACTTCCATCAAATCCATTTCATCAACTCCATCCACTAATAAATGTTGAGCATCCTTGATAGCCTTATCTACAAAACCTTCAACTCCAATCGATTGAGCAAGTTCCAATTTCCTTTTCTTATTATTCAAACATGTTTTCTATTTCAACTGAAGATGGCCATATCTTCTGACAGCATTAAATATTGATATCTTTAGTTCTATCGGTGATTAAGATATAACATCAATGCAGTGCTTAATTGAAAATTGCTTCCATTAAATAGACTGTTTTCGAACTCATTACATTTAAAATCCACTATAAATGCTCTTTGAAAAGTAAAAAGTTTTAGAGCCCTAATACATTAAATACCTTGATCCAATGGTTAGAGCAATGAAGTATTGTTGAGTGATAAGAACCTTATTTTGACATTGAGTTTAGTTTAGTTTAGTTTTTATTAACGTCGCACTAGAAGCAACACGAGGGCTATTGGCGATGGACCTCGTACTTTTGAACCACGGTCAAGTGACGAGGACGACACCTGAGCTGGCACCCCCCTCTCCTAACATCCACACCACGCCAACGGAAGGACTTTGGGCCCCGAACAGATTTAACGTGCATCAGCCCAGGCCACACGGGGGGTCTTTGGCTGCCAAGGATCGAACCCGCAACTGAGCGAAAACCACCGGCCGCTATTCCACGACCTTGACCACTAGGCTACCGTGGCCCATTTTGACATTGAGATTATTTGTATCTGTAGGTAATAAGGAGCATTATCTAATACAAGGTGCAGCCATTTAACATGTTTTAAAGTAACTTCCACTAGACATAATGCACTTCCATGATCTGCTGTATTAAGTTTCAGAAACAACTTTTAAAATCTTCTGTTGGAATGCTCTTTCATACACCAGTCACAGTTTCTTGATAGTTTTCTCAAATCTTGTTCCATCCAGTGAATTTTTCAGTTTTAGAAATAGGAAAAAGTCTGCTAGTACTAAGACTGGAGTGTATGGAGGTTGCTGCATCTCCACGACCTCAAGCGAGGTCAAAAAACTGCTTTATACAAATAAAAAAATGAGAGACCAGGTATTTTGATACAAAAAAAGCCAACTCCCCCTCTGTTAAAAATGAGACCTTATTCTGTAAGCTCTTTGTCGAAATCAGGCAAGAACTTCTACATAAAATTGTCCAATTAATCTTTACAGGGAGAACAAATTCATGATGAATTATAAGTCTTTTGCTGTTGAAGAAAGCAATTAACATTACCTTGATACTGGACTTTTGGAATTGAAATTTTTTCTGTCTTGGTGAGCTTGAAGACCACTATTTGGAGCTCTGTCATTTGCTCCAAGGTCATATTGGTAGCACCAAGAGTCCTCTCCTGTTTTTACTAAATTGAGGAACACAAGATCAGCATCAGCATTGTCAATGAGTTCACTGCCCATGTCCATTCTGAATTGCTTTCGTTTCTCTGAGAAACAGTGAGGAACAAACCTTGGATTTTTCTAACTCGTGTCAAAATTTACTGAACCTCCTCAGAAATATTCAGTTTATTGGGAAGTACTCGAATAGCCAATTAGTGATCAAAGTCTCAAGCTCATAAACTTTCTCAATTACTTCTAGCATGCACACAGAATGTGGTTCTACAGTGTGCATCTTCCACACTTTTACAGTCATTCTGAAAACAGCTAAGCCATGCAAAAGTGAGTGAATGGAATAATGCTTGCTCTCCATACACTTGTTTCAACATTTTATGGGTTTCTGCAGCAGTTTTGCCCAATTTTAAGCAAAATTTAATTCCCTGTTCTATATCGACTTCAGCAACAAAGGTTTAACAGCTACATTTTAACATGTGTTTCAAGGACAACCACTTACTTCCAAATAGCACCAAGTTTATTGGACAAGCACAGATAAACAACCTTTCAAATACAAGCATTACCACATTCTGGTGATTTACAATTCTTGTACAGTTAAATCAGTCCTGGAAATACCTTGTGTATTAGTAATAGTGCCTTGATTATAAAATTTTTCTGGTTTAGTAATTTCGAATGTTTGGTACAAAATGATTTGAAAACCAAATCTTTAAATAAATTTCTAGATACCCCAGCCCTTAAATTTGCTTCCCATTATTCCAATAAAGTGTTTTTAATTACACCTGAAAGTGCACAGGGATTTAAAGATCTAAAAACTAGCAAGGATTTTGTCATAAATTCCAATGACACTCCTACACTAAAGTAGCATTATATGATCTTTAGACACCTTAAATTCTAGTTGGGTTTTTTTTTTTTTTTTTTTCCTCCAATACAAAAGGTTCTACTGGGCATTATTTTCCCACCGAAGTCCAATTTCAACAGCATTGAAAACTTGATCTGCTGTGTATCTATGCTCTTCTATAATGCATTGAATTTTTTTTGGATATATCTTGGCACCTTCATGATCAACCAACATGGATTCTCTTTGAATTCCTTTGCTATGAATTGCTAAGTTTTAATTGAATTTTTCGAAACGACTTTTAATTGTCACAAAATCTGGGTTGACAGAGGGTTTTCCATGTTTTTAACAAATTTTTTTTTAATTTTAAGTGCTTTCTGTTTAATGATATTACCATTTAATGGAATTCTTTTTTGACAGTTATTGTCAATCAAAATGCTGAGTGCATGTTCAATTTTTCAGTATTTGGCACTCAGGGTCAAACTGCATATTTTGCAAATATTGAAGATCCTGAAGCAAATGCATTTCTTTTTCCCTTTTCTCTCGAAATGTTACTTAAGAAACTTTACAATATGAGATGCTATTTCTATTTTTCAAAGATGATTCACAATTTGTATCTTCACTCCTAAAGAAAAAATACCCTTCCAAACCTTTTTATCTTTATCAGACATGGTTTGAAGCTAAAACTTAATTTTACAAAAATTAATCCAAAAGATTAAAAAATCATTTAAACTCTTTCAGGACAGGTGTCCTATATATGCATCACTTATGACTTCTTTCACAGCTGGGTTTTCCACCAACGCATCAATGGAGAATGAGCATAATGGCTGAACGATACATATGCACATTTCAAGTTGAACGTTTTTCAAAGATCAATAGATGCTGCCCTGTCTATTACTTTTGAACTGAACGTAGTTTTAGGTTCCTGACATTCAATTAGCTCCATTCTGCCGTACTTTGGTATTTTGTACATCAGCTGTTAAGGGATAGGAGGGAAAGCATAATGAAAACAAACTGATTTTAACTCTTTTAACTTCTACGTGATATACACATTCGAGTTTCTTGTTTCTCTCCAAATGCTATTTTTTTATGGGTTTATGCTACAAAAAATACATATTTTTCTTTTTAGAGTTTTACCACCAGTGCTGTTTTTCTTTGTGCTGCTTCCGGATATATTTCATACAATTCCTTTTTTCTTTAAAGCCTCAACTCCAGTTTATTATGGTGAGAAAGCGTTTATCAGAGGAAGAATATACTCACATGGTCAAAGAGTATATTAGTGATGAGAGAGCAATTCTTTTTCTAAAGTATGCAATAAAGTATAAATAGCTTAATTGTTTCTGATATGGATATTTTGTCAGAGACGGACAATATAGGACTTAGCATTTCTACAGACTTTCCACGCTTCAAGATTTACCAAACTTGCTTTTCATTTTAAAATTTGTTACTTCTAGTAAATAATCGCTATAATTTTTAAAATTAAGTTCATTAATGTATTTTGCCTAGTAAAACTTTTGAATAATTTCAAAAGTGCTTCTAAAAGATATTTCTCAAGATAAGTAATTTTTCATACATATTTTCCTGTTAAGTAAAGGAAAAAGATTATTGAAAATGCTAATTTTAAGAAAAATGACAACTTAAGTAATAATCAAAAATGTGAATTAAAAAATTAAAATGTTAGGATTCAATACTACTTTTTGTGATTCTTTTTTCTTAAGTTAGGCTTAGCAACACAAAACCCCCATCCTGTGAGACAACTCCTTTCAACTACCCTCAGTTCTGAAAAAGCATTGTAAACAAAGGCACACCATCTTCAAAGGATTAACGCATAATGGCTTGATGCAGACAAGCCATTTAAGACACTTTTCACATATGGTCCCTTTTTCAGATGATGGAGTAAAAAAAAATTAAAAACTTTTCTCTATTGATGTTTTGATATGTCTTTGTCATGTCAAATGCATCAAAACAAACATTGCAGTAAGTATCCAGTGACAACCGCAATAGTTCATTATTCCTTCCCATCATCATTTGAAATAATTTAGTTTCAAAATGTGCTAAAGAAAATCATATTATATATTGCAATATAAGTATAGTGGTGCACAAAGGTTTTCACAACTTTTTTTATATTAGAGCAACTGTGTTACAGGTTGCTGTGTCATACAAGGATTCCAGTAATTTATCCTATTGTGTTAGAGCCAAATAATTATGTAAGATGTGCAGCTGCAAGTGGGCTACCTCTTTTTCCAATGAAATAATACTTTGTATTTTTTATAATAATGCCTATCTTATTTTTGCTATTTGATTACTCATGGAAAATTGCTCTTTATGAACTCAAAGACGTTATAAGAGAATTTTTAATCTTATTCATAATTTATACATAAATGTGTATCTAAAGTTACAGCTATCTATAACACAGTTATGTTTATATAAAATAAGCACATATTAACTTTCTCATGTTTTCTCTTTCAACTTTTTCCAAGAGAAAAGTAATTGGATTTGCAGTTTCATTTTACAATTGCTTTTAGACCTCAAATGACAAAACTATTTTAACCACAAAACTTAAATCATTACATTTCACCGAAAAACCTAGTAAAATTAATCGTAAAAGTAGTTCACAAGCAAGAACCAAAAAAGAACAATTACTTTAGTTGACATTTATTTTTTCCTGTGCATAGACTATGCTTGGCCAACTGTTTCAAACATTCATTAATTCTAATTGATCATCAAACTAATATTTTCTAATATGTCAAGTACAGTATTATAAATATATATTTGTGATCTAGATGTATGGTACAGGAGAAGAATTGAGCATTCTCAACAAGAAGGATCAAAAATGGAAAAAAGGTCGCTAAGACATGAGCAATGATCAGAACTGCTATAAACAAAAGTGTGTATTATAGGATTAAAAAATTTTGAATAAAAAATAGAGATTAGTTATGAAGATGTTGATAAAGCTGCCTTTGTGAAAAGTTTCCGAATTATTAAACTGTTTAAATTACATATGTCAAATCAACAAATCATACATTAAATTTGATCAATGCAGTATCAAATTATTCATAAACTTAAATGTTATAATATTTCATGAAAATAACATACAAATGTATTTTTGACACATTACTAAATTATTTCACAACAACTATGATATATTAGAAAGGTTGAAAGCAACATGTTACATGCAAAAACTTTGTTTTAAAATCAACAAAAAAATTTGAAAAATTGCATATTTTGATACACAAGCAAAATATAAATACCTGTGAAAATGCTGAAGTGGAGTCAATGTCTAATCCTGGTTCACTATTAAGATCAGGTACAACAGGTGTTCCATTGGATTTAGAACTAAGTCCATCTTGCATCTCAGAAGACAAACTTGATGACCTTGAAGAAAATGGTTCACCAGATCCCAATAAATATTCAGGATTTAAAATATTATCACCACAAGCTGCAGCCAAAGCCATAATATTAGGATGAGGCTCTTCATCAGAATTAATTTGAGTTTCAAGAGTCTGAAGAAATTCCGATTCATGGCCAGCAGAAGTATCCTTCTTTTTCCCTTTGCTTTTCTCATTTTCTGAAGAAGCACTTTTTCGATTACTATTTGATTTTGAAAACTTATCTTCTGTTGAGCCATTCATGGAATTTTCTTTCCCAGTCTTGACTTTCTCAGAAGGCCTCTTTCCTTCATGTTTTTCACAGTCTGTTATATCTAAATCTAAATCTAATTTCTTTTCAGGAACTGTTATATCTACCATACATCGTACCTTCCCAGGGAACTTTGATATTGTGGATACAAGAGGCTTTGCCCAACCAATGTGCAAAACAGGAGTAGAAGATCCTTCTTCCCATTCACATAATCCATCATAAAATCTTAATAAATGAGCGAAACATTCAGGATCCTGAAGTAAAGGAGTATCTGTTTGGCCTGATGGTTCACAACGGTTCGTACTTACGACTTTTACAATATGTGGAATTAACTCATTTGCAATTTCTAAGAATTCTTTATATATTTCTTCATCCTCACGTCCATAATTGTATCTAGAAAATTTTAAAGAATAAAATAAGGATATTAACTTAATACCAAATTTTTACAGAAATACAGATTTTATTCAAAACACATTGAATTTTTAAATATGGGTGAAATGTTGATTTCACAGCAAAATTGAATTTACTAGCCTAGGAATTTTGTTAATTCCTTTTATTTCTGTTGATTATGTTATTTTTTATTCAAAACTAAAATAAAAATGTGTCAAACACTTCATTCAGTTTAAAACTGGAGAACTCTTGTAAATATATATATATATATATATATATATATATATATATATATATATTTAAGATTATAAAAAACTTAAAAGATTGATAAAAGATGTTATTTATGTTTAAAACTGTTCTAAATATGAGATGCTATCAGTCACCATTACCTATTCCAATAATTTTTCTTTTTGCTAATTTAAAAAAAAATGATCTCCATTTATCTTTGATGATAAGAAAGTAAATTACTTTTAAACAATCGGCTTGATTAAAATTCTAACCAGTGAAAAAATATTTAATTCAGACATTCGTTTTCAGCACAAATGTGTATATAGATTCTTTAATCTATAATTTCTGTCTCAAATTTTTTTTAAAGCATGTCCTTAGTGAACTTTTAAAAACTGTTTAATGTTCATAGATGGCATTGAATGTTGCAAGGTTGTTGACAAATTATTTTACCCGGTGATTTTCCAAGATAGGCAGTAAAAATATATCTGAAACACTTCTGTGAAAAGCATAATCAAAGAAGAAAAATGGTACTGTTAGAAACCATAGAGTCTCACAGTTATAAATTAAAATGGGAAAGTCTTCAGGTTAATTGAATTGGAGGATTGCTTTTTTTTTTTTTTTTTTAATTGGGGGAGGGGGAGAAAGCCAAAAAGAATAGATTTAACCATACCTATAAATGCTACAGAAATCTTAACAGTTACTCTTTTCTTATTAAAAATGAATTTTAATGGAAGATAGGACTATTTAAAGCACTCAAGCTTAAGAGATATAAATTTCATTTATTTTTATGAGGAAAATATTGATAACAGCAAAAATAAAATAAATAAACAAGTAAAAATAACAATGATTAAAAAAATAAAATAACATAAGGCCTGTTTCAGAAATAGTAATATTGCCAGGCATCTTATCAACAGAAATATTGCCAAAAGTTATTTTTGAAATATCCAAATTAAGTTCATAAATTTAATTAACATAATGATTATTATTAAATAATTCACATAAGTACATTTAATAATGTAATAATAGAAAAATTATCAGGAGACATTAAATTATTATGTAAAAAATTAAACTAACTGTAAAATTAAATTTTATTCTTCTCTGTTGAATGAACATGTTACAAACTGTATAATCTATTAATCATTTTTGTTCTATGAAATTAACCTTACATAAATTTTATCAATAACTTATTATTCCATAAATTCCAAGCAAAAGTTAAGTAAAAAAGTTAAGTATTAAAAGTAACTTGGAAAATATTGTAGGTCTTTGAGAAAATATTTAAAACTCATCAGTTTATCATTTTTTAAGGTTCTACATGTTCTAAAAATATAAGTCAGATTAATATAATAACAACCAGTAGTGGCTCTACTACAAAAAAAAAAATCAGCAAACTTTTTTTAATTCTTACAATACTTTACAAAACAATTGATTTTGATCATAAAGTAATTATTTTTTTTTAGTTTTATATTCATTGATTAAGAATTTCTTTTAGAGCAGTTTTCCCTAATCAGAACTTTATTTTTAACTTTCAGTTTGAAGGTTTTCCTCAATCGTTATAAATTATTTCCAATCAGTCTTATTACTATTTTTTAATGTTACATACTTTAATTCTTTACTCCATTATTTTTAATTATCTCAATCAATTCTCAAATCTAAAACTTGTAAAAATTTTCATGTTTAAGTGAAATTAAAAGGTGTATGTAATTGCATAAACCATAAAGTCACTTCATTAGCTACTATAAATTAAATTACATAACTAAATTATCCATTAATATGATTTAAATGTTAAGCAATTTTTTTTGTACATCAATAGAATCAAAATAAGTTATATGAAGTTTTCTTTCCCCATTACTGAATTATTCCTTCATGGCTCCATTAAATTCTTTGTTACAGTAGTTATCTCCAAGAGAACTGTAAAAATGTGCAACCTATGTTTAGGATTATGGATATAAGACAGTGATGCAAAAAAATTAAAATATATTGTAGCAATCAGAAAAACTTGCAAAGTTCAAAAATATTTTATTATTCTGCAATTATCAGCTTATAGCATCAGGGATTTTGTTCAGATATTATCTTTTAACAAACATGAAAATATTTCCAAAAGAATCAGTTCAGTTTCCATTATAAAAAAAAGTGTAATATTGAAGATCATGAAAATTTAGGATTGGGATCTCCATAAATATTAACTCATCTATAACTATCATGTGTTAATATATTTGAATCAGTAAAAATTAATTTTGCAATTCCAAAATAAGTTTAATGCTGTGTAATAATATTAATTAAAATCACATTATGTTCATTGGTTACAATGACTAATGATGAACATATTTTTACAGACATTTCACAGTAATCCATAACTTTGAAACTTTTTGCAAATATATAAAATATTTATAATTACATTTATTATAGATATAAGACTTTTTACATGTATATTGTGTAACTGATGGCTACTTAAATTTATTTTCATTTTCTTGCTATACCAATGCTACTTTATTTGTTACTCAATTTTCTTCATACACTAAGAGAAAACTACAATTGACTGAAGCAATGCTTTTGTGTTTTGTTTGCATCATATAGTCAATGAACATTACTGAGATAGTAGACATTTAAACCTCATAATTGAAAACTGGACACAATATATTGTAAAAAATAAGTACCAGTCAAACACTTGAATTCAACTTAAAAAAAAATACTTGATTAATAATTATTATTCCAGTAGTTCTAACATTTAAATTTTATCAGATAGTGATAAAATTTAATTATCTGTCCTATATAAAATTTTAAAAAATAACTAATGTTATAGCAAATGAAATTTCCTATTTTAAGTTTCACGAAATAGTACTTAAAATTTCTTTACATAAATTAAAGTTTTAATTACTGAACTTTAAAGAAATTCAATATTAATTTAATTCAAATTCTTCTTTCTTTTCACTTCACAGAATTAAAAATTTATTTTTATTCACATTTTAATATCACAAAATTCCCTAAAAGTAAACAGAGAATAAGGTAACTAAAAAAAACTTAATTTTATAGATATATTTTTATAAATACACACAAACACAAAACATTCCTAAATCGGCAAGTTCATTGTTGATGAGGCAGTTTTTTCAATGTTTACCATTTGCAACAATTTACAAGTTATCGTACTTTCACTTGGTGATTTCATTTCAGAAAGAAGTTATAAATGATCACCAAAAATAAACATTCGTAGCTAAGAATAAGTTTTTTGACATATATATATATATACACACACAGGCACCTTCATGTGTCACAAACAGCTGAAAATGCATCAACAATAAACAAAAATTTTAAAAAATTGATTCATAATGACACAAAACTGTATTCTTGCTATGCTAACCTTAAGAGAAAAGCATATATTTCAAAGCTATTCAATTTTCTTTAATAAATCTTTTTTTTTTTTTTTTTTTGTAGAAAAACAGATAAGAATATTTTTTTTCTTCTATACTATAACATATAAAGATTAAATATCCATTTATTTTATATTAAGGCAAAAATTTCAAAATTCTATGAATATCTAACAAATGATTATATGTATTATATCCATAGAAATTGGCTTTAACATCAGAGCATTTCTTCCATCTAAAAATGAGTTCAAGAGTTTTGGCCACATTCTCTACAATTAACTGAAGATGTGTGCAATTTTATAAAATAGAACCATAAATTATTCAATGCTTTCAAAGGTCAAAAATTTTCAAATTCGAGTGCTAACATAAATCAATCACCTTTTCTATACAGATAATAAATAATTTCTTAAAGATTAAAACTGTCATATATATCAGTAAAACTAATGTATTAGGCTCAATTCTATAAATCATATATCCTATAAAGTATCAGTACTTGCTTAATTGTGAAAGAATAAATAACTTATTTTCTCTAACTAATCCAGCTAAAACTTAGCATCCATGGAGCATTAGCTAATATGTGTAATGTTTTGAAAAACAAAAGATGGTAAGAATTATGTTAGTCCTTTTTGTCCACAAAATTATGCAATCATTATTTATCTTATGTCCTTCAGAATAGCAATTTTAAAATCCCCCACTACCAAAAAAAATCTGAAAAAAATACATATTCTTCATTTTACTTCAAAAAATTTCTTTTTCAATTTATGAAGCATATTACTCATATTATTTGCTTAATATTAATAAGTAATAACTAAAACATTCACTCACTTTCTTATCACATCAGCAGCATTAGCCCACGCTTCAAGAGCACCCTTATAACGTCCATTTCGATAAAGATAACCTCCAAGATAAGTATATGGATAAACATGCATATTACAATAATAACTCTGTGCAGCCATAATAGATTCTCGAAAAAGTTCTATGGGTGGGGGGCGTCCAGGGCTTGGACAGATCTCTTCAAGATCTCCTAGATTTCCTAAAGCCATTGGGTACGTCTTTAAGTGGTTTAAATCATACAAAAGCCAAAGAAGTTGCTGTAAATATGAAAATTGACACTTTAATAATCATATATTAATTAATTCTTATAAATATTTTTGACAATCTGTATAATAAATATGTAATCTTTCTAAGCTCAAAGATTAATTTTACTATGGACCATCATAGTGACATTAAAGGTTTGCGAAATATCCAAGCCCAACACGAAGAATGGATACATTTTAGGTGCAATACTAATTGTACATTGTTTAATAATCTTTTAATTCCTATCAAAGTAACTATCTTCAAACTGCAAGATACATATTATATATATATATATATATATATATATATATATAATTCAGTATAGACAAGCAGAGAAAGTCTCCTCAGGACACAATCAACTTACATCGGATAAAGAGAAAAAAAATCCTAAATCAGAATTTCAGATCTTCTTTCTCCAGAAAATTCATTTCACTAGGTGACAGTAATTTTTTGTTTCTTCTTATCTAGACACAAGATAAAAATTTTCATACATAGTTCATCTAAATTTAGAATACCAATAGGAATTCCAAGATCAACTTCAAATTCTATAAACAGCCTATAAACAAAAACTGTGATTTCTGTGATCAATATAAATTTAATAACCACTCATTGTAGTCTTCATAGGAATGTAGATATCTTCTACAAGCAATCTTGAAAGCATTTGTACTACACTTTTAAGTAAATGATATTATTAGGAACCTCAAGAGTGGCCTTTTCTATTTTTCTCTTTTTGGGCACTTCTACCTACCAAACATCAGAACCTACTCCTTTTTTCCTCAATTTTCAAGTTTCAAATAATAAAATATTACATACATATAATAAATGATAAAAGTTAATAATTGTTCAACTGATTTATTTTATATTCACAACTTGCAAGACTTGTTTGACAATGTAGCAAAAATGTTATACATTTGAAATTGAGAATTTTTTTAAAAACATTAAAACACTGAATACTCAACTCCTGAAACTTCTAGAAGTTTTCTTAATCGATATCCTTTACAACGAAGTAAAGGATCTTGTATTTTTCTAATCAATGATCCAATGACAAAAAAATGAGACATTTAATGAAATCCATTCAAGTACATGCAACAAACTGAAAATCTTGTCAAACATAAGACATTTGAGGTAATATCAGATCTTTCTCAATATGTGGTAATGTTAAATGCATGAAATAAAACATATGTTGATAAAGTTGTACTCTTGGTAACCCAGGTTCATCATGGTTTCAGAGGAAAGCAAGATTCAGAAACTGAAAGGAGATGAAAGCTTTGATGTTTAATGAAAAGTACTATTTCATTCAATAAAGAATAAAATAAGGATTTCATGGGTTACAACCTAGTCTGAGAAATGGAAAATGTCAGCTTTCAAATAAGTAAAGAAAAAACTAAAAAATTAGAAAGGGACCTGAAGAAGGAAAAAATCTGACATTTTTAAAAACCTTTCCATCATCAAGTAAATAAAAAATTTTGTAATTCCACAGGATGCCTTACAGAAAAAAATCTTCAAACTTTAACCAAAAAATGAAACAGAAAAATTATGTATCTGGTAATTAACAATTATTTTGTTATATAAAACACATAAACATTCCCTTTAATGCATGACATTTTCATATTTTGAAAAACTAAATATGCCTTTATTTCTACATTTTATTCATTTACATAAAAGAAATTTAGAAAAAGGAGTAGGGGGGGAAGAGAAAAGTCACTTGGAATAGATGCATTTATATTGAGTGCATAAAATCAAATTTCTGTCACTAAAAATCTGTACCCCATTAAGATGAATTACTAATTGATCTCTAAGCAGTCAAAGATATCAAATAAAATATTCAATCAAAATAAGCCCTGAGTAGGTCAGCAACTGTAATTTATGAATTTATTTCCATTAATATAATATCCCTGCAATACACAAATAATTTGAAACTACTTAAAAGGATATTGACAATACCCCATGGTCTATTCTAAAAAGATCCTAAATAAAAATTGTTGAGTGGGAAAATGAAAACCCCGAGGTTTTTTTTTTTTTTTTAGGTAGAAAGAGTTTTATGATTAAATGAAAAAAGAAAATTTTTATTTCAAATAGTGAGTACAAAAGGGTAAAATAATTTCTCAGATCATTATGGAAAGAAGACTAACAATCTTATCTTAAAATCAATAAATGTAAAACTTAAAACATTTGACCACAATTTATATAGGTGAAAAAAAGAAAAAAAACAAGGACAAATAAATATCCTTGGTCAGAAATTGTAAAGAACAATACATTTCAGTTTTATAAGTTTCACAGACGGATATTTAAAATACACATGGCAATGTCAATTCATCTGTCTTTGAAAAGCAGAAAATCAAAGTATATAATAAAACAATAAATGCAAACTTAATGGATCTTAGAAAAGTATTTTTCCTTAAATACATTTCATACCTTAGTAAGATGAGAACTGCAACATCTCCACAATTGAAGACTATAAGTATTTCAGAATAATACTTTTTAAAAGTCATACTGGGTTTCCTTTATTTAAATTTTCTAAGAAAATGGATTGGAAATTCAATGAAAATACGTATTATATAACTGAATTTTACAATGAAAAATTTGTAGACATATATTTATACAAAAAAAAGTGTTGAAAGACTAACCAAATGAAATTTTGGGGATATGTAATAAAAATATAACTACAAATTACACTTAATTTGCTCACTATAGCATAGAATTCTTCAAAACATTTGTTGCATTCATATCAAATGTGGAGATAGTAGATTTCAGTTGTGTTTCAATTTGAAAGAAAGACAGACAGAATGCATAATATAATCTTGATTTTTAAAAATAGAAAATATATTTATAAAAAAAAATAGTAGACAGTCAATATTAAAAATGGCACAAATAAAAAAAAATCTACTTTCGGTATCATAGAAATTATTTTAACTACTAAATGTACATTTTAATTCAATATATTTAAAATTAATGATCTTAAGCCATTACAGTAAAATACAAGAAATAAAGATAGCATAAAATGGTTTTTTGCCCCTATGATAAAAATATAATCCTCTTAAGAATGACTTAGTGTTCAGTTTTAATTTTTCCTGCCCAAAATATGATTTTCAATAAAATAACATATAATGAACTTGGCTATATAAATTATTAAAACATTTATAGTATGAAGATATTAATAGTTTTGTAAAAAGTACAACAAATTAATAATTGTTATTGTCTATTTTACAACTCCGGAAGTTTCCATGAAAATGCAAGAACAAATACTAATTAACATACAAATAATAATGAAATTTCATTAATTCTTATTTTTATTCTACTGAGCATTTCTTGCAATTTTAATTTCATAATACAAAAAGATAATTTTTACTTTTAAATATTTAAGCTTTAAATATTAAAGCATAAATATTAACACTGATTCATTTTTATTTGTTCAAATTTCATGGTTGTAAGCAAAAAAGAACACTCGCATTCAATACAAATAATTTTTCAATTTTTTTTAAAATCTAATTGCAAGATATAACAAACCTGTTGTAGACGTGCTAGTTCTATACTATCAGACATAGCATTTATTGAAGGGTTTATTCCAGATACAAGAGCAGCTACTTCCATTCGCCTTGTACATTTAACAGGATATCCATTTAAATATAACCAAGACTTTTCTGTTACTCCAACATTCACAGGTTGTCCCCTTTTATCTTCATTACCCTTTCCTATAACAAAAAGAGAAAATTTATGTTAAAAAAGGATTACTTAAAGAATGATGAAAAATATAAAATATATATAAAAACACAATCACAACAAATTTTAGCTAAGTAAGATATTTAAGGAAATTCTAGACATTAAATCATTATCAAAAAAAAAAAAAAAAACTCAAGAGAGAATAGGTGGCTTTCCTCCACTTTTAACATCTTCATGCATTAAGTACATATATTTTTAATAGACAACTTTAATGAAAAATGTTCTAAAAATCTATTTTTAATGTTGCTTGAAGGAAAGATGTGTTTACTAAAAAAAACTTATCAACCAAAATTGTGTTTGCTACATAAAATTTACTTAAAAATCTTCAATATATAATTTTGGAATTACAACAAACATGGTTCTAAATGAAATCTTACAAAATTCAATAAATAAACATTTGTCTGCTTTTTTATTTAAAATTTTAGTTTCTTCTTTTCTATTCAACATTTCAATTTTCTACTAATACTTTGCTTAAAAAAATTGACAAGAAAAATAAAACATAATTTTTGTAGAAACCAAAAGCTTTGAACTATGAATTATAAAAACAAGCTATTGACCAAAACTGACTCAGATCAAAAGAGCAAGAATTCTGCTAACTTTATTATTCAGCATACGTTATATTTTACTGCAGAAAATCAATTCAACTTTCCAATTATTTCATCCAATTTAGAATAACTAGCATCATTGACACATGACCGTTTTATCCTCAATTATTTCTAACTCCACCAACAGTGGCACTTCAATATTTATTTATATTTTAGTCATTAGAATTCATAATTAAAAAATAATACACATAAATAATAGTTAACAAATTTAAAGTCTTATATATAAATATACAAACACACACTCTATAACAAAAAAAAAGTCACACCAAGGAGTTGTCCAAAGGAGACAAAAATTGGTGGATAGGAAAATTATGATTCAAATTTCAGAAAATTTGAAAGATTTATTTCAGAGATACATAGTTGCAAAGTAACGAACTCAATAAGGTGTTGACCCACCTCTAGTCTGGATGCAAGCTGCCACATAACATGGCATAGAGTGATAAAGCTCCCTGAGGGTCTCCTGCAGTATTTCTTGCCAAATTTACTCCCATTGTCGGGTTAGGTCATCCCATTCCCTAGTAGATGCAGTTGCCTTCCCATCATATCCCAGACATGCTCGATTGGAGAGAGATCTGACTGGACAAGGAAGTATTTGACAAGCTGTAAGACAGTTCATAGCAACATGTGTCATATGTGGTCAGGCATTATCTTGCTGAAAAATAAGGCCAGGGTACTGCAAAAGGAACGATAGCAAAACAGGTCTCAGAAAGTCAGCGATGTACCATTGTGCTGTAAGTGTGCCTTTAACGATGAACAAAGGGGTCCGGCTATCAAGGGAAAAAGCACCCCCACCCTAAATCCTGGTTCAGGGTCTGTGTGGAGTGCAATAGTGAAAGCAGGATTGACAAACTGCCCTGGGTGTCTTCAGACACGTCAAAACAAGTTGGAAGCAGGATTCGTCCCTAAACACTATACGTCCACAGTCAGCATTATTCCAACCTGAACGAGCCAAGCACCACTGTAATCTCGCTTAACAGTGTGCAGGCGGGAGTGGCAGGTGGCGTAGAGGTCGGTACAAGCGTAGATTTAGCTCTATCAGCATTCTGTGAAAGGTCATGGTGGACATTCATGTGCGGGTCACATGTCTGATGGTTGAAAACGATGAATCAGGCTCTGTGACAGCTGATCTGACAATCAGCTGTGGCCCTAGGTCGACCTCTACCATTCTGATGCTGAAATCTATCATTGTCCCCCTATTTTTGTCAGCATCTTCTAATCACTTCGGCCCTTATGATGAGCAGTTCTCCAATTTGCCCAACCTGCCTCATTCAATCCAATGATATGACCTCTTTCATACTCTGATAGTTGCTCCTAATGATCTCATATCCTGTGGCGAGGCATTTTTTCAGTAATTGAAAGGTATCCTAAATTGCACTGCAAAAGAAAATTTGACCATCAGATTGAGAAATGCTTCTTATATACACCTGCTGAGTGCTCATTCCAATGGGCTGTAGCTCCTGCTATTCATTCATTGATCACGCATCTTTGGTCCAAATGTCTTTGCAAATGAAATTTCATTACAATTGGGGATCTCCTTCTTGGAGCATCATTTTCTTTTTTTTTTTTTTTTTTTTTTTTTTTTTATAGAGTGTATATATAATACTATTTCCTATTCATTTAACAGAGTGGCCTTGCAACAAAAAATTTACAAAAACATTTCATGTATCAAACATAAATTATAAAAATGTAATACTGTAAAAAAAATCAAATAAATCATTTTAAAAATATGTACAGCAAAAATTCAACATTTTTAAAACAAAGCTAGCATTTACTTTATACTAATAATTTAATAAATTTTTTCCAATTGTGTTGCATTTCAAAGCTCAAAATAAATTTCCATTGGCAGGGCAGCAACTAAAATGGATACAAATGCATCAGACCATTCAATGCAATAACAAAAACATGACAATACAACAAACTCAGTCAAGTTATCTTCAATGAAAATATGACTTTTCATTCCGACATTTCATACTAAAATTTACACTACATATATATACGGTATTCTTTTGGTAATCCAGCAGATATTGGACTATAGCACTACTGGATTACAAAAAATGTCGGGATTGTTGAAAAATAGCTAAAGGGGAATTAAACAGCAAAATCTATACATTACATAAAATTGAAAAAAGTACTCACAAATAAAGTGGAAAACACTAGAAAGAATTAAGACTGCAAAAAGTGCATTATTTTGTGTTGAAAGTCTACATTATTCCATTGAAATAACAAGCATAAAA
The DNA here is from genome assembly GCA_019974015.1 of Nephila pilipes. NCBI lineage: Eukaryota > Metazoa > Arthropoda > Arachnida > Araneae > Nephilidae > Nephila > Nephila pilipes. The sequence goes on along the minus strand of BMAW01100132.1, from coordinate 54,279 downwards.
AAATTTATGATTGATCAGCTTTTGTAAAAACACTGGATTATTTGCAAGGGTGGAAAGGTAAAGTACCTATATAGGATATACTGTATAATGAAATAAAAATGTCATCAAATCTGATAGTTACAAAAATACAAATCATAGCCATTAGTAGTAAAAAAAATTGCGAAAGAGAGAACAAATGTAAAAAAGGAAACAAAATGACATGAAAAAGGAAACTACATTAAAAAAGCTTTTCTAGAAAGAAAAAAAAAATGCTACTTCCTGGCATTCCTCCCTCTCCCCCATTTTTATATGAAGAAAACTAGATGACAATTTCTATAATAAATCAACCAAGATCTACTATGATTCTAAACAGAAATTACTATAAAAGCTTACAGGAATAAAAAGGAACAAAATTGATAAAAAAAAATTATAGAATATAAACTAATCACCTACAGGAGCTGAAGAAGCAATGACTTGTCTGCTTGTGTAAATATGCTGAATTACTGGCAGGTCAGAAAAAATACCATATTACAGAAGGAGTACTATACAAAGTGCCATATATAAAGCACATCCCAAAATTCACGCCAGAGCTACAGTTCACAATTTTTGTACTAAATATGGACAATATAGTGACTTAACTACATCAACTGTGAAATTAAAATATTTAGGGAGACTATATCAATTAGTGTTCTTCAACACTCTGGCTGTCCTTCAAAAAGTCATTCAGCACAAATCAGCGAAGCAGTTCATGGCAGTACTACTGAGACTCCAGGAACATCAATGTGGCCAAGAATTAGACATTTCAAGAAGCTCTCTACAACATATTCTTACGAAACATTTGCATTTTTCATGTTAATAAAGTTCACTCTCAAGAGCTGAAGCCTACAAACCACACAATGAACAGAGTTGGATGGATAATGGAACATGGTGGATGCTGATTTTTTTGAATAAAATCATCTCAATGATGGCTCATTTTCATCTTGACGGCTAGGTCAATCAACTAAATTGTTACAATTGGGGCTCAGAAAATCGATGAGAGATTGTTGAATAAACATATTGTTACTACATGGTGAAGATTGTTTGGTGCTTCCTCTAACCATTATTCTTCAAAAATGCAGCTAGTCAGGAAATAACAGTTAATGGCACTCACTATCGCGACATGATAATCCAGTTTTTTGTGCCTAAATTGCAAGATATGAATGTGGATGACATGACACAGCCACATGCCATACAATCTGAGAAACAATTCCATTACCTTCCCAAGTCCCTTCCTGGTTGTAAAATTTCCTATTTAATCAGAATTGGCCACCAAGATCCTGTAATTTAGCATTCGATTTCTGCATTCGGTGGTTTTGAAGTCTAAGGTTTTCTAAGTTAACAAACCCATGATCACACATGTGGCAGGGGGGAATTGAGTGCTGTATGAATGAAATTTAGCCTCATTTATGCAAAATGGTCACGGAAATTTTCAACAAAAGATTGCAAAATGACCACCACAGCCAAGGTGGCTATTTACCTGATATGCTATTCCATTACATAACCCTACTATAAGAACCAATAAAAAAATTTACAATTTTTAATTATTAATCTGTTTTATATCAAAATTACTTCTTGCATGAATTTACTACACCCCCCATTATATATATGTAGGATTTACATATTTGTGATACTTTCTTACACTACAGGGCAACACGAACCTGACCACTGCTTTATGACCTCATCTAAGAGGCTCACACCAGTCTGGGCAGAGGCAAGGACATGAACATCATGGAAAGACATGATGCTCAAAATAAAATATGTATAGCCAATAGTCTAAATTTAATTTTGTTAATACTTTGTAAATATATTGTTTAATTAAATGTCTTTATAAAAATCTGCCTCTTCATGGAATTCGGAACAACAACAAGCCATTTACCCTTTTCTGTAGTTAGGGTTCTACATATATAATTAGAAACATAAATAATAATGTACAATAACTTACTAAATAAACATGTCTATAAGCTAATAATAAAATACAAAATAAATAAATCAACCATATTATAACTAACTGCATGAATGAAAATGCATCTAGAATCATGTTGGAATTTATACCAAAACTAGAACCCTTTTTTTCACATTTCTTACAATGAATAAAAAAGTGTACCTATAAAGACTGTTAACATTTTTTTATTTATAATTTTTGCCCTAATAATTAGTAAATAACATAGATATGAAAATAAGCAATTTGTCTGAAGAAACTATAAATAGAAGCAGGAGAAATAAATCAAGATCCAAAATATTCTCAACCTCTTCAGATAAAGGTTTTGTTAATGCAAGGAACAAGGGTGAACCAACAGGTACCGGAGTGAATGAATATACTACAAAGGATAAATGTTTTAAGTCTAACTCAGAAGCAATTACATAAAAAGAATGGCACCAAGTAAGAGATAGAAGTTTGATGATAAATAGTATTTGGAAGACAAGGAATTTTTAGATGAAAACACTGATTTCAATGACCTTGTTACTAATACAAATTAATCTTCATGGATTATATATCAGAAATGATAATTGAAGAAACAAATTAATATGCTGTACAAAGTATAAATTATTTTTCATCTAATAGTGGAAAACAACATGTCTGGCAACCTGTTACAAAGAACAAAATGTGAACACTTTTATTTGTACCTTGCTAATCCTGAGTATATTGCAAGCTCAAGAAATTAAGTTATATTGGTCTAAAAAAGACATGTACAAGAATGCATGAGTATAAAATGCAATGAAATAGATCTTTTTTTTTTATCCATACTAAAATATTTCCATTATTCTCATAAAACCACAGCTGTAACTGAAGATCAATTGAATAAGATTCAAAATATTCTAGAAGTAATTGTTAATATGGCTTTAAAAAGGTGGTTAAACCTGGCAAAAATATTGTAATCAATGAAAGTATGATTCTATGAAGATGATGCCTCAGTTTTTACCAATATATTTTAGACAAGCGACATAAATATGGAATAAAATTACAAAAATCTTGTTTCTCTGAAGGTTAACACCCAAAATATTGATACTTACACAGGAATAAATGCAACAACCATTGTGAAAACACATTCACATGATGTCGTAATGAAAACAAGTAGATAATACATTGTGAGCTGCATACTAATTACTAATAATTTTTATATGAATGCCACTTTTGCTGAAGAATTGTAGAAAAAAACATTTATTTGTGATGCTGTAAAATAAACCAAAAAAATTCTACCATCAGGCAAAATAAAAACAGGATAACATTATGAAATTTGCAATCCATAACATAGTTAAATTTGTAAAATTATCTGACAAGACCAGTTAGAATGTAAACTACTTCCAAGAATCACAAATATAGAATTCCTCAAGGAAATAATGATAAACTAAAGCTTGATGCTGCTTATTATAATAAGGCGAAAAAAATGGTGATTTATCTGATGAAATAACATCATACGTTAATAGAAAATCTTTAAATAGTACAGAAAGATTGTAATACAATTAATATGCAAAAGTTGTCTCATACATATATACATCCTTCTGAACAATAATCACCATGCAGAAGGAATGGTTACTAAGAAAAAAATACTTTAAAAAAAAGGTTCAAATTTTCTTCGTTCATATAATAGGTCAACAGAAAAATGTTAATATTGCAAGAAATGTTATAAATGCTTATATAAAAAAAGTAGGGTAGAAATTATCCCACAAAGAATACTAAAAGAGTAATGATATATAGCAATTGTTGTAAGGGTTAGCCAACACTTAGTTTAAAATATTTTTAAAAATTACATTAAATGAATAAATAATTATGAGTTGAGAAAAACAACAATATCTTACCTATCATGCTGTTTTTGTTATTATACAAAGTCTACAAAATATGGCTATTAGATAATGAGACTGATGCTACAAAACATTTATACATATATTTTATATACATTGTTACTTATCACCCTTTCAATGTACACCCCTTCTCTATTCTTACAACGCTCCATGTGAATCTTCTATTGTTCGAAACAGTAGTGGAAGTCTTTCATCAGCTTCTCCAGGATGTGTGTTGCTTTCACAGCTTCAAATGACTTAAATCTTGAAAAAACAAAAGTCACATGGTGCAAGATCCAGCAAATAAGACAGATGGTCTCAACACTGAGATGCTGTACTTGGGTAGAAAACCTCTTGACAGACAATACAGAATATCTGTCCATCCACAAATCGGGTCGTAATTTCCTTATTCTGGACTTTTTCAATATTGTCATCAGTTTTTGACATGGAAAGATGACCCAGGCATGAATTATCTACAGCGTCTTGGCCATCTTGAAAATGTTGAAAGCACTCAAAAACATATGCACACAATAGACATTCATTGCCTTACACTTCTTTCAATAAATTATCAATACCAGTTTTTCCAAGTTTCATGTGAAATTTTACAATTTGTAACTCTATGAGTACACTTATCATTTTTCCAGAGAAGCACACAAAAAAATAATAACTAATGCAAACGAAGGCTTCAACTATACAGATTTGTTTACAGAAGTGAGAGGTACTACATTCAAAAGAGAAGGCTTCACACTAAATAGCTGTCAGTTGCTGGCATTTGGTGCATGCACACTTCTGTAGCAGCATCAGCCTCGTTCTTTAATATCCACACCTCATATGCTAAAACCTGCATATCATAATGCAAACAACTTGCAAACATTTCTTCACATTACTTCTAATCAATGTAATTATGTCATATCATCATCAATGCAATGTTACAAAAATCAGAATTTATTTCATTCAATGTATTTAAGATTTTATATGCAACTACTGAGTTAACTGTACTATTAACTGGCAAACTATAAGTATTATGTAAATCAATATAAATATATCTACTAATGCTATTTTTTATTAGTTTTTGCTGTGGAGGTCCCCCCCCTTAAAGAGTTTTACTGTTAGTACTGTTTCACTTTGCATTGCTTTTGAATGTATTTTGTTTACTTTCCACTTATTTCAAAAATCCTAGACTCCTATTTATAATGGCTAGAAAGCATTGTTTATCAGAAGAATATACTCACATAGTCAACGAGCCTATTAATGATGAGAGTGATTAATTTTCTAAGAGGTTTATAAGCAATATTTATAGTGATTCTGATTATGAAACTTTGTCACAAACGGACAAGACAACACAGGACTTTGTGTTTCTCTGCACTTTAAGAATTATCACACTCAGTCTTCACTTTATTACTTCTTGTAAATAGTTCTTACTTTTATATATTTTTTAATTAATTTTATAATTTATAGATGTATTCTGCCAATAAAACTTCAGAATAATTTCAATAACACTTCTGAAAATTATTTCTCATGGTATGTTATATAATTTCTGTTAATTAAAAGTTATTAAAAATGCTAATTTTAAAATATATAACAGCTTAAGTAGCAAGTTAAAATGTAACCAAAATTATAACATTAGGATGAAAAAAAATTTTGTATGTGTGATTTTTTCCTAAAGTTATAGGCTTAGTGATTTTACTTTAAACAATAATCTAATTCAATATTCCACTAAAATTAATCTACCAACCAATACCTCACGTTGTAACTGTAGCTGTCGCTTTATTACGAGATACCATGAGGCATGGTTAAACATCTAGAGCTCAGGCATATAAAAGGTGATGCAATTTTTTCCATTCTCTTCCCTTTCTCTCTCACTTTGGCTCGCTTTTTCATCTGTAAAACGCTGCTGCTCTTTGATAAGTCTAACCACAATGTGATATGTTTTATGTGTATTGAAGAAGATGCCTTCAAATTGTTAATAAAATACATCTTTAAGGAATTAAGTCCTTCTCCACCAATTGTACCAACATGATCATCAGAACAGAATCAAAATAAAGTATATGATGCAGTATTCCTAATATATATATACACACATACACTCACAAGTTAAAATATAAATGTTCCATAGAAGTATGAAATAAACATATATAAATTAATAATGAACAAAATTATAATATATATATATATATATAAAGTACTCAAAAACAGTAACTAGATTTTTAAAATTTTATTAAAATTGATATTAGTACACGAGAATAACAAAGATAACATTACAACAAATTTCAGAAAAAAAAAAAAATTCAAAATTCAAAACTGATTAAAAGTAAGATATATCAACTATTGCTATTCATTATGTTTGTTCATATGTTTGCATTTGCTTAAGGTATATATAAAATAAACAGTTGGTTAAAAAATATGGTACTTTTCCATTTTGCCAGGGTAAATCTTGCCAAGCAGACTTCATAGGTGACGACACACTGTATACACATAAAAAAATGTTTATGCACCATTATTACTTGTGATAATAATCATGAACTGAAATAGAATTTCAATTCAAGATTATTATCACAAGTAACAGTTTTAGGCAAAAAGCTTTTCACTTGAATGAATCTGACAGATTCCTCCTCTTTCTGGGCAAATCCCAAATTTTTATTGGTTTTTTAAAATTTTTGAAGCATTAGGAAATAGACATGACTGATAAGAAATGGCCGAAACTCGTTTTGAAAATGAGGTGGTAAAAATTTACCAGAAGAGATATTCCATTTGGATTTGTTATCATTTTTGGCCAATTTATCACCTGCGCCAGTGAAATGGAAAAGTAATAAAAATACATAACAATGTACCAATGAAAATATTAATTCAATTACCATGCCACGTAACTTCAGCAGTTTCTTCAGAATCTTTACCATATGTTACCCATGCATGATCTTCAGACAACGCAAGATGAACATCTTTGTAGCCTAATACTTGAAATGCAGCAACAACAGCAAATGCAACACCAAAACAGTCTAATTTATTTCCTTAAAAAAAATAAGAATAATCAATTCATGAACAAAAACTTGAAATTACTGATTAAAGTCACTGCTAGATTTCATATTAAAATAATTATTTTCTGAAAGTAGAAAATAGAATGACTACTCTTAATGAACTTAATTTCAAATCTTGAATTTTACAATATATTATTTGTAATTTATAGAGGTTTTTGTCCTTATTATGCTTAATTTACGATATAAATTTGTGTAACCATTTATAGTAGCTCAACGTGTACGAGGTATCTTTTTAAATATATATATATAGCTCTTTTCCTCATTTCATCTTATTATTTTTCTATGCCTCAATATAGATGATTTAAATAAAATCAAAATATGAAGGAATTTAAAGCTAATGCTTAAAACTGATGCTGATTTATTGGAATAAAATTGCAACTAAAAGTTATAATTGAATTTTGGTACCACACAGGTGCACTTACTTCTTTTCTCTCTCATACTTTTCAATTTACACAACTTTTTCGAACAAATTATTATGAGGGTGGCTCAAAAAGCATTTGTATTTGTAGACAGATGTTATCAAGGTAAATTGTTGTTATCATGGAGTGTTGCCATCTGTTAAATGGAGCCAAAACAAATTTGATATTGATTCCTTAGCTTTGATTTAGTTGTCATTTGTTACAAGATCAAAATTTGATTGCTTTCATGTCGCGTTGCCATCATTTTGCATAGAGTTGTCACCGTCCTTGAGACCTGGATTTATCAATATGTACTAGAAATCAAGCAAAAGTCAAAATGTTGAGTTGCTTTGTGAACCTTTTCTAAAAAAGATGGTCTCTTCAGGCGAAAATATTGCAACAAAGAATTTTTCAGATGAGAAAGGCTTCGTGATCACAAATACGGTAACCAAAACTTAAGACAGCCAGCTACCTAGTGAATCAAGATGCTAACTAAAAATTAATCATTTTCCATGCTAAGAGCACCATCTCTAGGAATTTCTAAGGACATATTAAACTTTCGGAGAAGTTTTCCTAAATTTACAAAAGTAAAGTTTGATACAGGGGGTGGACAAAAATATGGAAACACCTTGTAAAATGCATGTTTGAAAAGAAAGATTGATTTTAATGAAATATGTAGGTGGCGCTGGCGTTTTTGACTACTAACGCCACCTATACAACTTCGTAAATGTGCTAAACAGTTCAGTTGTTGTCGGAGTACTGTTATGTGAGGTTGTCATTGCATTATGTCAGAGTTAACAGACTTCGAACGTGGGCAAATTGTTGGAGCACGTATGGTAGGTGCTTCCGTAAGCAAGGTAGCCGAGGTGTTTAGTGCTTCAAGAGGTACTGTATCGAAGATTTATTCCGCATATTTGAAAAGCGGAAAAACATCATCTGCTAAATCACAGCGCGGACGAAAGTGTGTGCTGAGTGATCGTGACAGACGATCATTAAGGGCAATTGTGACGAAAAATAAGAAGACCACAGCTGCAAAAGTTACTGCTGAAATGAATGTTGTGTTACAGAACCCTGTGAGTACCAAAACAATTAGAAGGGAGCTTCATAAACAGGGAATTTCTGGCCGTGCTGCAATTGAGAAGCCACTCATCAGTGATGCTAATGCCCGTAACAGGAAAAGGTGGTGTTTAAGTCATAAAGCCTGGACTATAGGGCAGTGGAAGCGTGTAATATAGTCTGACGAGTCTTCTTTTACATTGTTTCCCACTTCTGGCCGAGTTTACGTCTGGAGAACGCCATCTCAAGCCTATAATATAGACTGCTTGTTGCCAAGAGTGAAACATGGCGGGGGTTCTGTTATGGTTTGGGCAGCCATATCGTGGTTCTCTGCTGGCCCCATGATAACTGTGTCAGGGCACATGACTGCCAAGACTTATGTGAACATTTTGGCAGATCAAGTTCATCCCATGGTACAAACTTTGTTCCCGATGGTGATGGTGTCTTCCAAGACGACGAAGCCCCTGTTCACACAGCTCACATTGTCCAGAACTGGTTTTCTGAGCACGAGGAGGATTTGTCCCATCTCCCCTGGCCACCACAGTCACCAGACCTGAATATTATCGGACCTTTGTGGTCTACATTGGAACGGAAAGTGCGTTCTCGTTATCCACCGCCAACATCGTTATCTGAACTTGCCACCGTTTTGCAGGAAGAATGGTATAATATTCCCTTGGCACACATACAGGAACTATATTTATCCATTCCGAGAAGACTGCAAGCTGTTTTGGATGCCAACGGGTTTCCTACACCATATTAAGCAAAGAAACATGTTTTTTAAAAGGTGTTTCCATATTTTTGTCCAACCCCTGTAATTTCTATTAACGTAACTATTTTTCTCACTTCAAAAAGGAGAACCAAGAAATAAAAATTAGTGCTATAAAAATGTGATTATATTTACTATCCTAAATGACTGTGTGAGTATAAAAAAATCAAATACTAATAAAAAAATACTTCTAATATACATTAAAAACAAACAAATGGTCTGACATGAAATTAATAGCAAATTAAATTTTTAATAGCTCAGAAAGCCTTCTAAAATGCATGCAATGATTCACAATTTCATTTAAGAATCAAAATCTAGATGGGCAGTGCTCCTTTACCATTTAATGCATCACTTTTCAATACTCTACATATACTCAACTGATGGATGCAACATTAAGTAACTAAATAAATAAAAAAAAAATTGGGAATTGTTTACAGTGAGGTGATTGTATCTCACAACTTGCCAAATGGAACATTTTATCCACTCTATGAAGTAAACAAATGATAAAAATTCTGTTATTGACATTCTTGCTTTGTCAAAAGTATATGTGACGCAAAAGGTAATAAAAAGGAAAAATTGTTTTTTTTATTTCAAAACATAATTCTTTAAAACCAAACAACAAGACAGAACACATATTATTTTACTTTTCCTTTGAAAATAAGCTTTCATTAACAGTTGACAATAGTAACAACATTGAGAAAGAATAAATTAAATGTCAAAAAAATGGATTAGTGATAGAGCAATAAAAAATTTTTCTTTTAGTCAGGAAAGTGAAAAATAAGGATTTATGAGTTTTTTTACAAACAAAAATTTCATTTGTTGCTTCTTTTTTTTTAATTTATGTTTTGTAGCAACTGACACCAATTTCAACAACCACAGGACCAGGGACGTCTTAACGCATGGGCCAACTGGGCCCTGGCCTTGCCTTTGAGGGGGAGGGGGCCTCCTCTCGTTCTCTACTCAGCCTCCACAAGATCATGATCAGAATAATTTTAATTGTCAAATGTAATTCCTGGACGTGACTTGTTGAAGACAGATACTTCGATATTAAATATTTCTATTTACAATGTTTGCTGAGAATCAAAGAAAATATTAGTTTCAATTCTAAAGCAAGATATATCTAATTTATTGATAAAAATGCTGCAGTGGGAAGGGCAGCCACAAACATAACAAACACTCATTCCAGCAACCTTTTATTTATTTGCACACATGAGTTAAGGATCGCTCATGAATGGACAAGAGATACACTTAAGCCCCCCAACAGAAGTGACACTTATACAATCCCTATTTTATGACAGGCATCACAGCTAATAAAAAGAGGGTTGAAATGACCCTGAAGGAAATCACACTTTTTCGAAGAAATGAGTGACCTACAGTTTTAAATCGTCAATTCCTTCCTTTAAATTTAATTTCTTTGAAGCAGCAAAAGGTAATTATGTTTTTATTTTTGAATTGTATTTCTTTGAGATTTAAGTAATATACAAATATTTATATCGCATTAAAAAAAATAAAGTATTATGTAATTGTGTTTGCTTTTTTTATAGATATATAAAAATAATATCCAGTTTAAAAAAATTTTGCTCTATTTTTTGTAAATTTTTTCTCTCTACCCTTCTGAAATGAAATAATCTCTTTACTGTTTATAAAATTATATATAAATATTTCAATATACTCTTTAGAGTATTTTTATATTAATATGCATAAGTGAGTGCTTCCTTCATTTTGAATGCACTATGATCTTCCAAAACAAATTTCAATGTGTATTGTAATTCAGAGAAAAAAATTTATTTGCTTCTAATATGGAAAGTGTTATTTTACTCATTTAAAAATTCAAATGACTGTCCTTTTTTTTTATTATTGAAACCCAAATAAAAAAGAATATTTATAAAACAAATATATTACATTACTACAGATTGTAGTAATGTAATATAAATGTAGAAAAACAATCACATAACAGGAATCCTAAAATACAATTTGAAAATTAGATAAATAAACATCTGTACAATAATTTAATGTTTTAAAAGTAAGCTTCCATAATGGAGAATTCCTCGTCTCAAACAAATGTAATTTTCTCAGAATTCATAGCGTGTTTGAGAAACTATTTACAATCACGTTTTTCTTAAGTAAGCAGGAAACTGCAATTGAAAATTACTACAAATGCCTTTACTAAAACAAGCTATCCTCTGTTTTTCATTCTATCTAGTTAAAATTATTTATTAGTTTCTTTATTTTGCATTATTTTCTTGATTTCTTTCAACTGCCACTTCATAATTATATAACTAAGTTGGAAAATTTTGTTATTTAAACATGTTTGAGTATCTTGCTTTTTTTGTGCATTTAACATATTGAGTGCATTATTTTTTTAATATTCAAAAATAAAACTCTTTATTTCTATCAACTTTCAATTAACTGTGTATACCTATAAAACATAATTTATAAAACTATTAATTATATTTACATGAAGAGATTTCGACATGTATTTTTCGATGTGTTTCTGTTTTCTCTTGTACTTGTAAGTTTCATAATTTTACAAAGTTAATTTTAATAAATATTAGTTTCATTACTTAACAAAAACAGGTGGTATGAATATAAAGTTACAATAGAAAAATTGCTTGAATTTCTTTGATACAAATGAATTTATCTCTTTTTATTGCACAAAATACAAATAATTTCTAAAGGAAGTAATCTTTTCTAAGATGATTTCACTAAAAAGAAAAAAAATTGAATTAAAATGTATTGTTTTTTAACCTCAAATTATAATAACAATTCATCATTACAGATATTTTTTTTATTATTCAACTTTAAATAAACATCTTTATCATTAAACTTTACACTTTATTTCTTTCTTCTATCAAAGTCGGTTGACAAAATTTTATCGTACAAAATCCTTGAACAGAAAAAATAAAATTCATTTATTACATCCTTAAACGATTATAAAAACTGGGATTTACTATATATAATTAATACAGAAAGCATATTTTTCTTACAAATGCTGTATAACATTTCATGCTTGAGATTTCTTAAATTTTTGAATTTTGCAGGTATGAAATACTAGATTTAATAAATGTTTGGAAATTCTATATTTAGCAATATTACATTTTATGCTTCCAAATTTCATTTATTCGAGAATTTAAAAATTTGGTATCAGTTAAATTTCTGCAAATTGTAATGAAAAAGAAAGCTTTCATAAGAAAAGGAATGAAATAAATCACGTTCCTCAAAAATTCATGCAGAATCTGGCAGACAAATATGATGTGTTTATGCATTTTTTTTACATGGATAAGGATAATACTATTATCATTTTGCAAGAATTGTAATATTATTTTCTTGAATTATAATAATATTCCAGACAGCCACGTGGTCTGGATGTGAGCTCGTCATTGTCGATGATTCGCTTGAATCCATATTCCAGCCTAGATACTCAGAAGATCCATAATGTAGCTGATACGCGTTAAATCTCTTAGGACTCAAAAGTTCTCCCATTAGCAAGTTGTAGAAATTATGAAAATGGAGTAGTTTCATCTTCCATGAATGAGTTGTTAATATGTTTGTTTTCTCCAAATATCAATGTATTACTTATACGATGTTAATAAATAATCAATTATTGAGAATTCAACTTCAAACTAAGTTTATTTTATTCAAAATGAAAATAATTTATGGGGATTTACCCCTTCATTGATTATTAACGTCATACTTCAAACCAACGCGAAGGCTATTAGCAATGGACCTCGCGATTTTTAACCATGGTTCAAGTGACGAGGACGTTACTTGGGTTTGCACCCTACTTTCAAAGATTGAACTTCTACAGACTTCACGTGTATCAGTCCCTCTACATGAAGGGTCTCAGCAGCCACAAGGATTCGAACCCACTATACAATAGAAAAAAACAGTGGCCATGAGTTCGAGACCATACCCATTCAGCTTTCGATTTAAACTGAAAATATAACAAGAATCCAGAATAATGCGAGATATTTTTTAGCCTCAATAAAATAGAAAGGGGGAGAGGAGACTTTATGCAAAAGATTTATATACTTTTTTCTTTATTGTAAACAATTATCAAAAAAAATACATGATACATTGAAGTTCAGATTTTGCAATTTGAGTGTTCTTATTAAACTGTTTAAAAAAAGGTTTTTGATGTAATATAGTATTGACATATATCACCACAAATTGTTCTGAGTCGGTTTCCACCGTTATTAAAATTTATATTTTTATAATAATCACTGTACACAAAATTCAGAATGTTTCTTTTATCATGCTCATTGAAAATATTAAATTAACACTGTAGATCTTTAATAAATGGAAGCATTTGATTGAAAAAAATGAAGTAGCTGAAACTGATGATCCTCTAAAAAGAAAGTAGACTACATATCTAAACAGTGAAAAAAGCAATTTCTTTGTAAAACTTGTACACAAAGGGTAGTTCTACCACAGATGTGACTCAGGCTGACCATCGAACTTTTATCTTATGATATATCCAAAATGAGGCACCCATTGAGAGATTTGTGCAATTTATTAATATTAATGGACATACTGTAGAATATCTGATGGATGTTGTGGTTTAATTTTTGGAAAATAACAATTCCCTCAGTGATTGTAGAAGTGAATCATGCGACAATACTTCGAATATGTCTGGGAAATATTCAGGATTGCAAGCCCGACTTCAAGAAAAATATAAAAACGCTATACATATACCACGTGCAGGACATTCTTTGAATTTAATTGGCATTCAAGCAATAAAATGTAGGTTATTAATGTAACAATTTACTTTGATTTTGTCCTAAATCTTTATAATTTTTTCTCATCGTCAATCCATTGTTGGAATATACTAACATTAAATTTGAGCTGCGATATGCAAAAGGACACTGAGATACACATCACAATTCCAGGATTTTGATCTAATTGGAATTAATATTCAAACTAACAACAAAACTCTTAAAATGTAATCAAACAAAAATGACACTGAAACCAACCAACACTGACATGACCAAGACATGAAATAACACTTCAATTCCTTCAAAGAAATGTTTGGAGGGAAAAAGAAAATATCTTGATGAAATGTTTTCCACCAAGAATTTACAGATATTTAAATTACATGAAAAGAAAAACAAGGAAAAAATTAATTAAAAGACAATTAAAAAATCATTGCCTAAGCAATCTTCATTTCAAGTTTTAATGATCAAGAAAACATAAGGTAAACCATGTTAATTTATACTGCACATTAATTATGGCTTCAAGGCACTAATATATTTAGCAGTTAAAGTAAAGTATCAGAAACCCCTTGGCGATTATCCAGTTTTGGGTCAATATGGCGAATTAGTTTATGGGGTACATTTTCGTTAAAATGGTCCTAAAAATAAATTGCCAAGACAGGCTGTAAAATCTCGCAAAATGTTTACAGTCCTACAGAACTCCACATGATCAAAATGTTGCTTGTTCCCAATATTGTCTCCATATTGCAATGTTCCCAATTTTACTTCTTTTTAAAATTGCTAGTTTCTTTTTATTATGCCATGAACATTTTTAATTTGCCAAACAATGATATGGATGTCATATACTTTTTTCAAGAAGTTCTTTTACCAGGTTTATGAGTATATGAAAATGATCACAACATAAAACAGTATGTTAACTATGAAACCATTTGGAAGTGCAATGTTAAAACTTGAAAAAGGGACTTTTTTATTTATATTTCTCTATCTTGCAATAAGACTTGGATCTTCTACATACAAGAATAGAGCTTATACAGATTTAACCTACATCAGTCCCACCACATTGCAGGTTTTTAGTTGGGAATCAAACCCACAATTTGAGGGAAACTAACGCTAGCTCTCTATGACCAATCAACTACCACAACCTACAACAAAATATGTACAAATAAAAGTTACTTATAGATAGAAATTGTTAGTTATTAATACCAATCTTTCCATTCCTTAAAACATCAGGCCAAAATATTTCTATTTGTTCCAATAAGAAATTAAAATTATTCTGACTTTTAGTTTATCATAATATTCAGAGGCCTACACAAAAAAGGAAATGGATCTGGGTTAAGCATACTTCTGGAAAAATTGATCACATATATAGAAATGACAAAATAATTATCATCATCAATATACTATGAGAACTTAGTTTCATAAACATACATACAACTGTTTTCAAAAACGTTATCAGCTTAACAAAAGTACATTTGAAGTCCTTTATAATCAATAAATCTTCAATTGCAAATTATGATAACACCAACATTTCTCAGACTACATCAAATATAAAGTTAAAGTTTAAAATGAAATTCCTATTATATTCTCATGAAAACATAGTAAATGTTACAATATATTTTACTGTGTAGGTAAATGCAGCCAAAATTATGATTATTGAAGATAATACAAAATTAAATTTTAAAAAATGAATCATGTAATTTTTAATTTTTGAACTTTATTATATATTAATTTTTTAAAAAAATTTCCTTTTTAATCCTAATTACCAAAATTTACTTTCTTTTAACAAAAATAAAACAATTATATTTATTTCAAAAACAATTCCGGTGGTCGGATTTCGTATTTTCACAGTCCATATCTGTTTATAAACACATGCGCCGTACATGAACAACAGCCAATAACACTATAGCACAAAAAAAGATACTGTATTTTCTATTATTCTTCCAAGCATGACAGATCAGAACACCTACAAAATCTAATAAAATTTATCGATTTCTTTAAAAACAAAAATTACTTTAAAAATATGTAACTAGGTTAGTGGGGTCAAGATACCGGCATTTTGACAAACACGTGTTCCACTATATAACATACAACACATATGAAGTAAAAATTTCCACAAACATTTCAGTACCCAAGATATCGGACGTGTACTTTTTATTTTAAAGATCCTCTGGAATTTAATCCAATTAACCTTACCTGTCAAATAACTGAAAAGTGATTGTAAATGTGCACGATCTTTATAGTAACTTCTTGTTAACGAACTCCAAATAATATCTGAAACTTTCTTTACTAAATCACGAGTCGCACATCGACTGCTTCGATATTGAGTCAGATCTACTGAACCTTTAATCTGACACTTGAACTTAGCATACAATGCATCAATCGTAGAAATATCAACTATTGGAAACATAGGTTCAAGAGCACTTTCTACGTCACAATTTAAAGGTAAGGATCTGTTACATGTCAACAAATTTTCAATGTATCCAACTACAATAGAAAGTAAGGCTAAATTGGGTTCGTCATTGTTCTGAATCTGAGATTGAAACAAAAGGATTACATCCTTGATGTTTTGAAGTGGAAAATGACGTTTTACACTATCCGTTAAACTCGCCATCTTGATACAATAAATTGATCTTCAGTTTATGCGCAGTTACGAAACGGAGTGATAATTGGCTCCGTAGCCACCACCTGCTATACATCTTTGATACTTTTTATTACGTAATAATAATTAAAGCCGAAACTGACAGCTCAAAAAAAATATTAATTTCTTTTGGAGTATTGAAAAAAAGTATATGAATTCTTTGTATATTTGTATTTATTTCATTTGAAAATATTTCATGGAACATATTAAAAATACTCTAAATTTTTTTTAATATTAAAAAGAAAAACATTTTTATCAATATGTATTCTAAGGCCTGGTGGGTGGAAATAGCAATAAAAATGTTGTCTTAGATCTTCCACATTTATTAACAAATCCTGTTATTCGACAAAATTTTATCAATCCTCAATACATCCTAAACCATCGAAATGTTTGGGACACTTCTAGAATATGTATCAAATTGTGCAAGATAACATTTTGTAAAATAACTCTCAAGTCCTTGATTTTGCGTTTCTGAAGTTTCAGTCTAGTTAAGTTTATGGAAAATAAAATACTGTCAATAACAGGTAAAAAAAATAATAATCCATCAAATTCAGAAAGTCATCGCTAAGAAATGAATGATTTCGATATAATTTTTGGTTACGGATTCACCAAAGTGGTTCCCAAACTCTTTCAACTCACGACAAACTCAGGTTTTCTCACGACGTCCCAACCATTTGCAAAAACAGGATCAATCATAAGTAATCATAAACAAAAGATAAAAATGAAATTCTAAGGTGCCCCTGTGCATAATGATACCGAGGTATCCTCTTTGGAAACTGCTGACATAAGTCGTTATTGAATTTTCGAAGTACGCAAAAATTGCCGGGCTAAACGAATAACATACAAATGTGAAAGTTGTCCATTAGAACTCCAACTTTTGGCTATGTCACATGCAGTGATATAAACGAGCATCATACATACTAAGTATTATGCAATTTTTATTCATATCTCTAAGAAACATAAAAGGGTCCTAAATACTAATGTAACTTTAATATTCGTTGAGTCTTAAAAATATTTTAAATCAGTTTCGAACTCATTTTCTTTAAAATTTTACAAAATTTAAACAATTGAATATTTTACATGTCGTTAAGTAAATCAAAATTCCGTTAAGTAAATAAATGCCGTCCTTAAGTAAATTAAAATTTTATGCTCCTTAAGAGAAAGGGATGTGTTATATATTCTCAAATAAGAATACTTACAATAATTACTTTTTAAGTAGAAATTACTATTTTATTATTTGAAATAGTTGGAATTTTTTCAAATTTGAAAATCGTGTTTTTTAGTCATAATCGAAAGTCTTATGCGCATCTAATACATAAGAACAGAATCCAAAAATATAAGCTCATTTTTTACAGATTGATTCTTCTCAAAGTAGGCACTTAGACAGGACCAAACATTAGGTCGGACACTGGATTTTATTGGGAATATTTATATAAAATATACTCTTAGATATATATTATGACTTTAAATTCATAGAATTGTCAGGAATTAAACATCACATGAATATAACTACACCATTTGTTCATTTAAATATATATATAGGTTTAAGGCATAATAAAATAACTTATGAGTAAAATTTCATATTTTTATTCAACGTAATATAAAAAATAGTTCAGAAGAATTATTTCATCAATTTCTTCAGAAAGAGTTCTAACAGGTCATAAAGAATTATATGCATTATTGCTATTAAAATTTCTAATATAACGGAGTTAATTTCAATATCATCATTTTTATAACATCACTTGTTATTTACTTACATTAGAAAAGCTGCAATCTGGGGTCTCATTTACTTGAAAAATTCTTTTGAACTTTGCCAAAATCTAAGGCATGTATCTTGCACTTTTCAATGGCTAAAAAAATCAGATCGTTAATGAGTCATGATATATTTATGACAGTTAACGTTTAAAACGATTGTTCTTATGTTGTTGTATTGCATTCAACGTATTATTACTGAGAATACCTCATATGTCTTCTTAAGCCCTTCATACTCTTTGTATGAAATATACATTTCATTGTCATTACATTTTGAGGTCCAATATACTTTTATGACTACACGTGTTCTTTACTAAGTATATTTATATTTAAGTCCTAAGATGTTGATGATTTGCTATCGTGAATTCTGCATTCTCAATATTCAATAAAAAAAAATCCATTTTCATGGCATTGTTTTTCTAACTGTTAGATTACTATATCTACGGTCTCGTAAAAGATCTTCCTCAGCTTTTGTTAGTGACTTATAACTTTTAAATAATACACTGTAAACAGACTGCAGCAAATATAGTCAATGTTTCTAATTCTCTTTTTATTATTATTTTTCACTATTTTATTCAGGAACAAAAAACAAAGACTTTGGTTCTGGTAGCAGATCTTCAAATTCCTTCAGCATAGAAGAGAGATGTTCTTTTGAATGAAATTCGCTGATTTTTTGATTAACACATTTAATAATTGCAATTGCGACGCTTAAGTTTGTAGTCTCAGATAGAAATGCATTATCAACTGGTTCTATCAACCCCAAAATTTTCTTGTTGAAAATTAAGAGAATGTGAAATTGAAGTGACATCACCAATCTTCAAACCAAAACTTTTGTCTGTTTTTTCCATTAAAATGCTCTCTTCCAATGTTCTCCTACTGAGAACTTCTTCATAGTATGGGAAAAGTACTTTTTCATTTACTAGAAGTCTAGTCCAATTTAGTTCTATAAGATGCACCGTGACTCAGCCTTAATATAATGATGCAATTTTGATTCGTTGAAAAAATCGCGTAAAGTATTCCATTGACAAGAAAATTTCCTATCCTCAAGTATTTCAGGTACCATTTAAACAACTAGTAAAGGAAGTTTTTTATTATAAGAGTGAATGTAAAGAAGATTTTTTTTTATATTTTATCTTATTCGAACTGCTATAGACGATTTTTTAACAGTATCATTTAAAAAAAAAAGTATAATAGCAATTGCAACATTTTCCCTGTTATTCAGATTTTTGGTCTCATCTTCCAAGAGTGCAAATCAAGGCACATCTGCAAATATTATTTTGTTGTATACAATCTTCAATAACGTCATTTGTTTGTCAGGAGAAGTATATATTGCCTTCTTAGGTTTGTGTAATAAATTTGGTTGATTTTTTAGGGTTTTATTTTTCTCTTTAACATACATTCATGAAGATTTACCAAGGTAAAGTACTCCTCTTACGGTCCCTTCTCTTTTATTATTATTTCATAATAGAGCGAACTAATTGACTTCTAATAACTGTATCATTCCCACTATTTATTTAACATAGTAACAATGTTTTACATGAGTCGTTTCACTTATTACTGTTGATACCAAAGTACAGGTTTCCATTCAAATTTCTCATTTCTTTCATATACGAATATGAATTTCCAACATGCCATGTTTGGGGGGTGGGGACACGCCTGGTACTTAAGAAAAAATTTTCAGTATTTGAAACCTATTTCAACAGGTTACTAGCTTCTTTTGCTCTATAAGATCTAAATATCATGTTGGAATAATAAAATGTAACGTTTTTAAAGCAAAACATTTTAACCAAGAAAACTTTTCATACCATTTTAGTCAAAAACTACGTCAATTACTTTGTTTGGGGTAAATTGTTAATTGTTCTTGTTTTATTGACTCACTCTCTTCTCTGCTACTAATCACGATTCTTAAGCATCTCCCTTCCACGTCTCTATCGCAGTACTGGCGGAACTAGTGTCTGAGCCATTCGATATGGATTGCAGGATATAGCTTGGTCTTGCTGCTACTCTGTTTTGCGTTTAGCCGAAAAAGGCCTTATGTCCACACATTTTCTAATCACACACACTATATCATTTTAAGCTAAATTAGCACTTTAATTGCTTACAATTAATAAAGTTACAAATATTAATTTAAAATTAGAATATTAGTTAAAAATAACAATAAAGAGTATTTTTATCACAAAAAGGTTAATTACGAGACCTCAACCTGTCTTGTTCACGATTTATGAGAAATTAGATTCTGGTTTATGACTCATGATTTTTCTAGCCGGAATATGTTACATTGGAATAAAGGGTTGAAGAATTTTCGAAGGGCACCAAAATCGCTTCATTGAGCGAGAAACATTCAAATTGGGAAATCGTCCATTAGAGCTATATATTTCTAGTTACGTTATCTCTAATGATGTAAATGAAGTGTTCTGCCGTTTTTGCTCATCTGCTACCTTAAAACGTCCTGTGCTCGAGAAAGGATACATATTATTCAATAGTTCATTTTTATGAAAAAAAATTAAAATTTTGTTATTTTACTCAATTGGTACTTCATAAAATTATGAAATCATGTTACTTAATCACAATAGGAAACTACAGAACTTATCTATATTTTTAGAATAGTATCGAAAATATAGATTGAATTGTTACAAACATGTTGAACTTTTCTCTCTTCTGTATTTTATTATTATAATACAACAGTAAATATTAACTTTCACTAAACATCAATTTTTCAATATTAATATTTACTTTTTGATTTATTTATATAAGCAAATTTAAAGAAAAAAAAATTTTAAAAAAATATATAGTAGTTGAAAATTTTATTTCAATGGGAAAAAAATCTATAATTACCCCTTATTTAATTTTCGGAGTTTTCTTTATCAGAAGAAATATTATTGCATTTTATAGCCCACTGTGATGAATCAGAAATTATTGAATAAGCAGATATAATCCCTCTCTAGGTTAATATGAATTATTTCCTGTACATAAGAATTCTTCCATTTGCTAAAATTATTTACAGCCTCATGTTTTCTAGCATAAGAAACAAAAAACACAGGATTGGGAATTTTTCCCGTGCGATGGTGTACATTCAGATCTCAAGCAGTCGAATTAGTTACCCATCTCGTTTCGTTCCTCTGCCAGAGGGAAGCCGTACAAGTACTTTCTCTGGTGGCCTCATCTAGCAGTTGTTACATTAATAAATGATGGTAAAAATAGCCATAGGTTACATCCTTCCTCTGTGGTTCCGACGTTGTCCTGACGACGAACCATAAGTCTATGGGAGCTTTGGTAGGCGGAGTTAAAGTGGATGTATGATAAACTGCAAGAAATACCCCGGATTATCAATACTAGCAATCTCATTCGATGAAGCGACCTCTGCGTTAAAATCACGCAGGGATACATTTATTCAATAGTTCATTTTTATGAAAAAAAAATTAAAATTTTGTTATTTTACTCAATTGATTCTTCATGAAGTTATGAAATCATGTTACTTAATCACAATAGAAAATTATAATCTCTGTGTGGCATTAGTTTCGCACTTCTTCCTTGACAAGCGTTGCTCCGTAAATGTGATGCTACAAAGACCATGTTTTCCATGCTGATATTTTAGGACAGCTTTTCTCTTTTTATCTAGTGAAAACTTCCTAATATCCTACTATTCCAAAACAGATGTTGCTTCTCCTCCTGGTCCAAAGATATTTTCGAAAGGATTCTAACAAGAGGATTAGTTTCTTCTTTTGAACAGAGGTTAAGCTTTCACCTTCCCCCTCTCTTAACCTTTTGAGGACGGGCACTCTCGAGAAGAAAACCCTGATAACGACGGAAGATTTTACTGCATTGCTTACCCCCTTTCCTGTCAATGATCATCAGTTATAAGTGTCGTCTGACAAAAGTGTCAGATAAAGTGTTGGTTACCTGCTGGGTATTGGGGATGCTTACGGTTCAGTAAGTCCCTATCAGCCAATGATTCCCCCTTTTTTAGGGAAGTTCTCTCTGCAAGCCACTTTGCGATTATTTGTCGGTTTTCAGTTCAAGAACCTTTCGGAAATATGTTCCAAAAATAGAAGGCATGCTCTTTCCTATAATTTAATTGTATGATTCTCAGTACCACAATTAGAATTTTTGGGCTGTAAATTATTTTATTCATATGCAATATAATCGGGAAAAATCTATTATAATTATGTTACTTTGCAATATTTATAGTGGGTATTGACTACATATGATTATCGAATTATATCATATACCGTTTCATAATTTATTGCATGGGTATTATGAATTTTCTATTTATAGCAACAAAAACTCTTCAATGATTATTTCGTAAGTGTAAATAAGTTTTTAGCATCTAAAAGTCTGAATAAATTAATAAACAATGAAAGAAAATGTTCAGTTCATTAAAGTTGTGTTTAATATTTCCTTCTAAAATACATGTATTATAAATGATTTTTAAACTAATAACATAATTAAATTAGCATAGGAAAAGATAAATTTTATTTTTTGTTAATTTTTATTCAGTTTAATAATTTATGAATATGAAAACTGTGATAAACTATGATATGCAAAAAGTACATTTATTGCATGAATATTTATAGCTGTAAATATGAGGGAAAATTTAAACTATTCCAGCAATATTTCTTTTGCAATATTTTAAGGCGTTGATCGACACTTTTACTCTGAACATATTATAAAACTCTGCATCAAAAAAAAAAAATAAATGCTTATTTCGGTTTAATTAAAAGATCAAATATTCAAAAACATGTTTAAATATATATAGCATGATCACATATTTCAATTTCATAATTTTTAGTATACACATTAGAAATTGGCAAATGTTATACTTTTATTTTATATGTATTAAACTTATCCATGTAATCATATACAGAAACATTGAAATGTTTATTTGGAAATTAAGGTTGACGTTCTTCAAGAAATATATAATATTATAACCCTTTCGAAAATTTAGATAAATATCATTCTTTATAATTAAGAAGATCAATTGAAAAGACAAGTAAAAATATATTGTATATTTATCAATGTGTCAGGTTTTCAATAAAATTCCAATTTTCATAAATCAACTATGCTTGATTGATTGGTCTTATTCACGTTGCATTAGAAGCAACACAAGGGCTTTTCGAGAAAGACCTCGTAATTTTAAACCTCAGTCAAATTACGAGGATGACACCTGTAATAGCACCTTCCTCTCCTAACTTCCACATCATGCCATTGGGAGGACTTTGAGCCTCGAAAGATTTAACGTTCATTAGCGCCGGATACACGTTGGGTCTTTAGTGGCATCAGGGCTCAAACCTATTACTCTGCGAAAACCGGTGAACCGTGAGTCCGCGGCCATGATCACTAGGCTATTGTGGCTACCAAATCAATGATGAACTGTTTTAATATTGTTTGATTCTCTGAAAATCATGTATCTGTGAAGTAACACACACATTATATGTTACTAAAGAGCAAATGTACGTAAAATATATGTAAGTTCAAAAATTCTTTATGAGCATCCAATATCTATATGTCAATAAATATAACTTTTTTTTAAGAAATCAGCTATGTTTCTTGACAGCTATATTACTGATCCATCAGTAATTGCTTCTTTTCGAATTATAATTGGAAAAAGATATGCACTATTTTTAAAAATATTCTTACATTTCCTTCCTCTATATGAATGAAATAATTGATAAATAATAATTTTCTTTTTAAAAAATTATTCGTGAAGAACTTAATTGTTTGTTTTTATACATAATTTTAATAACTTTGGCATGTTTTTGTTGTGTTAGATAGAAAAATATTACTTAACTTCTAAAGGTATTACTCAGAATTTTGAATGATAATATAAAATAATTATTATAATGAAAGAAAATTTGATTATCAACTCAGTTCTTAGAGTAACATTTTTCTTATAACGAAGAGTAATAATATTAGATGAGAATCTTAAGCTATTGATAATCGGGCGGAAATCTCCCTGATGTCCCCTTATTAGAATTATCTCCATAAAAAATGCCATCACAAATATAAACATTTATTTAGTAAAATTAAATAGTTAAAGGAGGTTTTAAGACAAAAATATTTAAAACTAAGGAAAAAGCGGCTTACATCAAACAGATAAACATATAAAATAAAAGAAGTTCATTAATCTGCCATTTTTGATGTTTTAAAAAAAAATTTTGATCTTTTCAGTCACTAAAAAATAGTTAAAACCTTAACTTCTGAAATTTTTAGAGCTTCATTAGAATTAATCGTTTTAGCTCCTACATTTTCAATGAAAAGAAGTGCCGAACCGGTTTACTTGATTCATTGTTGATCAAAGGTAGCTTTTAATCATCTTTGAAAAGTTTCCTCGCAAGATGCGACTGAAACACACCATGTCAAAAAAAAAAAAAAAATTGTCCCAAACACATATTTAAAAACTTAAGTTTCATGGAGGTATAAGGTGGACACCCACGATGACATTGTAAGAAAGGAATTGCAGACACGTCTAACATAAATGACCATACGGAAATCATGAATGAATGCGACATTAACGAAGGAATTAGTGTCCCTGAAAGCAATTATCTCGTTCCCCCCTTGATCTATTTTAAGGTTTTCTTTAGGACAGAGGTATTCAACCTTTAATACTTTGGGAAACCCTTTGAGTTTATCGTTTTCTTGAAAGAACCTCTTAATCAAAGAGCAGAAAAATAGGATATCAAAGCTTTAATCCTATATAAATTTACAAAATTATCGTTACATTTTTATTTTATCGCAATAAAAACATCTTAATAAGATAATGCATGATAAGGTAGCTAATGAGATTTTTTTCTAAAATATATTCTAACTATAGCAACAATATTTTAAATTATAACAAATTAATAAAAAAAAGTTTAATGACTTGGATGGGATTATTTTTAATTACAAATTATTTTTACTTCTGGAATAATTGTTGAAATCTGCAACCTAATTCATTTTCAATATCCATTCTATTTCTGTATTTTGTTTTTGTCGCAACATACAAAGAGAAAGATTTTTCACATACATAGGTTGAAACAAATGATATTAGATGTTTCACAGCTCTTTTGGCAATTTCAGAATATTCTTTTCTGATGTCAATCCAAAAATTCAGCTTGACTAAATTACTGATACCTAGTGCCCTTATTGATGGCAACTAAAGAAATTCTTACCCTCAAACTTTTGAACGAATGCCTCAATGGAAAATGCCTCACCCCTAAAGGAAAGAGCGAGGTTCTTTAATGAGTCATAAAATTTCCTGACAACGTTCATTGTGTTGCCACAATCCTCTCCTCTATGACGATGTAAAACCTTTAAAGGGAAGGGGGAGAGAATTTGGAAAAAATACATCTAAAATGAATAGTCTAATTAAAGTGTTTTCAGCGAGTTCACGGCCATAGAAAAATATTTGGTCGCTTTATGACTCTCGAAAAAGCATCAAAGAAAACGCGCTAAGTTCAAAGGGTCCACAAAGAGTTGAATACATCTAACCTAAGCCAAAGAAAGGTGGCCAATATGTGACCTAATGCATCTCAACTGATGTATTTGAACGAGCGTGATTTTATTTTATCTGTAAAATATTTATTTATACTTATTTTTACAAGCATATTATCTAATATTTTGGCGCTTTGATTAGTAATTAGTGATCCCTTGTGGAACCCCCGTCAAAGCTCCAGGGAATCCAGTTTGAAGACCTCTACTTTATGGCTGAACACAAAATATTTATAGACGTTTTATCTGACATACGAGTTTTAACTCTAATGTTTGCAATGAAAAGAAAAGAAATTGCGAGTTTGTTCCCTCTAGTATTCTAACAACCAGATATTATAGTATTTCGTAGTAGAGTTCGTAGTAGGTTTCAAATTTTTTCTTTTAAAAAAGAAGAAGCATGTTTAATTTGCAAGCAGCTTCTATAATTATGATAAAGTCAAGAAATGTAACACGCTCGGCAGAATTTTAAAATTAAAATAGGCAACGATGGCGCACACAAAAATATTCCTCTTACTACGTATCATATATTCAATGTTGTATTTTCCTTGCGTTTAAGAATTTGATTGATTTTATACAAACTTATTTTTTAAAGATTTTAGAAGAGAAAAATAAGGAAAAAAATGTAGGTATCGCTAGTTTCTGTTTTAATCCTTTCAATTTATCTGGAAGTTTTAACATTTGCATATCAATGTGTTGAATATTAATAAAAAAGATTTAAAATAATTTCAAGCATTTCATAAATGATTACAAATGAGGGAAATACATGTTTTGAAAAACTAACTACATCTGTAATATTAATCAATTTTTTAGAATTATTGGTACAAATTAATTTACTGTATAACAGCTCATGTTTTCTAAGTTTTTTAAATTTTCAACAGTTTGAATAAATTTAGCACTCATTCAACTGAGCATAGTATGATATATTTTCTAACACTCACTTCATTTAATTATATCTTTTGATTTTGTTACAAATAAAATTCGTTTTCCTTTTTCAAGTACTGTTATTGGAGTATAACTAAAAACCAATTTTTTTTTCCTTGCGAAGTAATTTAAACTTTTGATTAAGATTTAATTTTTCACCTCTATTTTGTACAGAAATTATCAAACCAATATCAGTTGAATGCTGTTTCAAAAAATATTTTAACCATTTTCGAATTACTTATTCACGCAAACTTATGCGGAAACGGTACTCTAAAAATGACAAAATATCAAAAAAAGTTATATTGCAGTATTAGAACTTTTATAAATATATATGCAAACTTTCATACTTCCAGCTGTATTATTTAGTGTGTTATTTTAATTTTTTTCATAGAGTATGCCGTATTATTTCATTGACTATTAATGTTTTTTGGTTCTTTTTTCTTAGATTCTTAATTTTTCACGACGCGGTCATGCATTTATAATCCCAAGTCTTTTTTTGCAAACAGTATAAAGTATCGAAATTACTTCTGGTTGTTTTCCATAATTTGTTCGATAATTCTATGCATGAAATACAGATTTTGATGAATAGCAATTTTTTTTAAATCTATAAAATTAAATTTAACTATTTTTTTAGTGTTTTTGTAGCATGTACAAAAAATTTGTAAACCTGGAAATAACACTATTAGAACTAAACCCATGCACAGACTTGTGAAAAACAAATATGAAAAATTGAGAAAAATATCACTTAAAAATATTACTATTTATTGTATTGGAGATTTTGAAACATTAAAATATTTTGAAAAAAATTAAAATTTTAATTAATTATTTATTTGAAGATGAAAGTTTTTTTTCTTTCTGGCATGCATATTTTACGAGTGTTCATATATGGTGAAGATAATTATTTTCTTATAATTTGACTAAATTGAGGTGTGCAATTTCGTAAAATAATATTATTTGTCAATATAATATTGCATACATATTTCCTAATTTTACATTTAAGGAATGATTCATTTTGCTGATACAGACTGGGACAAAAAGAGGGAAAATGGATTTTTCCGTAAGCGTGTGCAAATGAAGTCTACCTCCCTACCATCTGAATATAATAAGGGGTGTTGAAGTGATTGACTTTTACGAGCTCCATCACGTTCTGAAAACTGTTAAGAGGGGAAAGAACTCCGTCGTCGCCTTCCGGACCAAACCCGTCCTCAAAAGGTTAATTGGCAGGTGTTTCTGGACATCTTCTCAGCTATGGACGGGGTGTCCAATTCTTCACCAAATAGATACTTGTGGGTAGGGTTGCCCCAAGAGAATCAACAAGCATTCTTCATATCCATAACCAGACCAGCAGAACTAAGGAAGTATGTTCCTTGCAGAGTTCGATTTCCTTTTGCATTTAGGAGAATGATGAACCTGGTCAGGATTGATCTTCTCTCAATCTCTACAATCACTTGGGTTGTGAGGGGCTCACCTGTGGTCTGTTGACCATTTGCTAAGCTCATCGCTAACGTAGCTTCCTGCAAGAGGAGTCTCTTATCCTTGAATACCTGGTACATCTTTTCCCCAGCAATTGAATGTGAGGATCCTGTGTCTGCACATACACATCATTCCCCCCCCTCCCATAGAAAGTAATGTCGATTAGGGCCAATCGAGGGCTTCTAGTCTCAGCTTCTTCAGCATTGGTGTGATTTGTTGCTACGTCTGTTCTTCGTGAGGAGTTGGGGTTGCAGGCAGGTTCTAGACTATATCATCCTGGTCTCTCACAGCCATAACATTTGAAAGGGGATCTCTCATTTTGAATAACATGTGAATGTTCCCTTTTGGAAGGCGTTCAGATTTCCTGGATGTTACCTGATTTCCATCTTATAGGGTTTCACTTGTCTTCACATGTCTCTTTGGTCCACTGGGTAGGGAACGTCGGATGTTGTCAAAAGCCATCAGCTTATCTGCTAATATTTCTGGTGAAGTAAGCTCTTCCCAGATATCCTTATATTATGGTGAGCATCTATTTTTTATTTGATCAGCAATCTCATCAAATTCAGAAAACCTTCAAATGTATCAATTTCAAGTTCACTGAACCAACCTTCAAAATAGGCTCGAATTTCAAAATAGTAGTCGTTCGAGGTCCTATTTGGACTTTCTCTGAGTCGTGAGAACAGCTCCCGAAATTTTTCTGCGGTTAACTTGAACCATTGAAGAAGCATTCCTTGAATGTGGGAGTAATCCTTGCATTTCTCCTCAGGCTCACGGACATTGAGGAAGGTTTCTACACCGGGCATGGTATCAATGAGGTAGGGGACCCACAGATCTTCATTAAGGTCCAGAAACTTCATTTGACGTTCATTTAAAGTTAGGAACAAGTACATGTAATTAACTTCAGGAGAGGTAGGGTTTGTGGACCCGCATTCTCTGGGTCTCATTTTACAATCGTATTTTCTGCAAATCAAATTCACGCAGTGCTGACTCTTATTGTTCTTTCTCTTCATCTGTCCTATTTGAACTATGCCTTCAAAGATATCTGTCACAAACTCTTGGGTCTTTTTTGTAGACATAACTTGATTGAATTTTTTCTTTTAGCTTAATTATCAATTGCTCTTCCCCATGAGACTCAATTTCATCAAACTCAATTGCAAGCTTAATGAAATCAGTTTCTTCACCTTTTCCCAGAAATAACATGATTGAAAATTTTTAAGAAACAAAGAAAAAAATATTTAAGGTCAGGGCTTGATTGTCCACCAAAGCTCTTGCAGATACACTTTTAAATAGATCTCATACTTATAATATGGCTAGCCTTTAAATCATAAATTTTGTGCACATCAGAAAACAATTAAATTTAAATGAGCAAATAAACTAATAACACACTCAAAATACCAAACAACGAACATGAATTCAAACAATAAAATAATATAAAATAATTAAGAATTATCAGTGTGTAATGATACAAAAATTCAATGCAATAAAAATAATAAAGCAATATTATGCAAAATAATTATCAGTGTGTAATGCTACATAAACTCAATATGAAATTTATCTGTAAAATATCAAGCCAAATAATAGCTAAAATAAAAATGATAAATTTAGTATGGATACGTGTCAGGTGTTCTGACACATTCAATAACAATGTAGCAGGGCTGCTACCACGAGTGTTTGGAAGAACGCGCACGACACTGGCACCAATGAAATCACACACTATAGTAGGATTGCTACCGAAATTTCTTGACGCATCCACGCACACACACAAAAAAAAAACTTGAAAACTCTCGACAGGAAACAGCAGGTTTGCTATTTCCCCTCGTCAGACAACTGAAGTCAGAATGATTCACCTTGCCTTTTGCTTTCCGAATGTTTTTAACAGGAACGTAAATGGGTAAATTTTATAGCAAGACGTACCAGCTATTTGTCTCCTGCATCGTTAGACTTACAGCGCCTGTTCAACTTCTTCCGGCCCGTCAAGCTTACAGCCCCAGTTCAACTTCTTCATCCGGGCCGTTAAGGCTTACAGCGCACGTTCAGCAATTTCTTCGGGGCCTCTAGGGTTACGCCACGGATTGGGCGCCCTTTTATAGCCCTCTGTGATTAATCCGAAATTTTTCAATAAGCAGAAGCAATCCATCTCTGGGCTAATATGATTTATTTCCTGTACGTAGAAACTCTTCTAGTTACTAAAATTATTTACAGCATCATGCGTTCTAGCATATAAACAAAAACACCGCGTTGGGAAGGGTTCCCGAGCGATGGAGCACATTCAGATCTCCAGCAGCTGAATTAGTCACCCAACTCGCTTCATTCCTCCACCAGAGAGAAGCCGTACAAGTACTCTCTCTGGTGGCCCCATCTAGCAATTTTCACATTAAAAAAATGATTATAAATATAGCCACTGATTACAATTTTAATTTTTCAATGATTTCCTTTGAATAGATTTGTGCAGATATTATCAATTTGTACTCATAGCTTTCCATTTCTTAACTACATTTCAATTGAATGGGAATAATATTTTTATAATCTGATTTCAATTCTTTAAAAAGTCAATTCCTTTTTAAATTTCAATAGATTTCAAATAAGATGTATCTGACTGAACATTCCGCAATAATGTAAGTTACTATTTTCTTGAATAATTACATTACATTTTATTTACAATTTTCTTATTGTTAGCTTTAAATTAATAATATTTAATCAATATCATTTGATTAGAAATATGATCTGTGTGTACTGTTTCTTGAGAAGGATGTTGTCTGAGCTGTTATATCACACTTCTGATTTTCACATCACAATAAGCTCTGGGTCAGAAAATATTAATTGATTGCAGTTAACTAAAGTATTGCAATTTTAGGTATTATATTTATTATTTAATTATACGAATACAAATATAATTAAAATGTTTTTGAGCGAAGTTACGATTATTTTTTAAACTTAATTTATGGATTAATTACAAACATTTTAAAATTATTTAAAAAAAAAATACAAAATACCAAACTGTATTTTTGTTTTTTTTCTAATTTTATTACTGTAATCAACGGCATTAACCATTTTGTAATTATTTAAGCATATTTGAAAACTTTTGCTTTTAATTTTTTGATTAGCATATTACAAACAATTTGCAGTTGATTATTTTTTTTTTATTTATTACTTGTTATAAAAGCTAGTTAAAAAATGGAATTTGAAATAATTTCAGTGTACAAATCAATTTTTTCAAGTTTAAAGTATTATTGATTCTTTTATGCATATGGGTCCATACACCACTGCAGATTAGGAGACTCTTTTAACAGTAACTTAAGTTTAAAGAGTATCGATTCAGATTTTCAGAACAGTTTTTATAACGGGTGATATACACCCCTCGAGTTAAAATAGTGCAGATATACGTCAATTAATCCATTTGTTTCTTTTCTGCCGATCTACCCGTCTCAGGTTCTCTAATCTGCCTGTTTTTTTAAAACGTTTTTCTGAATTTCATTTGTTATGTGTTTGTGAGTGTGTGTCATTAAATTTTCGATCGTTAATTTAACCAACTTCCCATCAAGCTAGAGCTTTGAAATTTTGGGAATCGTTCGTACTCGCCTAACAATGCAATATTTAGACGTTTGCGACAAGTTTTAACTAATATTTCAATAATTTTAATAAGTCAAAATACTCTTTCCTCACTGCGCTTTTAGGATTGAGTAAAAAACTTCTTTCCCCCTCTGGGAACACCGGGCACTCCCCACGCCACATGAGGTATCGTAAAACTAACAAAGGGGAGATAGTAAGGGTTGCTGACTTTCAGTCAGTAATCATTCGCAAGAAAGAAAGTTTCCAATATTTGGCGCCATGTCTTATCACAATAATTTTTTCTGAATTCTGGTTCCCATTTTTTTTTTAATAGTAACTTACAAACTTTCAAATTTTTTTTTAACTTACAAACTTTCAAATGCATGTTTTGATTTTATGAATATTATGAATTTTTTAATATGCTCACAAATGTCTCTTTTTAAGTAAATTTTAAAGTTAAAAATAACTAACAGTTTTAACTAATATTTCAATAATTTTCTTTAATAAACTTTGCCACCATATAAAAACGTTGTTTTTAAAAATGTTGGGTTTTATATCGAATTATTCCCCACGTATTTTGGGCAAGGGAAAGGGCCAACCGCACTGCAAAATCCGTTGCATCCTCAACATCTGGTCTCTAGCCTCTGGATGGAAAGGAAAAGGGATATTCACCGTGTCGTGCTCTGCCCTCACCTTGGAAATGACGTTCTTAACTCCCCAAGTATGGAAATATAATTAGAAAATATATATTTCATGGTAAATAATACTTCATAAGAATTTCGAATATAATGCTTTTCGAAATGCTTATCGCTTATGATGTACTACAGTTTCTCAGAAAACTCAGTGGGAAAAATGGCTGGTATTATGCCTTAAGGCTCCCGTCTACCCGCCATTTTGATTTCGTCCGCTTAATGTTAATCATATGGAATTTTGACTTAAACTCTCCCATCTTTACTATTTGATCTATTTGAATGCAATAAAGTGCATCTGAAAGAGCAAAAAATAATGAATGCTTTTGTGGAATTACTTTTTTCTTCCGATTTTTAAAAATATTTGAAAATATTCTTCAAAGACCGGAAAACTCAAAAACGAATAATTAAAATAAGAATAAAAATATTCTTAAAAATCTTAGGAAAAAAGTAATTCCACAGAAGCATTAATTATTTTTTGTTCTTTCAAATGCACTTTATTGCATTCAAATAGATTAAATGATAAAGATGTGAGAATTAAAGTCAAAATTCCATAGGATTAACATTACGTCCACGAAATCAAAATGACGGGTAGACGGGAGCCTTAAAAGACAAAAGCGGGAAAATAATTGCTGTCTATTTGATACAATAAATTAACAGCGAAAAAGGTGAAAACAGATATTATTATATTTAGTTACTTAACTTTTTTCCTTTAAAGATAAATAAAATATTTCATTTTATTAAAATAAACTTCTTAACTTCGTTATTTCTGATAGGACTTATGTTTAATAGGCGATGAAGCATTTTTGAATTTCTTTCATGGAATATTTAATAACTTTTTTTTTCTCGGATCGAAACATAAATCTTTTTTTTAAAATATATTTACAGTAAAATTTAAGCAAACTTTTATGCGTTTAAGGTCATTCCTACCTAGATTTCTACAAAGATTTAAAAAAAAAATAATGTATGGTCTAAAAAATGTAATTTAATCAAGATTATTTCAAAGATATAGAATTTAATTTTTTAATTTTTTATTTTCAAGATATATTTCAACATCATTCTCTTGTGTTTAGTATTAAATTATATGAAATTTAGCCATTTAGTAGTTAAAATGGTAGTTAAATGGTTAGTAGTTAAAATGGTAGTTAAATGGTTAGTAGTTAAAATAGTAGTTAAATGGTTAGTAGTTAAAATGGTAAAAAAAAATTAGACTGATAGTACTTTATAGGATCACCAACTTTCTCTAACACATATCGATCTCTGGGCTTAATTTTCGCAACTCGATATGGTCCGAAAAATTTAGACCTCAGTTTGAGGTCTACACCAAATTGTGTACGATGGACAGCTACTAAATCATCAATTTGGTATTGGGGAGCCTTTTTTCTCTTTTTATTATATGTTCTTTGATTCTCAGATTGGATCTTTAAAATATTTCGTTTCGCATCTTGACAGATGCTTTCCCTTTGATCTAGGTATTCTTCTTCTACCTCCTCCATTAATAGGTCTCTAATCTTTATGTCTTCTTTATTTCTCATCTGAACGCCAGTTAGTAGTTCAAATGGTCAGGATTCGTTGAAGCCTGTCTACATATCGATACCGTTTTGTTGCATCATAGAGAGACAACTTGGTCAACATTGGGATAAGAGTGCAGTGGATTCTTTCAACTTGACCGTTACCTCGTGGAATTCTAGTGGTAATTTGTAGATGTTGTATTCATTCTTCAGCACAATAGTCACAAAATGTTTTCGATGCAGATCCTAGATCGGTTATTATTCGTTTGGGGTTACCAAATGTGCTTTGTCGTACTTTTAGCCTTTTTATAGCTTCTTCTGCGGAAACAGTTTTTACTGGTATAACCAGGTGAATTTTGTAAAAGCATCAATTATCGTCATAATGCGCTGATAGTTTTTATTAGTTGATGGTAATGACAGGTAATATCGACATGATAAGTATTTATAGGTGATTCATCTTTAGGTATTGGTTCAGAAATTCTTTCTTTCTTCGTGTCTTTCTATAGGATAGAATGCAAGAAACACAATTACATGTGGGGTAAGTTTTTTTTAAATGTGGTGTAAAAAATTCTTGTTTGACCACTTCTTCAGTTTTGGCCTCTGAGATATCACCTTTATCACGAACTAGTTTAATTAATTCAGTCTGCATACCATTAGGGGCAATTATGAGTTTACGTCTGCTTACGAATTTGTATAGTGTCCCATTTTTTTCGAAAAACTCCTGCGAATTCTCGCAATCTAGGAGTGTCTTTAATATGCTAATATTTCCATTTTCCAACTGTGCTTTCTTCAATCTGGCGGTCAGTGTATCACTCTCAATCATCATGGCTGTATATCTGTTCAAAGCGTTCTCGTACTTTATTCTTTGACCCGTTCGGTGTATTACTTCATATTCAAATTCTTCGAGCAGTAATGCCCATCTAGTAACTAGGTCTTTCTTGCTCAGGTTTTAGGAATGCTTGGCAATCTGTCACTATCTTGAATTTGTTACTTAAGGTATCCGCCTACCTTCGAAGAGGATTTTTTTTAATAATTGAAAAAATAACTTTTTATATGCATTATACTATAAGATATAGTTAAAGACTTAAAATACAATGCAAAATTTGCATAAGTTAATAATTGTTTTAATATTTCAGCTCAAAAAATACATATAAATAGCAGTAAAATGGCCCTTGTGCAAAACACCAAAACAGAAATTTATATAGAGATGTTTCAATTCTGTAAATTTTATTATGATTAATTTTAGAATTTATGCCTCTCTCACAATTATAACCTTAAAAATTAAATATTTATAGGAAATCGTACTTTAACATACAGAAAAAACGTACAAATTTGTGATAAGTTATGACTTTTATCATCAATAAAATGCAACGTAATCGCATTATAACAATAGGAGAGGTTCAAGTCCTGAATTCACTTTCATAGAGTAGTTTTTCGACAATTTTTATACTTACATCTTCACGGATGAGACTAACTGAAATATCAGTATCTATAAGAGCAGAAATGGTTTTCTCACCAAATATGATATCGTTCAGGTATAGCCCTTTCTGCGGTACAACAGAACAGGTTTGTACTTCAGAGTTCAATGGGTCTCGCAAGCGCCGATTCTTTCTTCACTTTAGGATGATTGTAGCTTAAATGGTTTGAAGAATAACAATTGTAACACTTTCTAAGCCTTCTTCATTCAAAATCCTTACTCGGATGAGTGTCAAAGTATTTTCTTTCAGGTTTAAAATTTATGTTCTCCTGTGGTGATTTTCAAATCTTCCCAAATCAATGAACTTATTCGATAATCTGGCTTCTTGATTTCGAAAAGATGGTGAGAGGTATGGTTTTGGTTTCGGTGTCCTCCAGACATCCTCAAATTTCTCAAGTCTCTCGGCTAACTCCACTGGCGAGTTGATACTTGGCCAGTTGATACTTGGCCATTCGTCTGATTGATATTCTTTGCATTCGACGGGAGCTGTTTTTTTTCATTTGATCTGCTATTATCAGATCTCGCAACTGGTCAAAGGTTTTGATGTTTAGTCCCTCGATCCATCCACCAAAGTATGTTCGAATTCCTTCGAAGAAATCACGCTACCTATTTTCAGCACTTCCTGATGAGAAACAAACAACTTCCTAAACTTCTCTGGAGTTAATTTATATCTTTTGATTAACCTTTAAACATCGGCGGTACATATGTCGTACCAAAAATTTTTTTGTCTCTCGCTTCGGCTCTGGTACAGCGTCTGTACCAAGCTATCTATAGACAGTTCTTTCCCCTTTTTTTTCCAGCAGATCCTTTTACAACTTTCCCCTGCCCTTTTTACGACTTTGCTTCTATTGTCCGTAATTGGGTGGGGATATTTTTCGCCAACGTTATCAGTTGTGTGCGAATTCCTTATCATTGGCGACCTTTAGAAACAACCAAATTCGAAAAAAATACTCAATTAGATGACTTTATGCAGTCTATGATAGATAGAATTTTCTTTTCCCTTTTTTTTTTCTTCGAATTTTTAAAATGAATTTGAAATTGCTCGCAGAAATAGAAATTTAGAATTTGAGGAAAGATTTAGATGAAGAAAATTTTGTTGATAAACACCCAAAAAAATCTTATGGTGACTTTGCTGAGTGAGAAAAAGAAAAATTAACCACTTCGATGCAAAAAATTGTGGCAGATTACCACAAATACGTGGAATATGTTGATTTAGGAGACCGCAGGGCATCCACCTATACTTTTGGTAAGCAAACTAGTAAATTGACAAAAAATTACTCTTTAGCCTCATCGATATTGTTGTGTTTCTGATATTCAAGTCGTGCAAAATTAAGTTAAAAACTCAGTTTAAAAGATTTTAGAATGAATTTAATAACATTTCTGATATGAAAATTAAATCATAAAATTCCAGAGCCTTCAGTAATAAAAAAATGAAGACAAATGATAACAAATTTTCTCTTAGGCCAATTGACGAAAAGAAAAGAAGAAATTTCACATATTGTGCGGAAAAGAATATACAAAAAAAAAAAAAAAAAAAAAAAAAAGAACTACTATTATCTGTAAGGCATGCAATGTGGCTCTTTGTATTTACCAAACTGTTTCGAAGAATAACATACATTTTAATTAAAAATCTCTTATCAAATAAACCAATGAAAAACAAAAGACTAGAATAAAAAAAAGATTAAAACTGATACATTTTTAATAAAAAGAAAATAAAAAAATAAACAAAAAAGGCTCTTTTAAGAGCCAAAAATTTTAAAAATTAGAATTCGCTTTACATTTTTAAAACAGACATTTGAAAAGCATTGTTACAAGAACTTTTCAATTTAAGATATAAGTTTCATTTAGAAACAAAAAAAAAATATTACTTTTTTTTTCTTTAAGATTAAAGATTCATAGTAATATTTGATATAAAAAAGTGTTTCTTAATATTTTCAATAGAATGCATGAATTAACTGAAGGTTTTGCCTTAATTTGACGTAATTAAGATTTACTCAGCAACTTTGAAACGTGTTCAATTAAGTTAAAAATTATTTTTTAAATCTCACTTTTGATAATATTTAATCACAAAAGGGCCACGGTAGCTGACGAGTGAGGTCGCAAACTCGTAGCCGGGATTGAGTTGTGAGTTTGAATCTTGTTCAATCGAAACCGGCTGTTAAGCCTGTCTAGTTTCTAAATCCTGATGTTGGTGTGGTGTGGAAGTTTGGTGAGTGGATGCTGCCCTCATTGCTTGACCATCGTTCAAATTTATGAAGTCCGTCACCAGTAACCTTCCTATTGTTTCAAAATGAGATGTTATTAAAATGTCAAATCAAAATATTTTGAGTATATTGAATAATTGTGCATTAAAAGGATGTTAATTTAAAAAATAAAATGTTTAATAATAATGTTCAACGTATTGTTCTTAACTTGTTCCTTCTTTTTTATATTTCGTCGAATAATTTTCAAAAAACATGAGGCATTACTTTAATTACATGGGTTCAATATTGCAATTAAGTAGGTAAGTTGCAATATGACCACAGATAAAGTCTGCACACTAAGTGATGTGATTACACACCTATATGTATATATTGTATATATATAAGCAAGCACCGAATAAATTATTCTAGAAAATATCTTAGTAGTATGGTATAGCTGTCGCTTTCTTTGTTATTTGTTTTGTTTGAAAATGTTAATTTACGCAATACACGACTCTAAGTTATGATAAATATGCATTTGAAAGTTTGTAAGTCACTCAATTAATAATGGGAACCAGGAATTCAGAAAAAATCATTATGATATGATACGTCGCCAAATATTAGGATCTTTCTTACTCGTCAATGATTACTGACTAAAAATCAGTAACCCTTACTATCTCCCCTTTGTTACTGGAAAACTAACCTTACCACATGTCGTGAACTCGAACTTAACAGTGGGGGAAAGAAAAATTTTCCTGAATCTTAAAAGCGCCGACTGGAAAGGATATTTTGACTTAGAATCGGCCGAGTTCTAAAGGTTAAAAAGATCTTCACATGATCATAATCTTTTGATTTTTCTTCAGGCTCTTGAGCAATTAGTTGTGTTATTTCTTGTGGGAGTAGACGCAACAGATGTGTAACCCAAAATTCTTTTTGGATATGGGCATCAAATTAGCTTGCCGCTCACATAATATCAAATACAGATTGATATCTTCATTCATATCAAATTTATGCAGAAACTTATTCAATTCATTGCTCGGTGTACGAGTATTTACCGCCAATGTTCCTTAACTCGACTTAATCTGAGTCTCAGTATTTAACTCCTCCAATTCTTTCCCATCTTGTCGTCTCTTCTCTGCTAATTCTTCTTGTCTCCTTTTCTCTGATAATTCTTCTTGACTCCTCTTCTTTGCCAGTTCTTTGCTCTCTTCTTCTTTTTTCCTTCCTCTCTTCAATGATATTGTCAATCATATTGTAATGAAATTGCATCGATTTGGTGTCTTCCTCGTCGTACCTTGTGTTATTTTTAATTAAATTTTTCAACATTGGTTTAGTCATTTCCGCAGTTGCTTCAAAACTTAATTCTGCTGTTAGATTAAGCAAGTCCTCTTTCTTACTTTTTAATAAATAAAGTAAAATTTGAAATATTTTATAACAATTAGCTATTCTGAAAAAAGAGGCGATCTGAAATTTTTTTTAACTCAGTTAATTAAATTATTATGCTGGGTTTGCTTAATTGATTCTGCTAAAGTGAAAATAAATGTTTATGCAAAATTCGGAATAACTTATGTTCTCAACAAATATATATATATACAAATATAAAACTAATATGCAATAATTAAAGTTATAATATGATTTTCAACACCAATAAAAAATTAATCATTCAGTAGAAAAGTAAATAAATGCTTTTCAACTCTTGGTATTATTCTTTCTAACATATGAAACAAACAATTTTCACTTATAATTTTTTTAAAAGAAAAAAATTCAAAATATATTCTAAATTGAAAAAGGAAACTCATGTATTATTAAGGAACAAATGTAAAAAACTTAAGGATTAAGGAGAAATACAAATGCAATTCTTAAGAGGATCGCATATTTTCCTAGAATTTTCAAGATAGAAAAGTATTGGCATATACGTTTTCCTTAACAGAAAAAATTATGACTACTTGAGCTATACAATCAGTAACAATTCTTGTTTAATGTTTTAAGGAGAGTAAAAATAGATCAGCATAAAAATGATGAATTGATAGCACGCAACTCTCTCTCAGGTGTTCAAGGTCAGAATAAAAGGGATGTTCTTCGCTACTGGGAGTGAAAAGATTGCAGAAGTACATCTCTCGATTACAGCTCTGGCTCATTAACTGGAAAATTAAAGTTAATGTATCTAAAAGCGCTTGCCTCCTCTTTATGAAACAATGGTGTATTGGCAATTTGCCAACTGTCACCATTTTCGGCCAATCCGTCCCCTGGGTAACTGAATATAAGTACCTAGGGTTAATTCTAGACGCAAAATTGACTTTTGACAACCATATCCGAGAAGTCCATAGAAAGACTCTCGGAATGAGCAGAATGCTCACTTGCTTGATTTCTCATAAGAGCAATTTGGCGTTCCGGCACAAAATTTTGCTCTACAAGTCCATCTTGAGAAAATTCATGTTGAATGCTTCGCCCATATTGGCGTCGGCTGCAACTACTCATCTGAAACGACTGCACGTCTTTCAAAATATATATCTTAGGAAAATGTTAAATGCTCCCTGATTTTCAGGAACGAAGTCCTGCACAAAGATTTGTAAATTGAGCCTATTCTCAAGTTCGTTTAAAGCAATCATTTACCTTTTTCAACAGGATCCCACAAATTCTTAATGAATTACATCAACGTTTACCACCGAATGATGCAACCATTACATCATCGCAAAAAAGACCAAGGGCCGCATTCCACCACTTATATCAGCTTTTCCTAGTCTTAAAAAGACTGAGAAACCATTGAAGTAATTCACTAGTGATATCCTGCACGTTTTTAATTTTTCAGGACTTCACCTCATTAATTGCAAACCATCCACGGTTAAAATGGGCCTCGCGTATTACTGTCAACCACAATTATGACCACCAGATGTCGGTGGCTTTTAAAAATGGAACTTTTCACCAGAAAGGGATAATACTTGCGCGATCACAGCCAAAATTCTATTGGTTCTTATTCTCTTGGTGGTTCTCTGTCTCTCAAAGGCACACTTTACACAGCAATATATCACAAAATATAAATAGATCACACCACACCACAAAATCACACAACACTGCAGAATATCCAAAAGGGCACTTCAAAAATCGGGATGATTTTTTCGCAATAAAGAATGCATAATTATTCGCTTCTCCAGGACGGTCCCTGGAATCAGGGTGAATCTTATCAACGGCAATTCAGTTTTCTTGTGACCAGAATCGCACAGGATCGGGGCGGATCTTCAAAGCGATGACGGAAGAAACTCTTTATTAACATCAGAATTACTCTTGATTCAGTTTCAGTAAGATGGCAAGGCGTGCTGAATTTTAATTGATTAATGACTTTTCGATCACAGCCAAAGCCGCCATATTGTCATATTTATTCAAAAAACATTTAATCAAAATAATTAACCAAATAAGATTAGAAAAAAAGGGAAAGATGAAGAAAGGAGTGCCCAAGAAAAAAATTCAATAAGTTATATATATATATATATATATATATATATATATATATAGTTATGTGTGTGCGTGTAGAATCCTAACTACTGAAAAAGGTAAATAGCTCGTTTTGTTTTATATCTAGGGGATTCCGGATTCAATGAAGAGGCGGATTTTTAAAAGATGACATTTAATTAAGCAATTCATATCTTCAAAGTTTAATTTAAACTATTGGACATACATATTATGGAACTATCAGTTCGCACACTGGATGCACCCTTGGACTTCCCATGCTGAAGGCGCCCTTGCCGCTGCTGAGACTGGTGTGAGCTCCTTGGACGAGGTCAAAAAGCAGAGGCTAAGTTCGTGGGGCCCCCTAGTAAGGAAAGCGTCACAAAATTTATAAATCTTCCATTTGATATGAAGCAGTAAACTATGTGAAAGGCTTTGATAAAATCGAGACTCGAAATTATTGCTCGATTACTACTAAAATTAGATCCTTAACGAGAGCACAAGTTAATGCTTTTGCGAAAAGTAATTTAATAAGTATTTAAAAAAAAACAATTGGAAAGATATATTGTTTGAACCTGCGATGACAGCTCCTTGTAACATTATTCTTGTAGAGGAGGAAAAACATTTACTGAGATTTCGTCGATTAGCCAAGGAAAGCTTAAGAAATTACACCTCAATCTTGTCGACGCATTTGGTGACCATTTTGGAGACGTGGCGAGAAACTTGGTGACTTTGGTAGCAAAATGCTGGAATCTCGAAAAGGCTTGAATCGACTAGAAGTAAAGTTATGGATTTTCTCTGTGATGTAATACTTGGCAGGAGCAGCCAAAAATACCCGTATGGGAAGATGTGCAACCGTAGAAAGCGGTCTGCGTTAGCTGAGGAGATATGCCGAGGAGTCTGTCGACAACATGGTCAAGGGAATTTTTCGGGAAGTGGATTACATCTATCGCGACTGCCGGAAGTAGTAGAATTTTGTGCAAAGTGGAAATTTTTCAGCATGTGAAGTAGTAAGCTGATGAGTTTAACGTTATTGAAAGTTCTGTGTGCGTATGTGAAGGCCATTAGAAGGGTTGTTTTTGTTCCTGTTGTGTTGCTAATCTGTACAAGGGCAATGTTACCTAATTGTACTGTTACTCTGTCTAAGTTTTGCTACCTGTATTTGTTTTGTCTTGAATATTTCTGAATAAAGCGTCATTTAGTTTTATCCTCTGTGTGGGGTTTATTTAACTAGTACATCTACACAAGATCGAATGATTTTTGTAGCAATATCTAAAAAGACAAACATAGTGAAGGAAGAAAAATAAAAAAAATAAATAAATAACACAGAAAAGAGAAAAAAATCTCAAAGGAGGAAAAGAAATTAATCAACACGGAGAAAACTCCGTTAAGCGGAAATTCTGAACGATACGAAAGCTGCGGTTATCAGAAATATTAGCAATGAGAAATGACAATGAAACAATAGAAAGTAATGAGAAATAAAATTTTTTTATTGCTAACCTGATTTTAGAGGCAGTGATCCTTTCATTGCAGAGCAAATAAATCTAGATTTAGAATTTAGATTTGTAAATAATGTATTGCTGTAATAGTTATGTTTTCTTAGTTTTCTACGGTTGGTATAAAAGTCTCATTTGTTTCTATTTTGATATCGATATGGGTTATCATGTTCCTGACATTCCAAGTTTATTTGTCACAATTCTTGAAACTTCACTTTGCATTGCTTGTTCTTTTTTTTGTGTGGGAAGTGAATTCTGTACTTCAAACGGGGTATCGTAAGTTATTGCTAAACGTAAAATTTGTTTGCAAAGTAGAACTTTATCATAAGTTAGAAAAGAGAATTGATCTTATCATAACAGTAAGTTATGACAAGATCAATTTTAATTCCAAACTTATGTAATAAATATTTTTCTCTATTCGAAATAAGTTAATTTATAATACAAATGAAGGTCAATATAACGAGCCACCAATTGTCATTTTATTTCTTCATTGAATAAATATAGTTTCTTTTTTTTTTCTTTTGGGGGGGGATCAATGCGTTTAAATTTCTGAAATAAAGTTTCTTGTGACTTCTCCACTTTTATCACAATCCTCTAATCTGTGAGCCATTTTGCGAGAATGTCAAGAAATTTTTGCATAGCTCTCATCTAGCCGAAAAATTCTGAGTCGCATCTGAACAATCAGATTTTTCGGAGATGTGGTGAAAGAGGTTGTACAGCAGATGTAAAGATAAGAGCTTATACACTAAATACCCTTCAGTAGGTCTGCTTGAATAACGCATTTGTTTGAATCCTCGGAATAAACACTATTTTACAACGTTTTTCTGTATTTCACATGGTGTGTGTGTGTGTATGTCATCAAATTTTCGATCGTTAATTTAACCAACTTCCCATCAAGCTAGAGCTCTGAAACCTTAGGAATCGTTCTTACTAGCCTAACAATGCAATATTTAGACATTTGCGACAAGTTTTAACAAACATTTCAAAAATCTTTTTTTTTAATAAACTTTGTCACCATATAAAAACGTTGGTTTTTTATCTCAAATTATTTAAATGTAGTGTGAAATATTTTTCTCGGAACCCGTATTACTCCGGGGGAATAAAGCTGTACAGTGTACCTTTATTCCTTACAAGCGCAGCAATGGTACAAAGTAGAGTAAGTAGTAAGCTTTGCAGGAATTCGTGGTCTTGATTTGGTGTTGTATGATACAAATGCATATCATAGTTAATTCGGAATGAATATCATAAGCCAGAAGAATATTTTTCACAAGCAATTTACATAAAATGACTTAAATGTTTCTTTAGAAATGCTGTTCTTTTTTTTTTTTTTTTTAATTTTATTTTAGAGAAATTTGTTGTATTTTAATCGGATGAATTGGGTCATTTGTTTTTTCGGACGAACACATTTATTGTACACAAACATATGAGTGAGAAAAAAAAATAACGGTTCGCTAAAATGTAATTGCACACAATAATGAACACTTTTAAAGCTCGCGGTAATTTCATGACCTTTCTCAGTGCTTCCGCGCTCTCGTCTTTGAGGTGTTTGTTGGGAAAAGTGGGCGAAGCACAAACACAGTTGTTCTTAATATTCTGCATAAAAAATAATTCACTCACTCCAAACACAACACTAGTAGTATGCATCGTAATACAGGCAGCGGAAGCTTTTTGCAATTGTTTGTCTCTCTACGGAATAGACATCGTATATCTCTAATGATACACGGGATACTTTCTTATCTTATCTGACACCTTACTGATATTCATATGATAAGAAATAGCGATTACAGCCTTTGTTGCTGCATATCTCTCATAACACATCAATCAATAACTCCCGAGACTAACCCAGAGATGGCGCTCGTAGTAAACCAGTAACCAGGTCTTTCTAGAGTACTAACCTTTGCTTGAAACGTGTCAAAATTTTAAGTCGATCGGACCAGAAACAGCTGAGTTATCGAGGTTGGAGTAAAGTCGTTTTGTAGTTTGTTTAAAAAAATGGAAAAAACCGAGTTTCGTGTTCTGATAAAACATTGTTTTTTAATGGGTAAAAACACCGTGCAAGCGAAACAATGGATTGAAAAATGTTACCCGGACTCTTGTCCATCAAAAGCAACGATTTGTCGGTGGTTTGCCGAGTTTAAACGTGGTCGTACCGACACAAATGACGCGGAACGCTCGGGTAGACCTGTGGAAGCCGTTATACCGGAAAATGTGAGTGAAGTGACAAAAATTATAATGAAAGATCGTAAAGTGAAGCTCCGTGAGATTGCTGAGATGACACAGATATCATATGGAAGTGTATTTACTATCCTTCATGAAAAATTGCGCATGAAAAAGGTTTTTTCCAAGTGGGTGCCGCGATTGCTTTCGATGGAACAAAAACAGCAACGAGTCGATGATTCAGAAAGCTGTTTATCGCTATTTACTCGCAACAAAAAAGATTTCTTGCGTCGTTACGTGACCATGGACGAAACATGGATACATCACTACACTCCAGAGTCGAAGCGGCAGTCATCTGAGTGGCGCACAGGTGGCGAAAGCCGTCCGAAGCGTCCGAAAACGCAGCAGTCAGCTGGCAAAGTCATGGCGTCAGTTTTTTGG
Source organism: Nephila pilipes (assembly GCA_019974015.1). Lineage (NCBI taxonomy): Eukaryota > Metazoa > Arthropoda > Arachnida > Araneae > Nephilidae > Nephila > Nephila pilipes. Next base: position 9,319 of record BMAW01100132.1, on the reverse strand, counting down.
GATACGCATGGCGTGATTTTCATTGACTACCTCGAAAAAGGTAAATCGATCAACAGTGATTATTATATTGACTTGCTGGTGCGTTTGAAGGAGGAAATCGCAAAAAAACGACCGCACAGTCTCGGGACTTATTGATCCATGTGTTAACTAAATCTATCAGTGATAAAGAATTGAAATGACGTTGAATTGTACACAAATAAAATGAAATGAACTATTTAAAACTCAATACATTTGATGTGAATTTTTTATTCTTGCCCATAAAATTAGGAATTATTATTTAATACATTTTTTTTTTTTTCATTTTATGTAATAAAAATGTTTTAATCTGAATACATTAGGAGCAATTTTTTTTAAACTTTTCCATGCATGGCAAATGGATAGGATATTATTACATAAAACACTTTTTCTTACGTTTTAATTAATGGAAATATTTTAATCTGAATAAATTAGAATTAAATGTTTAGTACGAAAATTTTAAATTATGAATAAAAAAACACAGATCAACAGTTAGTTTATTGAAACATTAATAATACTGTCAATTTTTTTTTAATATCAAGTTAGAATTTATATATTAATTGTTCGCTAACAAATTTTATGTGAAAAGAAAAGAAGAATTTAATAACCTTTTTTACCCATTGAGCATGACTGTTTTCTTTTTAACTAATAATCTTGTACTCAACATATTTCAAAAGATACATTAATTTGACATTTACTCCTATTTTTAAAACGTTTTTCTGAATTTCACTTGGTGTGTGTGTGTGTGTGTCATCAAATTTTCGATCGTTAATTTAACCAACTTCCCATCAAGCTAGAGCTTTGAAATTTTGGGAATCGTTCGTACTCGCCTAACAATGCAATATTTAGACATTTGCGACAAGTTTTAACTAATATTTTCTTTAATAATGCAGTTTAGTCCAAACACTTGGCGCGATTTCAAAAATTGGCACCAAACTTGGCGATTGTTTTTTTTTTTTGCTGAGCGTTAAATCCGTGAAACGGAACAGGGTAGCCACATTTGGCAAAATACTGCCAAATAATTCTTGTCGCCAAGGATAAACCTTTCCTGAATTCTGGTTCCCATTTTTTTTAATAGAATGACTTACAAACTTTCAAATGCATGTTTTGATTTTATGAGTATTATGAATTTCTTAATATGCTCACAAATGTATCTTTTTAAGTAAATTTTAAAGTTAAAAATAACTAACAGTTTTAACTAATATTTCAATAATTTTCTTTAATAAACTTTGCTACCATATAAAAACGTTATTTTTAAAAACGTTGGTTTTTATATCGAATTATTCTTTTTCTAATGCACAAAAAAAATTTGATTTAAAATTTGAACAACAATGATAAATATTAGCCATTTTTGAAACTTTTCATATACATAAAATGTATGGTAATGAAATTATTATATTATTTTTACTACTGAAAAGAAACTCTTTTTAAAACAACATTTTTGAATGCGTTGCGAACTTTACTTTTTCGTGTATTAATAACTACTATTTATTTCATCATTTTACGGAATTTCAAAAAATACTGGCATATTATAAGTGTCTCAAATTGCTTATTTACCTTTCATCCAATTCCTCCCACAATCAACGGAATAACTTTTTGACTTGTGGTAACGCGTCAGTAAGGACGTGTTTTGTGTGTATATTGCTATCAGTGTAATGCAACATGTAGCTGTGATTGTATTTCGCTCTTAGTATAATGTGTATGTCATGTAATATTAAATAAATGTTTCGAAAATGCAAATTATATGTCGTCAGTTCCTTTTATCTGGACTACTTTTAAGCCTAGAAGATTCGGATATCTGGTTTCTTTATTAGGAGCCTGCCCAGAAAAATACAGGTAAGAGTTTTGCTTACCATTTTGAATTAAGAATGTTACTCCTAAAAGTTTATTAGTTAAATGTTTTGGTAGAGCGACATATTTATGTCATCCATGCCGGGATGGGCTCCATGTAAAAGATATATAGTATAATAGGGAATATTTGAGTATATTTTATTAATAACTGAATCTTGATATAAGTATTGTGACATGCATAACTTGTAATATGGCTCACGACATTTTGACTACGTTAAAAAAGATACTAACAAGTACTAGATCTTCAGTCACTAAGATTATTAAAAGTATTAAAACCGATATTAATAAGTCTTATAACTACTTTTCGTAGTTACAGAAGAAAAGGGCCCAGATCACTAAACAATTATTTTATTACAAGGACAACACATTTATGATTTACATACATAGTAGAAACAAAAAGATATTGAGCCGAGTATGCGCCGAGGGATTTCCCCGTTAATGCGCATAATTGTTTTAGTGCTCCGAACACCTTGAGTTCATATGCTAAACTGAATGCGTGACGCAGTTAATGTAGAGGCCGTTGCAGGATTGAGGGGAGAGGTAATACATTGGTTACAGTCTGAAGTTTCGGTTGATGTGTCTTGGAAGAAATTTTAGAACACATAAGACTTTATTCGGATGAACTAAAAGCTATAAATGCAAAAATAGAGATAATGAATTAAAAAGGGTTACAGAATACCAAAACAAGGTAATAAAGTGGACATTTCGCGCAGGAAAGTAAATACGCGAGATGTCAAAAAATCATCCAACGGATATTTCTACGACTTCGAAGGCACCTGAATTCAAAAACAACACTATTGTATCAGAAAGTATAAGATTACCAAAGCATTCTATCAATCATTTTCTTGCAGATAACAACCAATAGATCACTTTTGGGAACATTTATGAGACCACGATGCATAGAAAGGAATCGTTAAATAAAATTATCAAGTTTAGTTATTTAAAAACGTAATTGAAAGGATCTGCACTTAACTCAATAGAAGGTTTGGCAATAACGCCAGAACATTATGATGCGTCAAACCGTGACGCATGATTGCAAGTTGCACTTCAGTAAAATTTATTAATGCTAGAAATATTAGATAAATCTTAAAACATTCTGAAAATGGAATATGCTTCACCTTTTACAAGGTTAGTATTGTGTGATATTTTCTGAAACTATTATATCGATTTGATTGATTATTTATTTGCGTCACACTAAAGATCAACCTGAATGCTATTTGCGATGGAGCTCGAAATTTTGAACGTCGGTCAAGTGACGAGGTCTCCACACCTAATATGTTATACCCCTTTCCAAACTGCCACACCACGACAACGAGAGGACTTGGGGCCTCAACCCGATTTGACGTGCATCAGCTTTATTATACCATTACACGACGGGACTTAAGTAGCATCTGAGCTCGAAACAATGACTCGACAAAAACAATGCCAATTGCGAATACACGACCATAACTACAATTACCACTGCTACTTCGGTATACCGCTGTAAGTTAATTGATTGAACTATGTGGTTAAGTTATTCTTTTCCCTTCATTTAAGCTTATCAGATTCTATCCTTATTTCTATTCACCAACACCAAACAATGAATGTTAGATTATATAAAAAAGATGGTAAAATAGTATAGAGTTAAAACAGAGAGATAAGGCATATAATTTATGGCGCTTCTGATCTCGTCTGTCGAAAATTTGGATGATGGTACGAAAAAGGTTAGCTACCCTTATTTTAATTGTATCTCTAATAATATTTCGTCCCATTTCATTGGTTTCGTAAGGAAAAGCACATACTGGTTTACTTCTCTCAGTATCTTTAATTTCCATTTTTTTTAATTGCGTACAACCTTATTCACACAAATTAAAAATGAAACAGTCTCTATAACTATTTAATGTAGTTAAAATCTCAATATATTTAGCACAAGGGAGTTGAATCATCGAATTTTAATTCGTTAAGTGATATATCTTTTCTATTTGAAAGACGTAACACATTGTTTTTAGCACTACAAATTTCATTTCCTTTTCTGGGTCATCTACATCTCTTAATACCCATAATTGTGTTTCATTTAGATCAATAGCTCATCCGACTCATTGATTTTTATTAAGATTGTTATTAGTTATTCTGCTTTAATGATTGATTAATATTACATTTTTGCCATTGTGACCAGATTTAAACATTAGAAAAAAGGGGCACCATTGACGGGGGAGGGGAAGTCTTGATTAAAAATTTGGTACCTAAAAATACCTACCTTTGGTATCTAAATAAGTTACTTACCTAAATCATCTGAATTGCTGATTTGTTGACATCACTTGTTTAACTAGCACTAGCACGCAGTACGATGTGTATCGTATGAGAGATAATTACAAAACTCAATATGCGAAGGCGTTACTTCGTGGACTACCAACAAACTCCTTATACCCCGACCCTTCTCTTCTCTAAAATTCCCCTCTGTTTCCAATTTTTGTATAAGATGTAATTCTCTTGCAACAATGCTCCAAATAATGCTAGATCGCTAGCAGAACATAACGCCATAAGAATAAATCCGTGGAAGTGCACAAAGTGGGACATTCTCTCTTCATTTTACAGCTAAATGTTTCCGTCGCTGCCAATGCCAAAAAATGCCCCTGTTCATTAAGTCCAAGCGATGGTGGTCATATTCTAGCAACTGATTCAGGCGAACTTTGATAAGCAGTTCCTGATAATCAGTTCTCAACAAATTTTATTATTAAAGTTCAGCAAAATAAAATTTACAAAAATAATATAAAGCTCAGATCCTGGTGAAATAGCTACATGGAAGCCAAAAACCGTATATTTCCATCTCGTTCTCCCACCATTCCTTAGCTTGTGCATTCTTTCTTAAAATCGAGACTGTCCAGCTAAAAGAGGAGCGTTTGGTTACTTAATATTAGCTACTTCTAATATTGAATTCAAATTTTCGCTTAAATTTTAAAAAAGAATTAATTCGTTATCTATTTCAGAAGTACTTTCATGAACAAAATTAATTATATTACTCCTTAACTCGGCCTATAGCCATTATACTGCTTCTATTGCGACGTTAATAAAACCAATCACCTTAATGCAACTTCGGTATTAATTTTTAATTCAAGTTGTTTATTTTTTATTTGACTTTCCAATTGTGAAAAAAGTATTTCCTCTAAATACCATACTTTAAGTGATGTTCACCAATTTTACACCTTACAATATTTTGTTTTCCAGAACATCTTGTTCAATAATTAGATCACATGACTGAACGGAATCATCTACCATAAATACATTCCATGTAATTTCGTCTATCTTCAAAGTTACTTTCGATTTAGTTAACGTCATCACAGAAGGGCTAATGGAGTTTCCTATTTCAAAATATTTTTGACGATCTAGTTGAATCATCAAATTTAATTCTACAGCTATAGAATGTATCAAAAAAGTTATACAACTTCCGGTATCAATTAAACTCTTAATACTCCTATCTCAGTTATTTATGACTATCTCTTTTAAAAAAGGTGAAGATTAGGTTGATGGCTTTTGATGATTCTCCTTAAAGTTACTTTGATTTCCTCTTTCAAATGTTTTGCAGTGTTCACTTGTAAGATTTTACATTTATCTCACGTGAGAATATTTTTTGGTATAAAACAAGGTGAGCAATTGTTTTGACTCCGGGGAAGGGGTACTTCGTGGAAGGGGAGGTTAGCGATGGGCAGCACCTTTTAAAATAATTGCATTTCAGAAAAGGATTAATTGTACCATAAAAATTCTTAAATTAAATAAAATAGTTAGTTTTATTCCATTTATTTATTTATTGTGCTAATTTCATACAATCTATAACAGCAAACACGCTGAATTTTATAATGTTACACTTGTTTACAATTTTTCTGAAATCAAGAGAGAAATTGTTCGCGGAAATTTTTTCATCACAGCTTGTAAGTTAATGTCTGTCAAAAAGCATCTATATTTACTCTGATTGATCTTCAAGCAAAGAAAAACTTTGCTCCCAGATACATACGTACCCAAATTTATAGAACATAATTGTGTCAGTCTCAGCAGTGATGGTATAAGTAAGAAAGCAAATTGTATTTAAGCTCAATTTTCATAAAATCCTGAGATCATCTTGTGACCTCGTCCTTCAAACCTTACAGATAATCCCTAATCTTAGCAGAAACATTTTCAGGCACTTTCTCTGTTTACCTAACAAAGGGAGTGATATTCACTCAAATCTTTCAATGTAATACAAACAAAAGCTAATAGAATTACCCTGGGACTTCTGCAATGGATACCAAATATCGGGCTCTTACAAATGGTTGAACAGAAAATTCTCTCAGAAAAAATAAGAGGATTGGCAAATAAATTTTTCATTCTTCATTTATCAAAAGGTAATTTTTCTCCTATGCACTTCAATAGCCCTAAAACAATTTATCTGAAAATCTTAGACTGGGGACAGAAACAACATCCTAAATTTTCTTAATCTTTCATGTCTTAATGGAAAACAATTTGTGTCAATCCCCGAATGATGTATTTCAAGAATCTTCCTTGTGAGAGTCATACAAATTAATTTGTGGATTTCAAAATAAGAATTTTCTAACTCATGTCATAAAAAAACTATTTGATGAAATAGTAAATTCAGAGATTTCTAATAACTACGAATGCTATCAGAAATGAGGCCTTTAACTGTATATATTTTCTTTTGCTATTTGGCAAGCCCCCAGAATGTCTAATGTTTAGTGATTAACAGTGTAGGGCAGTGTATACTAGGAAGGCGAGAAGAGAATTTTTAGTTCTCTTCTGCGCAGTCTGTTAAGTGGTGTTGTCTAGTAAAGTCAATAAATGTATGTTCTGTGTAGATTCGCCTTTTCTTCCTGAGTTTTGACTCCGAACCTTTCATTTTAGGAGGATGAGTAATAACGGGTAGAAATTACGATCGTATTTGTGAAAGATGCGTCAAAAAATCAAAGTATAACATCCATAGTAGGATAAAGAAATGTTTCGCCTATAGAGTAAATAATATTTATTCTACGTTTACAGCAGATGCAATTAGTCATATACCAATCTTTAGAAGATTTAACTGAATTAAACAAATATCTATTAATTCTAATAGCTATTTTGTGCTATATGTGTTAAAAATTACAATACTAGATCCCCAAAAGTCATTCATAGGGTTAGCAAGATTTTCATACAGTCACATTTTCATAATCAGATGATTCTGCTTTGGATTCCGAAACATTCAAAAAGATTTTGGAATGAGCAGAAGGATTATATCGCAAAATCAGTAACGGAATCCAATGTATACATTGACTGGATTGCCCCAGAAGACATCAATAACAATATTTTCAATGACAGAAGGAAAAGAACTAATGAAAACTTTTATTCAAGCAAATATTTTGAAATTTTAGGAAACATACCAACTGTAGACATAATATCTAAATGAACAAAAAAAAAAAAAAAAAAAAAAATTGAAAAGAGGAGGAAATACTAAATACTCGAATCATCAGCAAAATGATCATAACTCCCGGACTTTTGCATAAATTCAATTTAATTATAATGCACAATGAATACAACCGGTAATCGTATCAGCGAATTGAAACATATATTTTTGACTCGTAATAAATACGTGTCCCATATATAAAAATCATCTCTGGAATATACTCGAGATAGACCCACAGAACAGTATAACTTCCATGGCCGTGGTAACCTAGTGGCCATGGTCGCGGACTCGTAGCCTGTGGTTTTCGTTGAGCCGTGGTTTCGAAACTTGATGTCACTGAAGACCAGCCGTGTCGCTGGGGCTGATGTATTTAAATCTGTAGAGGCTCAAAGTCCTGCCGTTGGAAGGTGTGGAAGTTAGGAGAGGGGATGTCAGCTCTGGTGTCGTCCTCGTCACTTGACCGAAGTTCAAAATACGATGTCCGCCACCAATAGCCTTTGTGTGGTTACTAGAGCGACGTTAATAAACTACTAAACAATATTACTTTCAAAGAGTTTTAGGAGAGATCAGTAGCTAATAAACAAGTATTCAAAATATTCTTCCAGAAGATGAAATATTTTGATATCTATTGAATTAAAAGAGTATTTTACAGGGGATGATAGCCTTTGTTGCTCTATAACCCATAAAGTAAATAAATAAATAAGTGAATGATTAAAAATTGCCTACATTTGCTTACCTTGCTAATACACCAAGTTCTACTTTGAATGATTTTACGTACAAAAAGGAAATTTGGTTCAAGGCGTTTTTTTTTATTGTCTTGGGGGATCACTAAAGACTCTTAGCGGTGGGTCGCATGTGGCTCATGGGCCACTATTTGTATACCCATGGCTTAGAGTAATCACTCGCGAGTGGAGAGCCGAACTCTATACAATTATGTCTTTTGGATTTCTCTTTTTGCAAATAAGTTGAATTCTTTTGTGGTGGGGGTGGGGGTCTTTGAAAACTATTAATGAAATTTGAATGATATTTTAGGTTTATTGCTGTATGAGATAACAAAATTAATCCCTCGAGGAAAATATAATAACGTGGTTATCTGAAATGGACTGTCTATTTATTTTAGGTACAACTTAACTTTTCAAAATCTTTCACTTCCATGCCTCTTACCCATTCCTTAAAATGTGCAATCAGTTTGAGTAAGCAAAATCCTTCCAAGCGTTCTGTTAAGAATGATAATGATTCCAGATTTCTTATGGAAAAAGATTTAGCACATAATTTGAATCCTTTAAATAACAATTTACTTATGATATAATAATCTTTGGCTTGCTCTTCTGGTTCTCGAGGGATTAATTTTGTTATCTCATACAGCAATAAACCTAAAATAAATGAGATTCCCATTTCATTCTTCTAATGAAATTAATCACGTTCGCCTTTTAATAAATAAATAATTTTATCTCCATCTTCGATTTCAAACTTTTCCATTAAATTACGCATGTTTTATGAATTCGATTTTGTTTAAATTAAGGAATTCATTTCTGGTATCTGAACTATTTTTAATATAGATTTTCTAATTCAAATTTGGCTTTTGCCTTACCTAATTTTTTTCTTATCTAAGCGAGGTCTTCAATAACCATATCTAATAACTCTTTTACAATACCTTCTTTGTGATTTTCCGATTTCATAATGGTATTCCTTAAATCTATTAATTTACTATCGAGTGGAACAGTTTCGTTCAAACAGAGCAGAGGTGACCAAACCGTGGTGCTATAGATGGATACAAGTGACTCTTCAGACATTTCTGAGTGAGATATCGTGGTGTCGAATTTTAAAGCGGATTTTCCGCTGAAGAATTTTGTGTGTGTGTGTGTGTGTTTATTTATTTATTTTATTTTTGTATGACACGATGTACATAACTGTAATCTATTTATTATTATTCAATATTTTTTTAGAATTTTATATTTTTCTATGCTTTTTTAAAACTCTTTTTATCTATCACAATAAGAAAAGCAATATTATTTTTAGTTTTTAGGTAAAATAAAATGACAAAAAAAA
>BMAW01100131.1:685-19365 GCA_019974015.1 Nephila pilipes | reverse complement strand
AAACATGTGAGAATTAAAGTCGAAATTCCATAGGATTAATATTACGTTCACGAAATCAAAATGAGCGATAAACAGGATCTTTTATTTAATAAATTCTATTTCAAACAAAAATCGTCTGATATTTTTAAGTATTTATATTAATTAAAACTGTATTAACAATTTTTTTTTTATTTTTGTAACACGGGAGAAATTCTAATTTAATTGTACAAAGTCAAAAAACGAAAAAATATTAAATTTTACACAAAGAATAAAAATATTTTCATATATGATTTATTTAATAAAATGAAATAATTTTCCTTTCTAATTCTAAATGCTAGTAATAGTTTAACAAATACATACATCAAAAACCAAAGTTACGCGCTTATTGTGGCATTAAAAAATTTCTTATCTACATAACATTTAAATATTTTGCATCAATAACATCACTTGCATATATTGAAAGTTTTATATGCATATTAAAAAGGTGATAAAATAGTATATTTAAATAATCCTAATTTTAAGATATCCTGTGTTATGCTCTCTTTTCTATGGCAGGCACAAATGTACGCGTACCACTGGGTACTGTATCTTTCGCAAGTGCCTTTCCAGAGCTGGACTGCTTTTCGCAACTTAATCTTAATCCATGAAATTACGGAAAAATGAATGCATTATTTAATAATGCTCTGTAAAGTAAATATGCGGTAAATGTTTTATAATTTATATATATACCTAACATTTTACATTTATATTAATAATATACTTAATTATATCAGTACTTCTGTGTAATCCCGTATTTCGCCTTTCTCGCACTGCCAGTAATCCGGCGTTATTACGCAAGTATCAAGTCATAGAAAACTGTTTCATATATCCTACATCTTAGATTAATGTAGACTATCAATACAAATAAGTGCAGTTTTTCCCAATTTGAGCTATTTCCTGTGTTTCACACTTAATTTGCATGTACTGACTGTATTATATTTTACATAATTATACATAACAGGTTAATAGAAAAGTCCCCGGCCCATCATAGTAAAACACATTTTTTTGGCAAAGTTAGTTTTTTTTTATTCAACATAATTCCCTTCAAGGGTGATACACTGATTATAGCGACCCTCCAACTTTTCGATACCATTTTTGTAGTACGATTTGTCCTTTGCTTCAAAATAGGCCTCAGTTTCGGCGATCACCTCTTCATTCGACGAAAATTTCTTCCCAGCGAGCATTCTTTTGAGATCTGAGAACAGGAAATAGTCGCTGGGGACCAGATCTGGAGAATACGGTGGATGAGGAAGCAATTCGAAGCCCAATTCGTTTTCACTGACTTGTGACACGGTGCATTGTCTTGGTGAAGCAGCACTTTCTTTTTCTTCGTATGCGGCCGTTTTTCGGCAATTTCGTCCTTCAAACGGTCCAATAACGCTATGTAATAGTCGCTGTTGATGGTCCTTCCTTTTTCAAGGTAGTCAATGAAAATTATTCCATGCGCATCCCAAAATACAGACGCCATAACCTTGCCAGCCGACTGTTGCGTTTTCCCACGCTTTGGAGCGGGTTCATCGTGTGCAGTCCACTCGGATGACTGTCGATTGGACTTCGGAGTGAAATGATGGAGCCATGACTTTAATCAATTTATGCAGTGAATAACCTAATTTGACATTTGTTGACCTTCTCTTTTACTTTTACTTTCGTGTTAGAAAAGGAAGTGTGAAAGAAACACTCCTTTTGCCACCTGAGGGGCGTAGCTTGACAAGTGTTGCACGAGTTTGGAATTGACAAAAGTGTAGTTTCAAGAGCTTGAAGAACCTTCCAAATGACAAGTACAGCAGTATGAAAGATTGGCAGTGGTCGGACAAGAAAAAGACAGGGCTTGCATGTTTTTTACTTGACCAGTAACCAGTATATATTTGTCTATGTCGTTGTCTACCAGTATGTCTTTTTCGTGACCAGTAATATTGTTCTGTAGGGGAAAAAAACTATAGTCAGACATCTGGCAAAATTGCTTAAAAGTCCTATAAATAACAAGAAAATTACTCGTTCAAAATTTAAAATTGTAGTTATCACAGAGTCATCAAATAAATTTTTTGGTCGAATAAAAATAATTATTTAAAAACTATTTTTGCCAAACCAATACCATATATATATATATATATATATATACATACATACATATACACCAAAGTTAGAACTAAGAACTTCAAAAGAGGGATAGTACAATTTTTTTAAAAAATTAAAACTATTGATATAAATTAAAATAATAAATTAATTAAAAAGAATATAAAAACAAAAAATAAAATTACAATAAATTTATTAAATAACATTTAAACAAAAATTTTGAAAAAAAGAAAATAATTTTATTTTATATTTTGAATTCATTTTAAAAAATTTAATAAGATAATCAGCTTGACAATAAATATTTTAGATTCCATTTAATTTATTTTTAATTTATAAAGAACCATTAATATTAAGCAGGATATAATTATATGATATAATATAAATCGACAAATGTTAATTACTATCAAAGAAAGGTACTTCATTCCCATAGAAAATCAATACTGTTCCTTTTGTCATAAATGTTACTAAATACCCTTTCAATCACAATTCTTAAGTTCATATCTGAGTATTCAGTTTCAAGAAAATTTTTATCAATTTTTATTAATTTTAAGTAAAACAATGAACCAAGTTTAAATCTTGGGTTGTATTTATTTTGAAATATTATTAGTTCATAAATGCATCTAAATAATGTATAATTATTATTATCTGTAAAATTTTGTTCAAAGAATTGTGATATATATTAGCTTGACTATTACTAGAATAAACACTTTATGGTAAGCCTATAAGTTGTTAATATTTTTATTAACAAATATAGCATAGTTTTTCTTTAAGACTTAATATTAACTCAAATGTTTCGTTAGTATTTAACTTTTTAATATTAACAAGAAATTTAATTAACTCTTAAGTTCCTGTCGAATTAAACAAATCTTTAAGAATTATTATAGGCATATTTAACCATTTCTTAACTATTTCTAATGATTACTGTCTTGTCAATACAATCAATAGTTTTTTATAAAATATATTTAGTATTTTACCTGTTTTAGTAAAGTATTTAAAAAATTAGTTACAGTTCTAAATTTAATAGGTTCGTTACGAAATTTATGACTTGTAAATGAGAGAAAATTTTATAATACTAATATCATAACTTATTTTCTCAAATAAAGCTTAAATCCTTTTAAAAACTTCTTTATCACTATTTGTAATATTAATAAGACAATTATTACTAAAAAGACGTTTTTAATCGAAGAAGGATATAGTTTTTTGCATGTAATGGTAAAATTATGTATATATATACAGGAACTTTATGAGCATAATATATAATAAACTAATCCTGGTTGATTTTATGGAACATTTTAAATTTCAAAATTAGTGCTGTCTTTTCTTTTTCTTGAAATTCATATATTTATTATCTTCATTAAAACTGTATTTATATTCTTTGAAGGCTTCGATTGGTAGATTATTTTTAACAGTGACATTAATTAAAAATTTATCAATATCTTCCATAACTTATTTCATCAATATAGAAATTATTTTAAGAAATAATAAGTATAAAGCATGTGTAATTCTTATAACCCACGAGTTTCAGAAAAATACTTTTCTTGAAATATGTTTTTTTCACAAAAAGAATATGCTCTAAACTTTTCTAACACACATTAGATGTGAGTGAAAAATATTGCTTCAGAATCACAATCACTGAAACAAATTTCTTTTGCTCTGGAATCAATGAATTACGAATCAATTTTCTCCTTCCCAAACACATTGGAATGTTTGATTTCTTCAACAGAAGTACTAAAACATTCACTGGGAAAAAAATCTGTCTGGATTTCTGGACTGGGATATACAATTTGTTTTGTCTGGGAATGTCTGTGAAAATAATGCCAACATAATAAATATATAGGTATAAACTATTATGAAAGAATTTTCAAAACTATAATGCTTACTAATACCTTATAATTTTGTTGAAAACAAGAAATAAATTTGCCTTTTTAAAATTTATAGAATGTTATTGGATCAATACAAGAGCATTTGTTTGAAATAAATTGATTAAATGAAAGTTCGGATATTTCTGAAGTTAACTTATTGCAAAATTAATTATTTAAATTTTAATCAATGTGTATGTTTCAAAATTCTTCATACTTTATTAGTAGTTATTAACTCACTGAATTTTCTTTAGATGTACTGCGTGAGCCATCAGGTGTGTAAATATTTAATTTTGTAAAATGGGAGCATTTATTCAAAATTAAGCAAAAAATTCAAGAAAAAAAATATATTCTTTCATATTGCTTATTTGATTTTTTTCATTCAAAGTCCCATAATTCAAGTTTATATGATTATATGTAAATATCTTTCTTACAAATCACACCTGCGTAACAATTAGTGTTTGAAATATAAAATGAAAATATATTTGCTTTGGTTTAGCTATACAGCCCTGGTTGTTTTTTAAGATAATTTTCTTTTTATAACACGCAACTATAAGGTATGTAATAACAGAAGATAAGTTACAGAGCAAGGCAAATTAACAAAGAAACAAATATACGTTTTGGACAATTTGTATAATTAAGGCAGTTGAATAAGCAATTGCTCTTAAAGCCTCTGTATCCATAGAAGAAAGCTTTGCAAATATGAAGTCGATAATAAAGGGAATAGTTAATATGAAGTCAGCTAATTTCACTCAAAATAATGCATTTGCAATTATATGTCAATGAGTTCTTAATTTACTGATGGAAATGTATAGCACCTGAATAAATTTAAAATCTAGTGATACACTTCTTAAGCAAAATTTACATCTTAGAACGCTAAAGGCTATCTATATTCACTTTTTTTTTCAAATGCCACAGTAGACTAGTGATGGATCAACTAATATTTAGCTTGTGGATTTGACTTGAATGATTCATGACTCAGACAAATTCTATAATAACGGAGAAAAATGATGGTTGAGGCTAGATAAATTTAACTGAGTCTGGGAGACTTCATATCACGATATGCCTAAAATCCAAAATAAAAATCAGAAGTTAGGTTTAACAGATTAATCTTGTTATGGTACGTGATTCATTGCTATTCACCATGCTGCATATAAAATGTCATAATGTGTGAAGATAGACCCGTTGAAAAATTGCGAAACGCTATAAAATGTTTTGATTTTATGTCGCAGTATTGTCCTTTTTGGTTGTTTTAAACTTTTATAGCTTTTCATTATGGAAAACTATAAATGATGTTAAGACTATGAAGATCACTTTAGATTAAAAATAGATATTGTCGTTTGAAATTTTTGAAATTTCGTCACTTTCTCATGAACTGTGAAAGTTGAACTGTTGTCGTCCACATCATTATTGCACGATACCTTAAAAAATTTGCATCCAAAATCTCATTCTGTTCCCTTGAACCATATGATTTTGATAATTACCAAGATTTTGATCATTGCCCTGATAATTTATTTCTACACTTCATCAGAACCTTTGATGTTTAAAGCTAGTTAGGGGGGAAATTGTTTTAAAAGGGACCTAAATTCTAAATTAATTAGAATTTATATATATATATATATATATATATATATATATATATATATATAAGAGAGAGAAACAGAATAAATCAACTTAACAGAAAATAGTAAGAAATGCAGGTTACAATTAAATAAATCGCAGAACTCAGAATAATAAAACATCTGAACTGTCACAGTATAAGTAATAAATCAGTGTGACAAGAGAATGCCGTTTGTAAGCTTATCCTCTTCAGATAATAAGAGTATATATAATTTTAAACTATATCTCATCACTTCCTCGCTTCAGTAACATACCAAAATCGAAAACGAATTTTATTTGGACTGCGCATATTTGTCTACATAGTTTAAAAATGAAAATGGATTTAAAGGAAGAAAATAAAAGACATTCAACAAAATCATTTTTACAAAATAAGTTCAAGGGACTGAGAACTCGTATTACAACAAAATACAATGACACTTACAAAACAATATAACACTAAGCAATCTTAAGAAACACCAATAAAAATCGACTTAAGAGTATGAGTATACATATATATCATTACAATTTTAGTATTTAGCATTTAAACAAACACACAATTTAATACATACCGAGTGTTTCATCATATTATTGATTTTCTGTAGTATAAATAAAACTTTTTGTATGCATGATTAAGTTGTATAATGTCTCATGGAAAAGCGTGTGTGTACATTAGACATATAATTCTATTCATTTAGATTTATAACTTTACAAAACATACATTTCTTATCAAAAGACTTAGTGCAGTTTAGTTGTAAAATAATTGTATTTATATATGAATACTCTCCATTATTAACTGTTAAATGTTATAAGAAGCTTCTGACAAGCCTTATTATTATAAATAAAATGTTTCAACGAATGCGTTACTCTAAAATACTGATACTTTTCATCACTTAATTCATTATTATCTGCAGCATAAGCAAGACAAATTTAACATAATTTTCATTTATCTATTGACATTAGTTAGATTTGACTTCGAGTGAATTCACTTTATTATAATACAAAAGTAAAGTATGTATGAAAATGGGAAACATATTTTTTATCTTTCTTATAATATTCGTAATTATAAAAGAATATTTGCTCATGTAAGAATGTATAACTGCGTAAATAGTGTCTGAATAAATAATAGCGTAGCTTACTTGATGAAATACCTGAAAACACTTTTTCCTTATTCTTTAGAAATAATATACAAATCTATTTAACCTTTAAAATTTGCTTTCTCATTAATATTTCAATAATCTTCCGAAAATGAATTTCTTTAAACACTTTTCATACCTCACCTATTATAAGCAAATCCTTTTCACATTTTAAAGCATGATTATACAAGCTATAAATTATTAAAATATTCGACATTTTTCTTCATATAGATATTTATGTTTCTACATTATCAGCTGTTTTACTTAAATATGCATAAAACAGCAAATAAATTCTCAAGCTACAATCAGGTTCATAAATTATTGAGTAATATAGTATATTTCCGTAGTATAACCTAACAATAATTACTTTAAATTTTAAAACATACAAGTAAAATCATTTTGTACCATAAGGGTTTTATGAATAATTTATTTTACTTAACTAATAACTTAACTACTTTTCTCGATATATTCCTGTTCTATTCCTCTCAATGTTAAGAATTGATTTTGTCTTAGATTTCCTAAGACTATTAACCTTTTCAGTGATTTGAGTAATAAAGAAAAGAAAAGTATTGCATAAATTTACTTTAATAACAATACTTAAGTTTTTTTTTTTTTTTTCGCTCATTTTGTGTGATGAAAGAAGATTATTTTGAAATTCATTAAAGAATGTCAATCTCGTTTCATTTTTTTAAAAATTCACTTGAGAAATGTTCTTCGAGAATAAAAAAGATAATGAAGTAAGATGATCTTTCGTTCAAGAATTTTTTAAACATTTAATGTTTTCAAAGATTTTTCTCTGTTTTTTGAAACAATAATGGAAAAATAATCCAGCAAAGGTATTAAAATTGAAGAAGATTTTTCAATTGTTCTTATCAATATTGTAGAATTTCATTTTTTTCACAAAAACATACTTAGTTGTATTTATACTTTTAGCACTTATGAAAGAAAAATTAAATTTTAAAAAGACAAAAATTATTTTCTTGAATATAACCATAAACTCTTAATATGTTAAAAACATTCTTTATAAAATTTTAAAAATTAATGACATTTCGAATGTACTTTTTCTCAAAAATAAAAATATATAAAGGTTAACTAGATATATTAAAAAAATAAGCAAAATATTTTTCTACAAAGCATTATTAGCAGACAAATTATTGATTTTATGATGAAATGCCTTAAATTTTTATTTTCCATTGAGAGGTTATTTAAGCAACACAGTTAATAAAAGATTTAAATAAAGGATCAGGATTTCATTGTTCTTCCAATTTAAAAAATTCGAAGTAAAGTAAAACATTATGAAACGAAAATAATTTTAAAACCAAAAAAAAACCTAATTTTTTTAAAAAAAAAATATCATTCATGTGCAATTTTTAAAGTACATTCTCTCTTTTCCTGAAGTTAAAAATTATTTAGAACCTATATTGCAAAAAATGAATAATCATGTATAAAAGAAATGGTAAAATGGTCATTTAAATGACATAAAAGAAATGGTAAATTTTAATGTCAGTTCACAAAAATGCAAGAAAAGAAACAGGCTGAAATTATAACAAAAAGTAATTCATTACAATGAATTAAAAGTACATTAATTTTAAAATACCTTTTATTATGTAAAAACTATCACTCGTATTTCTTGGGTGAGCTTTTATATCAGTGAGCTTTTATATCAGTGAGCTTTTAAATCAATTTTAATGAGCTTTTAAATCAGTTTATAAACCTTTTAAACAATTTTAATCACTTTATATTTTGATGTATCGAAAACCTATCTTCTTGTATAATTCAAACAATAATTGTTTCATTTATTAGATATATAAGAATTTCTAATCAAGAACCTTTATATTTATCTGAGCTTAAGAAAAAGTTCAGGCATCAGTAATTTTACTGTCTTAATTTCTCTCCTTTTAATACGTTACATACATACAATTTATTTATGAATTTTAAATAATTTAATCTTATTATATAAATTAAAAGTTTACTACAAACATTAATAGAATAATGTTATTGAATATCTTAACTTCCGTATTTGGCATGACAAATCCAATGTACTAGTAGTTAAATACGATATTAAGCGAAAATGATATTAAGTAAGTAGTATTTATTTCACGTAAACAAAAAAATTATAGCTACTACCACATTATTAAAAGACTTACGCATTCCGACTTAAAAATGGCATTATTAATTTTTAGAGAAATAACGTATTATCAATCTTTTGTTGATCATGATAATATATTTTATTCAGGCCTCCCTATAAAACTGTTCTGAAAATTTTGTATCTTCAGCGTACAAAGAAAGATTTTTTCATATCTTATACAAACACATATTTATTGTTGAAAATTAAGATCCACTATATTTGGAAATTAAAATTTGATTGTATTTGACAATACTTATTCAATGTGTGTATCATCTATGTCAATTAAAGTATTTAAAATGTTCCAAGTATTCATATTCCAGTCTTTCATGTTATTCATTATCTCCTTATTTATAATTGCTTGTACTACTTCACATTACATTCTACTCGAATAAAAACAAAACAAACCTATTTTCTGGAATAAAATATGTCAATCGATAACAATAACAATGCTTATTAAATACCATCTTCCTGAAATAGATATTTGTGTAACTAAATGGTTCACGCATACTAGATATTTTTTTGTTGATGATGGGTTTTTTTTCCCGATAACCATTATTACAGTACTTTATTTTTTTGTATTTTATGCAATTTGGTCTGAAAAAACGTGCTTTGAATAATTTTGTATATTCGTATACGTACATTATATCGCTAAAATTCAAAGTGAATTTGTTTATCAATTTTGTTCTTATCTTCACCTATTTTACGCGGAAAAAAATTGCAATGGCTTAAATTAGATAGTAAAGAATAATTGATAAATTATTCTGAAGTTATTATTATTATTCATTATAGGTTTAAACGTTACTTGCTTTTAAAATTTACATCTGGCTTACAATATATTCTAGTCTCTCTTTAAACTTGATTTATACTTGATTTATGTATTTCTCACATTTTATTGGCATTTATATATTTCCTTTTGCACCTGAGTTAGTTTATTTATAAAATTAAAAGCATAACTTAGAAACTTAACGAAGTCTTATTAAAAATTACTTTTATTTTTCTAATAAATTAAAATGTTTTTTTCAAGTTGGAAACATTGAATGAATTGGATAATTCCAGTGAATTGAAATTATTGATAATCTTTGAAATTAATTTTTAAGCAAAAATAATACTGTTGCTATGTAATTAAAAGAAAAATAATTCTAAAAAACTATTAATATTGTTCCAAAAGTCAGTAAATGTTTCTTTTGTGGAATACCTCAATATCTCGATGATAAATATTTAAATGACTTAAAATCATTTCTTTTAATATTCTTTTATTCTCATTGATATGCATTGCACTACGATAATTCCTTATGTAATGTACAGAAACATGAGAGTAGGAAATTTTAATTTCATATATATATACCATTTCATATTAACGTATACTTAATAAATCGATTTACAAATGAGCATTCCAACAATTATCCTATTAAAGTAATATTCATATTATTACTTAATAAAAAATATTTTGCTAAAATTAATTTCTTATTACCTCTTATTTGTCAAGGTAATTTTCTTTTTATTTATCCTTTTAATTATACTGAATATGTTTCTTTTTGTAAAATATATTCAAACCATTTCCATCTGATAGAGATAAGAAGCGAGGAAAAATACAATTTCCGAATTCAACATTTATTTTCATCTCTAGCGATTCTTAAACAGTTATATTATAAAGCTGTGAGAAAATGTAGGAAGAAATGAAGGTTAGGAAGAGCGGAAATCGTTTTCTTCGACAGAGGTATCACCAATTGGGTTTCATGTATTGATGTTGTCTAGCATTTACTCAGCTAGAAGTCGTCGTCTTATAAGATATATTCCTTAGAGAGATAAATAGAAGCTTTTATCCCTGCCGTGCTACAAGTAATCATTCAGTTGGAACCATCGGCTTTGTCAAGGTGGATCAAGCATCATGGAAACATTCGTTCCGTTCCTGAAATAGATTCCGAAATAAATTTATTTATCTTCAATTTCATGCTTCCATCGAAGGACTCTACGGAAGAAATATGACTCTCTTGACTGTTTATCTTTCTTTCATTTTCCCTATCATTGCGATTTAAAAAATAAAGCATTTTATGTTTAGTATTTCATTGAATCATAATTCGAGTGAGGTGTGATATTACAAAATTGTTTGCACTAACTGAAAACATCTTGGGGAAAATATAGAACATCAAAAATTTTCGTGAAGTAAAATATATTTCAATTGAAAGAAAGTGGCTAAGTTTTTTTTTCTAAGCTCTTAATAAAGATTTATAAAAACAAATATTAGAAATGTAAGACGTAAGAATATAAAATTATTCAAAAATTTAAAATTATGAAGATGAAATTCTGCTTTGGTTTTTTTTTTTTTTTTTGAAATTCCCCTTTAGAAATTCTATCTTTGATTTAAAAAAATTAATTAGCTCTAATGTGATGCAAAGAATGTACTTTTATGAAAACAATTTTTGAATAAACAAATATCATGAAACAAAAATGTTTCGAGAATTTTCATTAAAACCATTTATCTACTTTCCTTTTACAGGACTTAGAATAAAAAAATATTTCAGATAAGAATAATATAATGAACAATCTTGGTCAAATTTCATTTTTGTATATACGTATTATATATTTTTTATTTGTTATAAATCCCCAGATTTCTTTAAATTTTGAATAAACATGTTAATAAACTACAAAAATAAATAATAATAGTCAACAAGAAATTCAAATAGTTTGTTTTATATGTCAATATTTTTTTAATAGATTGACTGAGTCAAAAGCGTATTGCTCAAAATTATTCAATTCCTGTATATTCAGAATACAAACGTTTTTATGAGATAAAGTTTAATTTTAATCAGAATTTTTAGTTATTTTTCACGTAAAATTTATGTTTTGGTATTATAAAAGAAAATTTTATTGTAGGTGTTTCAAAAAATTAATGCCCGTAAAATTTTTTAATTTATAAAAATATTTCTCTAACTCATTGGAAAAAAATAATAAATTTTCATGTTTTATTCTCAGATACAAAACATGCAGGGAAATTTTAAATTTAGACCAATTATCTCTTGCATGTATGAAATTTGAGGAACAATTTCAAATTCATTTCATAGAAATGTATTTTCAATGCTCTTCTATAATTCGTTTACATATGTTCTGCTTCAAAATTTTTAAGAAAAATACTTTTTCCTTTTTTTCTTTCTTTTGTAACCTCGTTTAATTATGTCATAACAATCAATTAATAAGAACCAGGAAACTCAACTGCAAACAGAGTAAGTGATTATTATTTTAAAACTAGCTAAGAAACCAAATAATTTAAACCATTAAAAATTGTGAATCGAATACTGTTTACTAAGTTCGAGCAAATTTGGTTAGAAATCACAAATATTTTAAGGTTTCAAAAATATTGATAGTTTTACTATTTTATTTAACAGAAAAATCTTACTGAATCTTTTAAAAGAAAACGCTTGAAGATATTTCTGACAAAACGGAAAATTATAAAAAAAAATATAAAGCGAGCGGAAATTGAAATTTAAACAATGTTTACATTTTGGCTGTTCGGTGACAGCTGTCATTTCCCAGGCAACAGCAGTTTTTCTTTGTTGCTATTGTTTTGATTTTTATTATGATCAAATACTTAAACGCAAGCCTCAGATTTGTTATTTTCTTATTTAAAATATTAATTACAAATTCTACTAATTATCTAAAACTTAAACTTCTATCTTTTTCTCATTTTGTTTCGGTACATTGATTTGTGAATCTGAAAATTTGTTTACAGCATTTCGTGGTCTGATAACTTTTCATAGGTAATTTAAGTGGAAATACGTTTTTTTTTTTTTTTTGCTTTCTAAATTTGAAAGATGAGTTCCGCTGGATTCTGTCAAAAAAAGTCCTAAGTTAAACACCCCCTCTCCACACACACACACCTCAATTAAAAAAAGGAAGTGTACAGGTAATACGTATGTAACAAGTAGATCTGAACAGAATGTACTGAATCGCTGAACAACAAAGCATCTAGAAAAAGATCCAAATAGAAGAAGACTCATCCTTTATTGAAAATTATTGTAGTTTAAGGGTTGGGGAGTGTTTGACAAAAACATTATGTTTACAAACATTCATACTTATGCTTTTTTCAAAATGTGTGGGGGAAATATCATTCAAAGATATGTCACAAATATTTAGGGGGTAAACACAAAACTATAATAAATCAATTAATTCATTAATATGGAAATTATATCCTAGAATCTTCATCTGCGATAGAAAGATGTTGAAATGTTTACAAATGAAGTAGTAGTTTTTTTAATGATGGAAATAAAGGCAGATTAAAAATCAAGGTTTGGCTGTTGGTGAACGTGTACATAGTTTTGCGACATCTATGAATTTTAAAAGGTTTCAGACTGCAAAGAAACATTTTAATCTACATGTAAACGAAAGGAAGTGCGAGAAGAGAAAAAAATTCTGTTAAAGACGACTCATAAAAATTTAAGTATAAAAGAAGGAACAACATATGCGTGAGGAGAATTTTAAAACTTTTACATCTCTAAACAAGTAATGTGGTACATTTATACTGTAAAGAAAAGCAAAATAAATTAATATTTATATTAAGTAATAATGACCTAACTTACTTATTTTTTATAAGTAAATTTATAATACAATTTTGAAAAAAAAATACCAAATTCCAATTCAAGCAAATGAATTCGATGTTGTGTACTTTTTCTTCCATTATAAATTAGCCGAAAAATATTTGTTTTAAAATCAAATTTTTTAATGAATGGATATTTATCACCTTCAAAGACTTAACATTATTTGAATTCACATTTAATTATTATTTCATGTAACAAGAATATATATATATATATGATAAGCTATGGTACATTTTGTAATTGATACCTATTATCACAAAATGTCATTTTCTAGCATTACACAAATATTTTCAAATCCATTCAGGGGAATTTTATAAAATTCTCATTTCATTTTGGCCATGACAGTACTCAAAATGGCGAACTAGTTTGAATTTTTAATGCAGCAATTTTAAATAGCAAGTATTTAATTGCCTTTTTTAAAAAAAATTTTAAATTGAATTTTTAACTTTTGTAACTTATTAAAAACTTAAAATCAGTGTTTCCTGCTTCATCATTTTTTGAAGATCATGTGGCAAGATATATATATATATATATATATATATATATAATTTGATATTTAAATGTAAATAAACACCAAAAACTACTGTCATATACAAATTCGGAAATAACCTCAATAATTAAGAAATAATGGAAGAAATTTTTACTGTACTATTGAGTAAGTTACGAAGGATATCTCAGACTAAACAAATTGCAAAATAAAGTGGACTGCATTAATTTAATAAAACAAAACAAAATGTATTGCTTCAAAACTAAATTTAAAATTTGTTTGACCGATGTGCATTCAAACTGGTACACTATAGTAAAGGATCATCATACGCTCATGATCAGCAGACGACAGTCAAAGGTTGCTTTCGAACTGACATCGGAGGGGGTAGAAAGAAACGAGAGTCGCTTGGTACATATATACTCCAAACCTTATAAATACATACAAATAAAACATAGTAAATTAAGAAAAATGAATAAAAATAATCATGCAATCTAACTGTAAAAGAAAAACATTATATGCTAAAGAAATTTCCAGAAGAAATTAATTAAGCGAAAAATCAAAATGATAGTTAACAAAATTATACAAAAAGATAGATAAGTTGAAAGATTGTAGATCAATTTGGTAAAAGAGACTATAGAATGTTAAGCTGTATGATTCCAGAGTTAATGGCTATATATATGTATATATATATACAGGTAGTTATCAAAATAATGGAAATATCTGTGAATAAAAGTGACATTTTTGAATGCGCTTCGGAAACATTAAAATATAATAATAGCTACCAGTTCTTTTTTTTTTTTGTGAAAAAAATACAAATATATATGAACTAGTAGTATGTAGAGTTATTGAAGTTCTGTAAGAATTAGATTTTTTTTTCAAAACCGCAAAATGTTGGACAACTCAAGCTTTCAAGAAGGCCAAATAGTAGGAGCCCGTCTATCTGGAGCGTGACAGAAACATCCCACCTTTTATGCGTTTCTAGAGAAATAGTGTCTAAAGTCATTAAAGCATACACACAGCGTGGCAAGACAGGCTCTGTAAAGCAAAATAGGTTATATATATATATATATATATATATATATATATATATATATATATATAAGATTTAATTATAAATGTTTTAAATATATCGCAACATTTGAGTGGCCGTGGTAGTCTAATAGATATGTTCGCGGACTCACGGCAGGTGGTTTTCGTCGAGTAGCGGGTTTCAGCCTTGATGCCACTAAAAACCAGTCGTATTGCCGGGGCAGATGCATGTTAAATTGGTCGGGGCTCAAAGACCCCCCTATGGCGTGATGTGGAAGTTAGGAGAGTGGAATACCAGTTCAAATGTCGGCCTCATCAGTTGACGGAAGCTCAAAATTACGAGGTCAATAGCCATCGCGTTGCTTTTAGTGCAACGTTAATAAAACCAAACCAAACCAAAATCTCAACACTTGAATTTTAGTTATAATCTTATTCGCGTCTAAATATTAATGTTTTAATGGCTGTTTTATGTATTAATGTATAGCCGATGTATCATTTTTTTTTCATTTATTAATGTGTGACCTTCGTTTTATTAATAATTGTAACAGAAGATTTTTTTAAATCCATGCTTAATTATTAACCTTATTGAAGTATAAAAATGTTTAAAAATGAATCATTTTGTAAAAAACTAGTTTGAACTTTTAAAATGTGTAGTTCTGAAAAATCATGTCATATAACATAAATTACCTCAACTTGTTAAAAGTCTGTTCGGAACATTTCCTAATTAAAATTGTTAGAATTTCTTTCAATTTAACAAAAGTTAATAGGAATAAAGTTCACCTTTTATTTGGAACTTTTGGAGAAAATATCTTAATTTGCAATTAAATGACCTTTACAAATTGTATAATTAAGAATGTTTAAAATTCTTAGACTCTGAAAATTAAACTACTTATGCCATAGGCATATTTTACGTTACCTACAGTTTATTTATAAGTAGCTTAATTTTGAGAAAGTATGTAATTAGGAAGCATTATAATCAAAAACAGGCTAAAAATTAATATGCTCACATATTTCCCTTAATGAATCTATTTAACTGTTAGTATCCTTATTTTAATATAACTCAGCAATATATATATATATATATATTATCAGTTGTGAGTAAAAATATTTAATCATGAGGAGTCAAGTTGTTTTAAGCAAACTACTTTTGAAGGCATTAAACTACATTAACATATTAGAAATTACCTGAAGTGTTAATTATTTTTTTCGAATACATTTTCTTTTGAAAGTCATTCCATAAAATAAATATTTTGATTCTAACATAAGTATATTCACCTTATTTTGTAAAGTCACGAAAAGAAGAACCATGGTTTGTAATTCTGATAAAACAATTCTTATGAATAATGAAAAAACTTTATAAAGTTACTGCACAATCGTGACTGCAAAATTGAAAAATATTCAAGTATAAATTTAGTACTACAAAGTTGAACATATATAAAATCTCACTTACACGTGCAAATATTTCTTAGTAAATAATATAATTTTTTATTTGCTTGTTTTTATTTTTATAATTATATTTACAAAAAAAAGAAGTATTTTGAAGCACATACGACAGCATTATCAATTAAAATAAGGTTTATTTTTAATTTATTAGTTAGTTATGGGATTGTAAAACTACTTTCTAAATATCTACTTCAACTCTCTTAACAAAATGATGACAAATACAGTCAACTTTAGGAGTTATATTTTGGTTTATTTTCTTGAGTCAGCCGTTGATCTTCATCTAAGGGTGTCCCAATGAAAGTGCAACTGTTGCGCGTGTGCCATCGCTTAAACAGGAGGATCATCAACCGAGGCTTCTAAATGGTTTGAAAGCATGTAATATTTTTATGGTTTGTTAAAGAAGGTCAGAACGCATCAGTTGCCATTGTGACTATGTAGAAGCTAGATAATCACAAATGGTATGATCACGGATATTTCTAAACATAGTCAACGTACAGTAGTGCAATTCTTAACAGCAGAGTCCAATTGAGATTTATCGTCTTATGCAAAATGTAAATGGGACGAAGTGTCTCTCACACATTTCAGTGTTCCATTGTTGCAGTGAATTTCCTAAGAAACGAATCAGTACGGACGACAGGTTTCTAGCAGGTCAAATGCACGTGAACATTCCCCGAGAAATAATTATTGCAGTGGACTGTGTGATGAGGCCGAATTGGTAAATCACTACCCTCGAGAAAGCGACTCTATCTGTTGACAAAGGAATTATATCCTTTTATATGAAAGGTAATGCAACCAGCTGCTACACAATGTACAAGATTACTACACAATACTCAAACTGAAAACTGCAATCAAGAATCTTCGACTTCACATTTTGTACAAAGAGATTATTCGGTTGACCCTATAGAAATTCAATTTGCAAATATTAATGTTGTTCGAATGGCCGGTGAAGAATAGTTCTTCAAATAATCCAAGAGGCTCCTTTTCAAGGGTATTCATAATGTCGTGGATTACTGGCGCTCCCGTATCAATATGCAAAGCAATTATAGTATATATATATCCAATACGTTCATAATGTACTGTTCGATAATCTATACACTTAACTCATTGTTACTACTTAATACATCTTCAAACCAACAGCAATCTTGTTTTCACTTTAGAGGCCCTTACGTTTATTAACAATTAGTAAGATTATAACATGCTTTACCTTTTAAAACATGTTCCAAGAGCAAATAATATTGTCTTCGCGTAATTTGAATAAATATGGAAAATAAGGCATTATAAAGAAGTAGCTAGATAATAATCATGGCAAATGACAAAAAAGTGAATTTTATCCAGTTTTATTTCTAAGCGCTTTTGTTTAACTTATTTCCTGTTTGTAAAAAACGAGCTTTTAATTATTTTTTTGCTAATTCTCTAATGTACTACAGTTCTAAAATTGTGTACATATGTGAGTTACCAGTGATAATATAATAGCCTAACATTTTCAGAGCTTAGTTTTTATTCACATAATAGTTTATTAATTTTTTATACTGTATGAGAACAATGTCCTCTGGTAGTAAATTTCTAATTGGAAGAATCATACGAAAACATGTATTTCATGTATCTAATTAGATATATTACTTTAAAAAAAGTAATTGATAAAAGTGTTAGAAGAAAAATTAATTGCAAGTATCCATAATTATAATCACAATAAAATTAATTATACTGAAGAATAAAAAGTACATAAAATATAATTATTCATAGAAAAAGAAAGTTAAAAACGCTTTTTTATTATGCATTAAAAAGTTTTAAGAATTTATCGAAAATCTACAAATAAATAAATTCGTAGAAACAAGATGCGCTGATAAAAGTAACTCAAAATAAACTGGAATTTTAGTCAAATTCATAATTTTTTTTTAGTTTCTTATGAATTTTAAGAATTTTTTTTCTGATGTTTGTGGATCATATTTTTTCAGCGTTTCGGAGTTTTATGATCTTTGGTTTATCAGTAAATGTTTTATTTAAAAAAAATTCTGACTTTACGTACACTAAAATAGACGTATTTTTTGAATTTTAGCTTTTAATTAATAATTCTGATTTTTTTTTAAAGATAACTTTATTTCCGGTGACAACATTTATTTCATTTTTTTGAAAAAATATCCAATTCATAGAAATATTGTGACATTCTGCTTCTATAAACATTTTAAATTATTCGAATATCATATATATATATATATATATATATATATAACACATCGATCAATAACTCCCGAGTCTAACATTGAAAACAACATTTTTTTGCAAAATTTTTTTTTATTCATCAACATAACACCTTTTGTT
>BMAW01100125.1:0-15276 GCA_019974015.1 Nephila pilipes | reverse complement strand
TTGTACATCAAATTATTACAACTACTATCACATTGTACATCAAATTAATACAACTAATTTATACTTTTTAATTATAGTTTAAAAAAAATAAACTATAACTAGCTATTATAGTTTTTTCTTTTAAACTATAATAGCTAGTTATATACTGCTGTTTGTAGAAAATGCAACACCATGAAAGAATCATCAGAATCAAATGAAATTTAATGCAGAAACGACTTGTACTGATACAAATAAATGATGAAATTTTCAAAACAAAAGAAACAAATTAAGCGTCCGAAATCAGTATTTGGTGCAGCCACCATGCGCTGCAATAAGTGCTGCTATACGACGTGGCATGGAGTCAAACAGATGTTGAATATCTGCTTGAGGAAGAGAATTCCATATCGCTTGTATGCGCAACCAAAGTTCGTCTTTGGAAACTGCAGGACGCGGATCACGAGCGAGACGCCGACCAACCATATCCCACACGTGCTCAATAGGCGACATATCCGGTGAATAAGCAGGCCAAGGAAGAAGTTGCATGCGTTGTGCTGAACAGAAGTCTCGAACAGTCCGCGCAACATGTGGGCGTGCATTATCCTGCTGAAAGATAGCTCCAGGGATGCCTTGAAGGAAAGGAACGACTTCGGGCTGTAGCACTTCACGGACGTACCTGTTGCTATTGAGATTACCCTCAATTCGTATCAAATTGGATCGTCCATGATACGAAATCGCACCCCAGACCATAACTCCGGGTGTTCGACCACTATGTCGTTCAATAATACACTCAGGAAGGCAGCGTTGACCGGCATAACGTCTAACACGAACACGGCCATCATGGGTCCACAAATTGAAGCGTGATTCATCTGAAAAGACAACTTGGTGCCAATCAGCTCGCCTGTCTCTGTGCTCAAGAGCCCACTGCCGACGCAGCCGTCGATGATTCGCCGTGAGGGGAATCCTGTATAAAGGCACCCTTGCACGCAATCCACGGCGCAGCAGACGACGACGAATTGACGAAGCCGACAATTGTACACCTGTAGCAGTAGACCAACGTGCTGCCAGCTGCCTGGAGGAAGCTGTGCGATCATTCACCGCCATGCGGAGCAGGTGTCGATCATCGCGCTCTGACGTCACCTTCTGTCGTCCAGTGCCTGTTTTTCGAGTTGTTCGGTGCTCGTCGGTCCACTGCTTCCAAACTCGCATCACTGTGGAACTGTTCCGCTGCATACGAGCTGCTATTGCGCGATAGGAAAATCCTCCTTCTCGAAGGCCGATTATCCTCCCTCGTTCAAACTCCGTAAGTTGCTTGAATTTCTTATTCTTCCGTCGTGGAGGCATACTCAGGTCTCACTAAACGTTTGCCACTAACAAATAATCATAGACTTTTTTCAACGTCCCGCTACAGCACTTTATTTATACGCTTTCAGCATCAATTCAGAGGGCGCTGCGCGCGCCGCGCACGCGCGATGGCTCTGAAACTTTATTAATTTGCATAATATCCTATAATTGACATTTGCTGCGAATTTCATTTGATTCTGATGATTCCTTCATGGTGTTGCATTTTCTACAAACAGTAGTTTACATACCAGCTTGAAGAACTATTTTAAAACCATTGACATGCACTTTTTTAAACAAGTCTATTACCATGAAGTGGCCTCTCAATTATATATATATATATATATATATATATAATTCATTGTTTGAAGAGGATTTATGAACCCTTCAGTTGTACTTAAACTGTTATATGAAAATTTTATTTCTGAAAATACATTTATAGGATTTATGGAATAAACAGTGTCAACGCAAAGAAATTCATTTATTTCACGTATATGTTAACTTAATTCATTTCTAGGAAAATTCTTATGAAAGGTATAATATATTTAAACGTATGTTCTCATATAAAATAACAAATACAGATTTACAAAGCAATTCTGAGGTGAAATTCCTCGGCAGCTTCCCTTTTTGAATTCATACTCATTGAATAGACAGGAAGTTTCATTCATGACGAAGTAAGATTGGAACGAATGTGTAGCATACATCAGTCTACAGGAAGGGAGTGCTTCAACAATTCACTCACGGATACGAGTTGATTTTTCAACACACCATACGAACGCGATGAATGGGCTTCTCTTTTCATTCTAAATGTATGAGAGAGGGAAAGCACACTCGGAAAATAAATCAAGCAGAGATCGTCCCTAAAGAAAGGAAATGATTAATATGTCGAGTGGATATTGTTGTCGAAATGATTTTCAGAAATTGTAACAAAATGGAAGTCAATATTGTTCTTTTATTTGAGTGTATATTTTGTATGTTTGTAACAACATTGCGATTGAATTCAAGATTTTGTTACATGGGATGTATGATTTAAAACTACAATGGTCACGTCAGATTTCTAGATAAATAGTTCCTTATTTTCGCTATAGACTAACAGAGCGGCGCGGATCCAGCTCTCTTCACTTCTATTTCTTAGACTAGTTACAACAGAGGGATCTTCAGCACTGTGAATTCGCTTAACTGGAAGGACTGTGACGCAGATGAACCCACAGAAAACGACGAGTGATGCTGTTTTCGAGGTATTTTTGTGTAAAATACCGTCGACTATTTGTACCAAACTAGAGAATATCGCCAGACGATTCCATATATACTCCCGTATACGAGGGTCGTTCAATAAGTCCTCAGAAAGTCCAAGAGATGACGCTCGTAACATCGAAAATGGCTTGTTTTTACTAAGCATCAGGACTCTCTGGATTGATGTTTAAGTCTCAGTTACTCGAATTCGTGATTGAAGCCTTTTGAACTTCAAGAATTCTTCGTCGTAACTTTCCCGGTCGATGAGATTGTCATTGCCTTCTTTAGAAACGATTCACTGGAAGCAACCCATTGTTTTGATTGTTGCTTGGCTTTCGGCTCGTAAAGAGGAATCCAGATCTTACCTGCAGTGATAACTCAATACAAAATTATTTCGATAATTTGATGCGACAACAATAAAAATTAAGTTATGAATCAATATCAAATTGGTTTTGGTTCCGTTTAACTGATGGCAGGATCTAATGATAACGACAATTTACCTTAATGATGTCATCTGTCTTCAAATCCAAGGTCTTATTGAACCACCTTTTGCATATACAGTGTCACTAAACAATGCGAAATTCAACCAATAATAAAAAATATGAAATGAAATACGGTTTATCATGTTTTCCATGATGATTTAACGAGGTCTACGTCTCTATTGGTCATATGACTTCATATAACCTTGTTTAGTACTTATTGAAACAAAAATTCTGTCACTTATTATCATTAGCTGCTATTTCTTTGTTTTCTCTATTCACATTTAGGAGAAAATAAAAAAATGTAGGATACGCCTACGGCAGAACAGAGTGCGCACCCCCACAGCAAAGTTTTTTCAAACATTTCAAAGTTAATCACTGTTATAACTTTGTGGATCAGAAAATTGACGTGTCTGTATTAAAAGTTGTGATGCAGCTCTAGGCCAAATGACATTATAAAAAGCATCAGAAAACTGCTTAACACATAAATTTTCATATTTATGAATCAATGCAGTATCGGATTCCTAAAATACAAGATGCTTTTGTTTCTTGAATTCATTTGGATAGAAATAGTGAGCTACGGATGATTGGTGTAAGTGCTGCTGGATTTGAACTAACTTTAATGATTAATAGGAATTTACACAAGTATAGCTTTTTTTCTTTTTATGTATACTTCTATGTATGTATCTTTTATTTTATTTCTTTCCTTACTTTTTTTTATTTTATGAACTCAAAAAAAGTTGTTTTGTATTGACTTTGAATTTGAGTAATTATTAAACTTTGAATAGACTTAGTGCAGCTGTATTCACATAGCACTCACAGTTCCTAATTGTTAATAAATCAACATTTGGTTCTTGATTTATAATAAATATATGTTCTCGAAAAACTTTATGGACATATTCACCCTAATCATCGCTGTTGATTACAGCATAAAATTGAAATACATCAGTAAAAAGTCAGCTGTGTATTACTCAAATATGAGACAATGACTACTGCATGTCTTAGTGGTGCTATTATTTAAGCTAATGAATCTAATGAGGAGTAATAGAAATAACTTTAGTATATATATAATTCGTATACTTATTGATTATTTCAATATAATAAATAAAAAAAAATTAAATAATTCAAATAAAGAGCGGAAGTTGTGAATCGTCTTAAATCAAAATATATAAAATTTATTTTTCAAAACTTAGATACAAAAGGTTTTCTATAATACTAACATAATATGGTAATGAATCCAAGCAATGCATCTGTGTTATTCTCGTATTTTTTCCAAAAAATCAGAATTCATAAAGCTTTTGATGAAAATAATATTTATCATGCATTTGAAATTTAAATTGAAATTTTTATTTCATGCTTAGCCATTTTTACAGTCATGATAAAAATGATACAATAGAAAATCAGGTATACGAAGCAGTGTCCAAAAATTTTAATTATTACTATGCAATAACCAAGATATCTGAAGGAAACTTATTTTGGACATTAGTGGATTCTTATGCACATAAAGAAGTAATTACAGCTATTAATATTCATTTATTTGGTTTTAAGAAGCCGTATATTGAAATAACACGCAATATTGTAAAATTTTAATTATTATTCCGAGGTAAAGATTTTAATTATTGCTAAGAAAAAAGTATAAATTTAATTTTTATTTAAAACTCTTAAGACTTCTGAGCATAGTCACATTCAGAGTTTTGCATCTCTTCTAACATTTCTTGACCTTTCAAAAGGCCACCATTGTAGATTTCAACAAAAGCCGTATCTTCAAACCAAACAAATCAACATTGTTAGCTTAATTTACAACATTATATACACAAGTTTAAATTTATAAATGGAATTAATTTTATTTAGATATCTCAGTTATTTCTTAGTCATAATTAAAACTTTACAATGTCCATCTGTACTCTCAAAATTTGAGAAATCGGACAAATTTCAAGAATATTTGGGAACTTATTTTATAACCAAAAGTATCAATAAAAATGATTCTATATGATTATAAAAACTTTTAAATATTCTCAAAATGTTTCGCGGTATATACGACAAAATTTCAGAAATATATAACTTAATTATATCAACTAAGTTATTACGATAAATTAAGCAATGGAACTGTAAGCTCTATATATGCAATTCTGAATAACTTCATAAAATTATTTAGCCAATTGAATCATGTATGGGAATATACATAAGCACTTAATTTGATAGACATTGTTTGCTATAAACTTTTAAAGTTGCTTATTTTTTGTTTGTTTTGGAGGCATCAATAAAGTAGACGAAAAATAATTTATATTTTAAATAAATCTATCAGTATATTTACCCAAAATACATAGTTGACGTAAACAGAACATATAATGAAGTTATTTTTACCTAAAGGTAAACATGTTTACATATCCGTAAGATCCAATGTTTTGAAACTTATTGTTTACGGATATATAGAACACAAGAGAAATCAATATGTTTGCTATTTTGCATTTCTTAATTGTCTGCGTTTTAAACAACGATGTAGCTAACTATATATAAAGCTGGTTTTCTTTAATTATAAATATTTTTAACAACAAAACTTGAGACACAATCAAATTACAGTCCGATGAATTTATATTACAGAGAAAAACTGTTAAATGCTCTGCTAGTCGTTGAAATAAATATACTATGAAGATGGAAATCATCAAACATGCATGAAAAGTACAAAACACTGCAATATGAAAATCATTAGAATGTTAGTACACTTGAACTACGTAAATAAAAATAATGCAAACTATAGTTCGTATGAAAGGGAAATTTTGTACGTAGATACCTTATTAAAAGGTCACATACGAATATTGGTAAGTTGTGTTGAGTTCGTTTCATGCCTTATACAATAAGACCCTTTAAGATCTTATCTTCTTTAGGTAAATATGCGGATCATCCACCTAAGTTAATATAGTGATTTTTTGAATCATACGGATATATTGTATTTGGTAAAAACCAATTATTTTATTCTGTCAATTCAATTGTGTCGGGCCTGTCTAATTTAAAATATTTTGTACTTGCGGGTCCATTATCACTTGATTTATTACTTCTATATATAATGACAATATCGGTGTGTGTATATGGCATATATACATATATACATATATACATATATATATGTGTGTGTAATATATATACATATATACATATATACATATATACTATATACAGGGTTGGACAAAATGGAAACACCTTTTAAAAGAGCATGTTTCTTTGTAATATGGTGTAAAGAGCCGTTGGCATCGAACAGCTTGGTCTTCTCGGATGGATAAATACAGTTCTGTGTGCCAAAGGGAATATTATACCATTCTTCCTATAAAACGGTGGCAGTTCAGATAGCGATGTTGGCGGTGGATAACGGAACGCACTCCGTTCCAATAGAACCACAAAGGTTCGATAATATTCAGGTCTGGTGACTGTGGTGGCCAGAATGGGATAAAATCCTCCTCGTGCTCAGAAAACCAGTCCTGGACAATGTGAACTGTGTGAACAGGAACTTTGTCGTCTTAGACACCATCACCATCGTTTCTAAAGTTTGTACCATGGGATGAACTTGATCTGCCAAAATGTTCACATAAGTCTTGGCAGTCTGTGCCCTGACACAGCCAGTTATCATGGGACCCGGCAGGAACCACGATGTGGCGCCCAAACCATAATAGAACCCCGCCCATGTTTCACTCTTGGCAACAAGCGGTCTGTATTATGGAAGCGAGGATGGCGTTCTCAGCGTAAACTCGGCCGGAAGTGAGGTAATGTGAAGAGATCGATCGGACCATATTACGCTTCCACTGCCCTATAGTCAGGCTTTATGACTTAAACACCACCTTTCCTGTTACGGGCATTAGCATCACTGTTAGTGGCTTCTCAATTGCAGCACGGCCAGAGATTCCCTGTTTATGAAGCTCCCTTCTAATTGTTTTGGTACTCACAGGGTTCTGGCAACACAGCATTCATTTCAGCAGTAACTTTTGCAGCTGTGGTCTTCTTATTTTCGTCTGGTGCCCTTAATGATCGTCGATCACTCAGCACACTTTCGTCCGCGCTGTGATTTAGCGGATGATGTTTTCCGCTGCACAAATATGCGGATAAATCTTCGACCGGTGAGAACACTAAACACCTCGGCTACCTTGCTTGGAAGCACCTACCTTACGTGCTCAACAATTTGCCACGTTCGATGTCTGTTAACTCTGACGCAATGCAATGACAGCCTCACATAACGGTACTACGACAACAGCTGAACTCTTCAGCACATTTACGAAGTTGTATAGGTGGCGTTAGTAGTCAAAAACGCCAGCGCCGCATATTTCATTAAAATCAATCTTTCTTTCAGGCAGCCGTTTTACGGGTGTTTCCATATTTTGTCACCCCTGTATGTATGCATGTATATACATATATATACATATGTATACATATATATACATATATATGTATATATACATATATACGCTCTATATATATATACATATATAACACATGTAACCAATATATATATATATATATATATATATATATACATACATATATATACGTATATATATATATATGTGTGTGTGTGTGTGTGTGTGGATATCTGCCGATGACGCGCTGAAACAGTAATCAAACAGCGCGTTGAGTGAAATTCACCATGTCTTCGAAGGACTGAGGGGATTCGGATCTGGGAAGCCGTTCGAGTGTCCAATTTATATATGTTTTTGTCTTACGTCCAATACTAAAGCATTAGTCTTTATGAATAATTACTTTTCATCATTTATACCCCTAGATGATACCCAACCAACTACCACCCATCCATATATGCATATATATATATATATATATATATATATATATACATATGTGTGTGTGTATAATGATTTAATTTTAATTTAAAATTTAATAATCTCTCTTAATAATAAATTAATTTTCTATTATTTATCACTCTCTAATTCAAAAAGAAAAATAGTTCATTTTTATTTCCTGATCCAATTCTAAATTATCTTTTTATTTATTGGATCACACGCTCATAAAATGTGTTAATCTACTTTTCCCATGATCGTAAATTTGTCAGAAATAATCTCAACTAGTCTCTCTGTCTATAGCTAAATTCTCTAGAATCCCTAATCCTGTGCCACATGGTCTATTGCGTCTATTGTGGAAAACCCCGCATATAACTTGATGCACAGCGAAAAAGAGCTCCATTTTCGCCTCGCCAGTGCAAGAGTTCCTGCGCTGCTTACCGCCAGAAAACTGAACTGTGTAAATTTTTTTTCTAATCTATGTTCCTCTTCGGCCCGGCCGGCCGACCCTGTTCCACGTTTTTCATAAATGTATTAAAATCTAGTTTTTCTGTGCTCTTGTAAGGTTCATCAAACTGCGGAATTGTACCTACAGCCATAAAGCTATAATCTCTCTCTCTCTCTCAACGAATAGCAAATAAAAATAACAGTTCAGCTTGAACTTGCATTCGACTCATATTCATTCATTACTTAAATGTTGTAAAACATTATTATTTAACACAAACACCCTCCCACACCTGCACACACACACACACATATATATATAGGGATCCAAAAGGAAAATTACGTTCAATGCGTTAGGTCAAAATTACGTTACAGAAAATATTACGTTCAAGGCGTAAAGGGCTCACTGTCTAGAGAGTTTTTGTCGGGTTTCGTATAAAGATGATGTAGGACTGATACGTTTATTATGAAATGATAGAGGGAAAATTTACAAGCAGGAACAGTTTACTTAGAAATATATTACTTTTAACTAAGGTCATCATTAAACGATAGAATGTCTGAGTTTACTATGCTCGCAATGAAAATTCAAATGCGCGCTATTGCTCAGCGAAGAAAGTTCTATATTCATAATGGGAAGTGGGAATGCTGTTCACTCCTCGATCGTGAGCTGTTCCTTTTTGTTGCAGAAATGGGGCGCTTCATGAGGGCAACTCATGGTGCCGACTATTGGTGCTACCATCAAGTAAATGATACCTAGTTTTTGCAATTCTATTTAAAATTTATTTGGGAATTAGCTGGAATATCCTGCATATATATATATATATATATATATATATGTGTGTGTGTGTGTAAAATAAATTTTATTTATCACCTTTTCAAATTTGACTCTTATAACACCAATTCAAATTATCATGTTACAAACTACAAATACTTTATTTGTCGAGTTGTGGGAAGCGACTAAATTTCTCAAGTCTTATTAGAAAAATCAAAAATAATCTGCAATAAATTAAGGGACGTAGTATTTTATTAAATAAAAGGTTTCAGGGGTCTCAACTATCTTTCGTACATGCAAATAAAACACCGATTTTCAAACTAATATAACTTACCAATGAAACAAAGCATAATTTTGATACTTTTCGCATGTAATATTTAAACATATTTATATTAAATCTCATATTTTCATGTAACTTTCAAGAAATTTTATAAAATACTTTTTGACACTTTTTCAAAAATACGAAAACCAGTATTTTACTGCGCGTAGGATTCTGATGTACAATATCGATCAGTATTTACTGAAGGAATCTTGTTCAATAAAAAAAATGTTCAATTTTTATGCATACTTTTTTAAAAGAATTAGAGAAAAGAAAATGTTTAAATACAATTATTCAGAAAAAATCCAATAGAAATTCATTGAAGATTTTTCAGTTAATATTTTATTTAAAAATTGATGCATGAGATATGAAAAAAATCGTTTTTGAATATGTGAATGAAATTTAAAACTAATATTATTAATGATTTCTGAGAAATCCTGCACGCTACCGAAATTTTTGTTTGAAGAAAAATTAATATTATGTTGTAATAAAAGAATATAACAAAAAAAAAAAAACTAAAGAAGGTTTGTGTATTTCTTGATAATTCTAGAAATTTACCCAGCATCGTTAAACTTGAAACTAAAATGTTCAGAAAAATAGGACTACAACACACATGCTCTTCGAAACTTCGAAAATTTTAAGCTTAAGGGTCCTAAGACTCCTTAAAAGCATTTCCATGAAATATAATTTAAGAATTTGTCCTTCAGATATAAAACATTGCTGGTGGTAAATAATTTGCGGTCAAGAGGTACGGAAAAGTCAACCATGTGATTCGCGCATCCCATTCCATTCCCGCGTCTAGTAATGCGCCCCGCACTCTTCAGTGGATTTGCTGGTTAAATATTCATTGTGCATCTCCCACTTTCGCGAGACGGCCCATGAGCTTTTTAAAATGAACTCAACTTTGTATTTGCTTGTGAACAAGAATATAGAAAAGAAAACCCATTCTAATTTCAGTGACCGTTTTGTCTTAATACTGCGCGTAATTAGAGTGCATAAACTCTTTCTTGACTGTCAAAAGATTAACCTTTGAAGCAAATTTACTGTATTAATGGAAATAAGAATCTTGCGTTGTGAAATACCAGATCTTTCATAAACTATTTTTACTTTATAAGAAATATGTTAAATGAGATATACAAAGGGATTTTGAAGGTAATAGAAATATATTAAATGCAGAACGAGATAGAGGAATTGGCAAGTTTGATGAACATACTATATAAGTATGTACAATTGTATGGCGATACTCTAAGAATGTATACCAAATTCGGATTTTGTTACTAGAAACCAACACTGGAATCAGATATAGTTAAATGAAGCTTATTTTCTGGATCAATTTGAGATTCAGGAAACCATAGATTGAAGTAAACCCGGAGTGTAGAGAAAATAAAATTCAATCTGCTAAGTTCCACCATGATGATCTTCGAAAGTTCAATATGTGCTTGTAGATGTGTATAACTCTAAATGGGGACAATGAAAAAAAGTCTTAAGAATAATAAATAAAAATTAAGTATCTACCTCGACTATTTTGTAATAATTAAAAATTTATGATAGCCAGGAATATTTATTTTAGACAAGGGGAGATACAAAGGGGAGATACTATCTCCCCTTTACAATCTCCGAGATAGTAAGGGTTGCTGACTTTTAGTCAGTAATTATTCGCAAGAAAGAAAGTTTCCAATATTTGGCGTCATGTCTTATCACAATAATTTTTTCTGAATTCTGGTTCCCATTTTTTTTAATAGAATGACTTACAAACTTTCAAATGCATGTTTTGATTTTATGAGTATTATGAATTTTTTAATACTGTCACAAATGTCTCTTTTTCAGTGAATTTTAAAGTTAAAAATAACTAACAGTTTTAACTAATATTTCAATAATTTTCTCTAATAAACTTTGCCACAATATAAAAACGTTGTTTTTAAAAACGTTGGTTTTTATATCGAATTATTTAAGATTAAAAAGGAAAGCATTTATTAATTTTTCAACATCTATAAAATTAAATAGATCTTCAAAATCATAGCTTAATTTTGAGTAAATATTTTAGTCATTAACATACTTAACAATTTCTCATAATTATTTACACGCACATACACACACATAAATACAATAAAGGGCCATTGAATGAGGCATAAGCATAGACTTGAATCAACGTCGAATAAGTTGCTCGCTTCTGTCATCCAAGCCCATTTCGATTCCATGCCGAACCGGGTTTAGTTGCTTCGGGTAACAGTTGTTTCTTTAATTTCACACCCTTGTAACTCCCCCCTCTCCAAACTACTTGCAAATTTAATCGTTTTGTTTTCCTTCCATATGGTTTACGTACAATAAATATATTTTTTTTTTATATTTTCTTCCTTTCATGGTATTGCAATTTCAATGACCAGCTGTGTAAATTAAATAATTTTGAATATAAATATGATGTATAAACATTTATTTACTTCTTCCTCGTCTTTCTTTTCAATGGATTTTTTAATTCAAATTAAAGAGCTCGAGTTCATGAAATTCGACAAAAAATCCAGTTTTTAGATTTTTATTCCATTGAATATGTTAAACGTTTATCTTTACAACGATATATGTCATTTGTTTATCAAAACACCAGAAGTGTTGAATTTTTTCATTCTTTCTTAGAGTACTTCGCAACTTGTTGAACATTTAATAAGCTGACAAATGTAAACAAACCTCTCGTGATGTTGGCACTTCATTTAAAGCTTTATATATATAATTATATTTATTTAACTTTTCTAATATTCTTATAATTGAAGAATTAGTAACTTGAAAGCTAATTGAAACTTTGTTTTACAATTTTTATTTATCAATTTTGTTATTTCAGTGATTTTTAAATATCAAGATAATAGCTTTTGTTACCCCATATTCCATAAAAACTTTCAACTATTTTCAATATTTTTCGTGCATTTTGTCTTCTACGTTTTAACTCTACTTTCTTTAGTTAGTACTATTCTACTGATATAAAAGTGTTAGTTAATTTTTTTAGAAGTAAGAGTGAATGTAAGAAGCAAAAATGTTGGAAAGTCAACCATCAGTGATGTTAAGACTGCTATTGCGTTAAATGAATAATGTTGGTCTATAGGTGCCTAATGAAGCGATTCTTTACTTAATTATAATGGATATGATGAAAATACCGATTTTGTATTCGAAATTATATCATTATTCGATTTGATGAATATTTTGGATAAATGTGCTGATTGCAAAAAACTGTAATGGAAGGATATCTGTGAGAGTTAAAAAGTAAAAAGATCTTGCTGCAGGATTAGAGATATTTTGGAAATGTTGGATCCCTTCAAAAATGCAGTAAATAGTGTTCCAACTCTCCTAGTTACAACTCTCCTAAAGAGCCTCTTGAAAGGCGCAGAGTGTCCCCTATTCTTTAATTTCAACAAAAGCCATCAAGCCCTTATTCAGAAATTTAGAGCAGCTAAGAAAATGCCATTACGGGAAAACACAGAACCCTAATGAAACTGTGAACAGTGTCATCGGGACTCTTGTACCAAAAACTGTTTTTGTGACTATAGAAATATTAAAATAGGGTGTTTTGTACGCTTTTTCTTGGTTTAATGTAGGAAATGTAATGAAGTGCCATTACACACTAGTCAATAAGTCTTTCGTCGGACACATGTATAGCAACACCTTTGACAGTGTCATATAATTTCTGGATGGTACCAACATTCAAAAGATACTTATTGAAATTTCATGACATTCTGACGATTAGTTTACAGGTTAAAGTTGTTTTAGTGACCCCAGTTTTGTAATTTTAACAAAAAAAAGATTAAAACGAATTTCGTATGTTCATTAAGTATTAGTTTTTGTAGGGGAAAAATACTGTTGTAGTCAAACAGTGATTTGATAAGCGTTATAGAGACTCTGCACCAAGGAAGTAACTATTATTGACTAGTAGGCTGAATTTAAACACCTTCTCACAAACACTTTGATACTGAATGCTCTGATGGCCCCAAATTAACAGTTGTTGCGGAAAATATAAAACTGTCATTTTACATTTTCCGGAAACATAAAATAATGTAAATAACATAAAACAGAAAACATAAAATAGTTTCAGAAGATTATAAATTGGAGTTGCATGAGATAGCTGATACCTTTCAGATATCAAAAGGTAGTGTGTTTATAATTTTACATGAACATTTGAGCATGAGTAAGTTGCTTTCGAAGTGAATGCCCCATTTGCTCACACTGGATCAAAAACAACAACGTGTCGACAAATCAAAGCGTTGTTTGGAACAGTTCAAGCGAGACAGAAATAGTTTTTTGCATCGCAATGTGACATTGGATGAAATATGAATTCCCTACTATACGCCTGAAACGAAAGGATTGTCAGCTGAGTTGACCGCAGCCATTAAAATTCGTCCAAAAGGACCAAAGCTCAAAAGTCTGCTTTGAAAGTTATGGCATCCGTATTTACGGACGCGCATGGTATTTTGTTCGTAGTTACTTATCTTGAGAAAAGGTAAAACTATAAATAGAGAATACTAAATGGCACTATTGGAAAGATTGAATGTAGAAATCAGGAAAAAAATGGCCTTATATGCAAAAGAAAAGAGTGCTGTTCTACCAAGCCAATTCCTCGTGTCACAAATCGATGAAAACGATGGTGAAATTGAAGTAATTAAGCTTCAAATTATATATATATATATATATATATATATATATATATACTTCCTTATCCTCTGTATTCTCCAAATCTGGCCTCCAGTGACTACTGATATTGTTCGGATATCAAAAAGATGTTCTAGCTAAAGAAATTTGACTTAAATAAAGAAGCGATTTCCAAAACTGATGCTTATTTTAAAAACAAAGACAGATCCTTCCACAAAAAAGGCATCGAAAAGTTAGAGGAGCATTCCGATGAAAGTATTACTCTTGAAGGATAGAGTATTGATGAATAAAGTCGAGCTTATAAGAAATCGTTTTTTCTTAGCTAAACTGGTGGTTTTTTGAGTGATGAGTTATATTACGTGAAAGTGAAAACCATCCAGGTCATCACTGTGTGAAAAGTATTGAGGAATCAGATAAAGAATACATTATATATAGAGAACGAAATTATTCAAATATAAAAAAAAGCCAGGTAAAGAAATAAAATAAGCAAAAAGGAAACTTAAAATTTCTTATGAGACAGAAGAAGAAGATCTATGAAATCTAAAAATGCGATTTTCTGAAAACGTAGAATTTTGAGAGAAATGTTCCTTTTTCTCAATACCTATGAAACTTAACAATTCAGTTTCTTAATGACGCGTATATTTATTTTATATCACAAACTTTAACACAAGAGTTTTATGATCTTTTAAGAATTATTTATTTTAGACTGTGAAATTGTGCCCTAACTGCTAATTTAAGAATGATTATGAATAAATAAATAACATTTCTTCTATTTTACATAGAAAATTACAGATATGTTATTCTAGGAAATATGTTATTCTGACTTCCATAAAAAGTTCATATTCATATCTTGTACCATTTCTGAGAAAAAAGTACAGAAAGTTGGTGAATTTAACATGGAAGAGGTAGAGTTTTCTTGGCTCCCTTATTACTTGGCTTGGATTTGTGAAGATAAGAAGAAATTGCAAGGCTAGACAAATATTACATTCATAAAATCAAAATATCTGACAGACAGAATTCTTAAATCATAATGTACTTGGTTTATCATTTCGATGAACTTATTACGAATTTTTGCTGCATAATAAATAAAAATATTAATCACATACTTAACTTTATACAATCACTTTTATTAAAGACATAGTGTATATTGGATTAATACAATTTTTATTCGCGTGCCTCAAGGCTTCAATGCTGACACTCGAATGCTAAGGTTTATTCCTTACTTTCAAGAATTTAGAATCAACTATGTGAACGCACAGTTAATAATTTCTATGTTGAAAGCCGTAATATTTTAATTCGGAATGAATG
>BMAW01100124.1:0-12660 GCA_019974015.1 Nephila pilipes | reverse complement strand
TCCAGTTGGTTTCTAAACAAGCTATTTGCATTTACACATCGATTGCTCTTACTTTTAAATACTTTTCTGACAGTTAAAAGAAGGAGAGTCCCTGAATCTTCTCTTCAATTTTGAACTCTCACTAGTATTTAAATACATACTGCTAGTTTAGATCCTGATTGGGGTAACCATTTATTTCCAGTTTTGTTTCTTGTTTCTTTCAGCAACTGATTCACATATTGAAACCATAGCTTGTTATTTAAATAAGAGGTCAGAGAACTCTGACAAATTTATTTTGCAATAAAGAACTTAATTTGGCTAGTAAATTGTAAGTTTTGTGGATCTCTCATTCTTCTTGGAATATTTCTTTATTTGCAGAATCAATGCAATTTTCACACAGCATACATAGAGATAAATATGATTTTTATATACTACAGAAGCCTTTACATGGTCGTATCCGGTCCGGTGTCCCTATTAGATTGGCGACTTCAAGATAGGTTGCCAAACGTGTATTCTAAGACAACAGCATGCTTAGGGCGACCTAAATCGCCAATATCACTGCCAAAAGTCGTCAATTGCCTAAAGTATCAAATTTATCCCCGATTTGATCCTAGAACATCCTTCTACAATCTTTAACTTCCTAAAATACATTTTCATTAGTTTGTGATTATATTTATTCATGAATATTACCTTCACAAACATCGCCATCAGGTAATCCAGAATTGTGCTGTTTATATGTTGAAGGATAAACACTTGCGTATGTGAATTATTGATGTCTCTATTGAGAGCTATGGCGTGGGATCATTTATTTTAATACAGTATCAATTCCATTATCTATTTATAAATTCAAATGGCTTAAAATAGTTCGTTTTTAATATCTTTAATACATATTT
Source organism: Nephila pilipes (assembly GCA_019974015.1). Taxonomy (NCBI): domain Eukaryota; kingdom Metazoa; phylum Arthropoda; class Arachnida; order Araneae; family Nephilidae; genus Nephila; species Nephila pilipes. The sequence continues at coordinate 11,788 of BMAW01100124.1, read as the reverse complement.
CATATTAGTATATGCATGTAGAAATTAACGAGGGCGATATACCCATAATTCCGCTCTACCTTTACTAATTACATCAGAAATATTCAATGATAGCAGGTTCATCAGAAAGTGCAACTAAAATTATCCATACTATTTTCAATTTTATTGAATTGCTCTTTAAAGAACTGCCAAAGCATTAAATTTATTCTCAAACTAGAAACGATTAGCTCGCGTTTTTCCAAGCACAATGCAGATGTTATTGCAAAGTAGGTGTTTAACCTCATCTCCAAACAATTGTTTAAAAGTGAGACTCAGCTTATCATCACATGATGCAACAGCAATACGTAACTGAACGAAGCACAACATTCTTTTACACCCCAAATTAACTATGTATATAATTACAGTCAAATAGTTTTACATATTGAGGTCTTTAAACTATATTTTTATGAGGTGAAATTGTTGGATAGTTATATATTTGATGAGAAAGTAAGTATTTTTTTCAAAAAAAAAAAGAACAAATTTTCATAAAGGATGGCTGTAAGATAGTATAATGGATGCATTCAATTTAAAAATCATGAAAAGTAGTGATTCCATCGTGGCAAGATGTTACCACACACAAATTCTGGAAATTGGAGGCAATCTTGGAATTTTTTAAAATTTTAACCAACTTAGGAATGGAGAATTCATTCCCATTATTCTTGTCATTGGGTTTTATTAATGGCTAAGTGAAATATCAGGGAATTATACTTTTATGAACCTTTAGGTTTCAGAAATGAAGGTAGGTATATTAAATTAATAGATTTATGGAGAACGTTGAATACTTTGTTACATGAAAAACAAGATAAGCATATTTCATATCCTATTCATCTGAAATAAACTGATAGCATGAATTGTAGTGTTCTTATATCGTGCTTTACAAATAGGGTATTAAACAGGGGAATGATAATTTTGATATAAAGGAATTTAGAAGGTATATGTTTGATTCTATTGCTGGTAAATGTATAAATAATATTTAATATAATGTATCAGATTATATTAACGTTTGTTATCAATGCAAGCAGAATTTTATACACTAGGTAAGTTTATTCATGTAGCTTTTTAATTATTTAAAGTTCCATATAAAATGAATATTGCAACTCTTCTGTTTCATTTGTATACTATTAAAAATTCCTTATTTTGTGTTGTAAAAATAATTGTGTAAATTTTTTAAAGTGTAAAGGAATATAAATATCTTCTATGGAACCTACCTTTCCTGTTGGAAAAGGGGTTAATGTATACACATACCATACCTCCTGAATGATGTGGAAAGTGTTGGAGATAAATTAAATTTTCGTATGATGTACCACTTTAGGGAAATATTTTTAATAGTTCCTATTTTCCAGGCAATTATCTATTTTATTATGTGTGTCAATCAACCGAGTGCTGGAGACATTCTTGCACATTGGAAGTTTTTGATACGATGCGAACGTTAGATGGGATTTCATCTGTGGTGACATTATCTGTATTAAAATTGCATCACAGTTGTGAAAGACTTTCTGAAGTATTAAAATTTGTAAGAAATAATAGGTAAGTTATATTTGTGTGAAAAATATAATGTAATGGATTGCTCTTTGTACAATATGAAATGTAATTATTATAGTTGTATATTAAGTATTATTACAGAAACGATATATATGTATATATATGTCAGGTAAGTGGTAAAATCAGGAATACCAAGTAGTAATTTCTTTTCCTTGAGGAAAAAATTACAGGTTTAAAAAAATAAGGGTAGTAGTTTTATTAATTACAACATTTGCAGTATTGTTTTTATTTGATATAATAAAAGAAGAAAGCAGAGAATGCAATACAATTTTATTTTAATTCATTTGCATTTCCCCCACAATATATTAAATAGTTGATAGTTTATGGTAATAAAATATGTATCTCAATAACTTTTGATATCATCTTTAACTTACTAAACAGTTACTGATTGCTAATTTTTGAGAGCCCATAGTTTTGATAAATCATAAAATTTACTTCTTTTGCTGTTTTGAACATATAATTGGGTTGATACACATTGAATTTGTAGAAGTTCCAAGTCTCCCCCCTCATGGCATGGTGGGGATGTTTGCAGGAGGAGGTGCCAGAAAAGTGTTGTCTGTGTTACTTAACACAGACTCAAAATTACGAGGTCTGTCAGCAATAGCCTTCATTTTGTTTCAGAGTATGACGCCAGTGAACAATCATTAAATCAATTAGTAGTAAACGAATGGGAAAAAACTGAAATTACTATTTTATTTAAACTATTTCTATTTGAGCGTGGGAACAACAAAAAAGTTCTTCAAGTTGCTTTCTCTCCTAATTTCTGAAAAATGACAAACATTAAATATCACATTAAAATAATAATTACAAATAAGCAAGTTACTATTTGATTTTTAGAGCTGTTACAGAAACGATGAATAAAAAATATCACTTTGTATGTTTATCAATTAACAGCATAAATGATGGTATTTTTTCTTTTTTACTAAATTTTTCAGGTACTGAGAAAGTTCAAACATCAAAATTTTATTCAAGTTCAACAAGTCGTAACAATAACTAAATTTGGCTTACAATATATTTAAATTTATTTTTTTATCGTTTGTTTCAAAAGAGTCACTCCACCAAACATTTAACTAAAAATATCTTTTTGGAGTAACGTTCTTATGCCAAAACGGCAAGCAAAACTCTTACCTGTATTTTTCCCGAGCAAGTTCTACATGTTTTCGTTAAATGATTAGAAAGTCTTATGCAACGAAAGCAATAATCGTTTTTCATTAAAATATCTTTTCTTTTTTACCAATGGCAATGAAAAATCAAATCTACACTTCAAGGATTCATGTAATGAGTCATTATAAAATATGCGTAGATAGCTTTTAGCTTTATTTTCAATGGATAATAAAGATGTTGCTGTAAAAACATTCTTATTTCGTTTGTTATTCTTAGTTAAATGTTTTGGCGGAGTGACAAATATTACTATGTAATCGGTAATTTGTTGTATGCATCGCTTTATCTATTGTAAATTGGGATCGTTTCTATACTTCAGAAACTATAATATTTTTATTAGAATCTACATATGACGATTGATTAAAGAATACTGTGATATCCACGAAAATAATTTTACATTAGAATTTTTCGGTAGTCATCCAAGTTAAAAATATTTTTTTGCGGGTTATGGTATAAGATTGCATAAAACCTCTTAGAATTTTCAACAACAGTACAATGTTATATTCTTTACTCCAGAAATGTTTTTATTTTTAACCTTACAAGCAAAAAATACATCATTGTACAAAATAATACAAAAATATACAATGAAAAACATTTATTCTAAAATATATATTTTTTACAGTTTTTCTCTCCTTAATTCAAATTGAAATGCTCATGAGCATCTGTATAATTTAATCTTTTTTTTTGTGTGTGTAATAAAAATTACTATGGTACATGACATAAAAAATTTTGAGTTAATGAGTTTTTTTTTATTTTGGAAAGAACTTCCAGGATTCTTAAATTCATGTTTCAATAAAAGGGAATGCAATACCGGAGCATATGAGACAATTAATTTGATTATATGTGTCAGGTTACTATTGATTAACACTAAATCGCCTACGTTAATGGAAGCTAGATAACAAAACTTTAGCTCAAAATATCTGTTTTGTAAGGACGAAAATCTGAAAAAAAAATTATATCACGCAAATTCTGTAAAAGATGGAAGAGATGAACATTTTTTCCCCCTGAAAAAATCATACGGTTAATAGCTATATGATGCCAGAATTATATTCGACGAAAAAGAGTTTACCCTTTATTCAGCGCAATTCATATTTGGAAGAATAAAACTGTTACACTAAAATTAAAAGCTAGAGTTTAATTTACGACACACCTTTCTCTTAAAAGGAAGGAATGGCCTCAAAATAGCTATTGTATTAAATTAAAAGTAATTGGTAGTTCCATAATTAAGAAGAAAAATTAAGTTTTCAAAAATAAAATTCAAATTCATTTATTCTAAATAGAGATGCGATCATTTCAAACAGTGGAAGAGTTAGTAAAAATATAAGAGAAAGCATAAGTGGATATCGAAATAGCGAAAATACTTGCGAAAGATAAGGACACTAGTCCAGAAATTAGCAGTCAAGTTTCTTTATCTTTAGATTTTTTTTAGTTAAAAGCACTTGTTCACTTAACAGTAAGAATTCTCTGTAAATCAAAAGTTTTTTTTTTTTTAAAAAAAAAAAAATCTTTAAAGCGTGCATTTGGAGCTAAAAGTGTTCCAGATAAATATGAGCCCAAGATTTCACTAAATTTACAGTGAGAAAAAGCTGCAAATATTATTGCCTAACTTAAAGATGATGATCTCAATAATTGTGAGAAAAAAAAAGTCCTTAATACTTCAAAAGTTTGAGCCTACTCCCCTAGCATGTTTAGAGAATTTAAAAAAAAAAAAAAAAAAAACGCGTCACAATTGTGAATCATATGTACAATTTACGAGTTGATTATTTATTAAGTGGGAGTACTATTTAATAATTGAGAGACGTTTCAAATATTGAATCATTAAAAGAATTAATAGTGTCGGATAAATTGTTCAGTACTTTAGATAAAGAGACCGCTTCGTATAAAAGTATTTGTCAATAAAATAAATGGGGTTCGATTCCATAACAATGGCGAAAGAAAGAAATAATTTATTTTATTCATCTCGTGGTAAAACATAAAATGAGTGTTAATTTGTACCGCAAAAATAAGCATGATTGGAAATTTTTTTTCGGATGTTAAGCATTCAAAATGTGTCTAGTGTAAATCTGAAAGCCATTGTTTAAGTAAAAGTCCACAGATATAACCAATTACCTGTAAATAATTGAATTAGTTAAAAATAATTACCTTTGTTTTAATTGCTTTGCTTTCAATAAAGTTATGTTTTGCAAATCAAAATTCCGTTGTCAATGCTACCTCAAGAAACATCATTTTTCGTTATGTTTTTCTCAAAATCAAAATTTTGTCACAGCTAGAGAACCTTTCGAGAGAACAGAAAGAGTTCGTTGCCCCTCAAATGGTGGAACTTTCTCCTAAGACCCCACTTAAAAACAATAATTAACAGAGGGGTGAATTTAACAACAGGAAAGGAATGTTTGAAAATAGGGGACAAGTTATTTACTGCGGTCAAGTTACTGCAATCTGTTTCCTGAGACGCTTTCGAAAACTGCACGAAACGAGAGTTCTCGATGGTGGTTCAGCAAGTAATTTTATTTCGCAATAGTGTATGAATTGACTTAAATTAAAAAGAAAAAAAATAAACATTTTAGTTTTTTTATTGAATAACTCGGAGTTAATTATTAAGTCGTAGGTAAATGCAACAATCACAAATAGAGAAAAGAATTAAGAGACAAATACAAATTTTTTTGTGGTGCCACGAATTGCAGATGTATTTTTTCTTCTCAATCATTTAAGGCTTGTTTAGATAATTTAAAGAGTGAAAAATTGGCTGGTGAAAATTTTAATATTCTGGGCAATATTGATTTATTGCAGCAGAATTTTTTTTTATGAAATTCTTATACCGGGACAAATAAAGCCTTTGAATACAAAACTAATTCTTCCAAATACAGTGTTTGACTTTATTGTGAGTGGGAGTATACCGGTTTCTAATCAAAGTAAACCCCACTGCGGATTGATTAAAGATAGTATTGATTGAGAAAATGTTGGGAAATCGAAAGTATAGACTCCGAGACAGTAAAAAATAAGGAGAATAATTTGTGAGGAACATTTTAAAAAAAACTCACGTTATAGAGAGAATATCGGAAAATATACAGTTTCTATGTTATTTAAAAAGGATCATATTTGCTTACGCCAGTCAAGAGATAAGGGTCTTAAGAAATTGAATTCGTTGTAGAATATGTTTATAAGCAAGAACCTAATTATTTAAAATTGGAATGAGACTTTTTATGAGAATATAAAGAATTAGGTCACATGAGAGAAGTTTATGATCTTGATGAATGCGGTATATGCTTCATATATGATCTGGATGTGTATCGTCCCGATAAAAGTACTAGTAAAGTTAAGAGTCCTTTTTAGTGTTTCTAGTCTAACTACCAACGTACATTCTTTAAAACTCTACAGTACAGAGGAGGATTTGCTCAAGACGATATTTTTCCTATTATGGTGCGCTTCGGAAAGCATATTTTTGAGTTCATTGTAGATGTGAAAAAAAATGTTTAGGATGAATTGGATTCATCCAGATCAGCGCATTTTTTGGAAAGAAAAAAAAATGAAGAGCCAATAAAAAACTTTTTGAGTTGACAACTGTCACCTATGGAACAACGAGCGTGCCGTACTTGGTTACTCGAAGGCTAAAACATTTAGCTTTAGATGAATCAGAGAATTTTCCATTAGAGCTTCAGTTGTATTAAGGGATATGTATATTGATGATGTGTTTACCTGTGCCAATACCTTATTAGAAACAGAATTAGTTATACGGAAATAGATTGGCTGAAGTAAATGGTATTTTAATTTTTTCCCACGTTTGTTTATTAAATAATCATACTTTCGATAAAACTCGAACTATTTGCTGTTTTTCTAAAAGCATTTTATATAAGCTTTTAAATGCCATTTTGGCATGAAAAATAATATCAAACATTTGAAAATCTCTCAAAGTCTGATTACAAAACACAATGTAAATATAGGGTTTAATTGATTTTTCTCTATTTGAAAAATTATTTCCTACCGATAGTCTTAGAATGATATCAAATTTGCTTCAGTAAGTGATAATTTAATTTCCCTCTTTCATGAAAAGTGTACAATTACATTCGTATTTTTAATGTTAGAATAATAGTAATTGATTTAATAGCACTTGATTTATTTTTATCTTCTTAAAAATAAATTCATCTCAATTAATACTTTAATCAGAATGTAAATTATATTTTTGAATACGCAAGAAAATCCGGCTATTGACCTTGAGCCGTCTTAATTCAATTTTTCTCTCCTTTTAATCAAACATGTCATTTCTTTTACCAGACATTGAAGTATTATAAAAATATTAAAAGAAGATATTTTTTACAAAAAAGAAAATGTATCACTATGTGAACCTTATTTTTGAAATTATTCTATTTTCAAAATTTATCTTATTTTTATGAACAAGCAAATATAGAAAGCATTAATAATATGCATTAGTAAAAATATAAAATTCAACAAAACTTTTTATCAAAACTTTCAAATTTATAACGTACTTAGTTGCGTAACATTTGTTAAAGCCATTTGTAGCAATTCTGTAAGATGATGATTATTTAAATATTAGCAACATTTATGATTCACGAACTTCATTGTGCAAAACAGCTTTTCAGCAATATGTAGCAAAAACTTAACAAAGTTTTTGGAACATTTTTCTGATTCATATTTTTCTAATGTTTTCATATTAGTGGTTAATTTGAAATTTAAAAAAAAATAATATTTGATATCCTTTTAACTCTATATTCTATTTGTACAGTTACAGTGTTAAAAATAACATCTGGAATCACACGGAGAAAAAAGAAATACTCAAAAATGAATACCTAGACGTACTCATTTTGAAATGAGTATGTTTGTATCAGATTTGAGCGTATACCTTTATCGAATGTGAACATAACAAGTATTCAAAACCCCCCAAAAATGGGAAATCAGCATTCTCAAAAAATTATTACAGATATAAGGACTATAAAAGTTCCTTTTATATACTGACTACGTATTTTACAAAGTGGGTTTCAAAAACAAATATGGTTTGCTTTAATATTTCGAACTATATTTCGTATTTACCACGCTACACGCGGTAGAATACAGGAATATTAAAATGAGTAAGTACGCATACTCATTTTCGCGTCTGTGTTTGTTTACATTTTTTTTCCCAGTGACTCACTCACCACTACAGAAAGATTCTTTTATTTAAGATATAAAAATGTTGTTGAAATATTATTGATCATGATTTCTGATTTATGATTTGAAAATGATTTTCTGTGAGTAGTTATTTGTGCTTTGCAGGTGTTTTTTTTTTTTTTGTCTGTATTCATATTGCATCGTAATCTTAGCTTAGTGACTTCTTACTTTAATTTGCATTAAAATTATTTTCATGCATGTAAATATTTGTGTATTAAGCTTATATTTTATAGAATAACATTACAGTATTCAAAAAGCAGTGTTATTAAAATTTTGAGCCATTTTGCTACATTTTTTTTTAGGTAAAATCCATTCCAGGTAAAATCAAACTTTGATGGATCCCCTTGGCGATTTTTTTGAGATGGCGCCAAAGCGGGTGTTTCAAACTCGGAGCTTCCGAAAGAGAGAGATTGGCTCTTGCGCCATAAAACCTCACAGTCACTCACTCACCGAAAGAGAGAAAAAAAAATGGCGTCGTGCCTGGAAGGCAAATGAAGTACCAGAATGACACCAAGGCGGGTATTTCAAATGAGAAGCGAGAGAAGATGGCGTCGAATCCCCTGTTACAGATTTTATAGGGCTACCATAAACAAACCTGCATGGTAACCACATTAGCGATTTATCGCCAAAAGAAAGTTAAAGTTCGCCAGGCCCCCTCCAACTTCGATTCAACCGAATTTTGAATCGGAAGTTTTGTAACAAAAACTTCATAAAGTGTAAAATAATGTATAAGATGAAGAAAATGATACTTGCAAATAAAGGAGCGCTTATTTATTTCCCTGAAAATTTTAATTGATATATATTTTTCTGTTTAAAATTCATTTTCGATACAACAACAGTATCGGAAAATAAATTCAAAACATACTCACTGGATTGTTTGATTCTCATATTTGATGCAGTAACAGATTCACAAATAAATACATGACACTCATTTTTCTATTCTACACTCATAATTGATCCAAAATTATATTCAAAAATGAGTATGTGAAGTTTCCATTTTGAGTACGTACAAAAATGAGAATGTGCGAGTCTCAAATATGAGTATGTTGGGATAGGAACTATTTTGAGTATGTGACGTATTCAAAAATGAGTACGTGAAGTTGCCATTCTGAGTATGTGCTTGTTACTAAAAATGAGTATGTGCGAATCTCAAATTTGAATACGTTGGGATCGGAGCCATTTTGAGTATGTGAAGTATTCAAAAGTGAGCACTTTCTACTCGATTTTGCATACCCGTTTTTCGCAGTGCATCTTCCGCTATTTTGGAATATGAAGTTTTTCGAATTTTGTTTTTCAGGAAAATGTTCTGAAATATTCAAATTACTTACTAGTAACTACTGAGCTTGTCTAAAAATATGTTACATTTTTTCCCTTAAATTTTTGATTTTAGTTTTAATTTTATTAATTAAATTAAAAGCCGAGCAAAGAACAATTGTTTTTCTTAGAAAAAGTTTATTGATAGTATTAATTTTGGACAATATTGCAAATCATATTAAACATAAAATAAATAACATTTCTTGCATTCAATCCAATTGACTTTTAGTTTCGGATATCGTATCATCCGAATTATCGTAACTTACAACAATAAATTCTTCTAGAACATTACAAATTTGTATTGCAAATTACAAATCTCCAGTAATATCAGCTACTTCACAATAAACCCTAGAAATGACTCATTTATAGAACCCTAGAAATTACTCTTCTCTCTTCAAAATTTTCATACCTAATATTGACTGTAGTTTCAAATGGTGTTGAGGTTTTTTTTAAAAAAAATCCAGGACCCATGTGGTGACCGGGAATGACAGAATAGTCCCACTGTAGCTCATGCATGTCATAGGAGGTGACTAAAATGGGTACCCAGCGTCTGGGGATTAGCCGGGCGCCCTGCCCCTGGTGATTATATTAGGGGGCCTCGGGGACTAGTGATCGAGGCGCCCTAGTGATCTTTTTCTTTCCTAGGGGGTTTACTGTCTTTGGTAAACACGGGTGACGCGCTCTCTGGTTACCCTAGCGATCCTTCTCTATTTTCGACCCTCCTTCTTGTCCACCAATTTTTGTCTTTTTTTTTTTAATTTCTTCACGCCTAGACCACAGTTATATCTTGTTTGGCGCATCATGGCCACATCTGGCTCTTGCGCCAATATACTTTACATTCACTCACACTCTAAAAAATCCAGTTTAAGTGGAGATCCTCGGGAGTTCCCCGAATCAAATAACAAAAACTTAACACTCGCATAATCAAGGATTAGTTTGAAGATTATCGAAATTCAGAGACCTACAATAATAATATATTTACGATAAGATGTACTTTTCATCATACTGACAACGATAAGAATATTGAAAAGTTTTCAACTAGCATGAGTACATTATTTAAGCTCTTGATCATGCTACAGGCCCAGTGCATAGCATCCGCAGCAACCCCCAGATGGCCGGCCGTGGCTGACGCTCATTAATGGTCTAGTTTTAATAGTATTGATTGATTAATTGTTTTATTAACGCTGCAATAAGAAGCAACACGAAGACTATTGGTGATGTACTTCATCATTTTTGAGCCTCGGTCAAGTGACGAGGATGACACTTGAACTGGAATTCCACTCGCCAGACTTCCACACCACGCCAGGGCGAAGACTTGGAGCCTCGTCAGATTTGAAGTGCATCAGCCCCACTTAACAGTACACCTTTTGAGAAATCTGGACTAGAACCTATTATTTGAGAAAAAAAACAACGCTGGTCACGAGCTTACGATCATGACCACTCGGCTACCATGGGCAATTTCAGTAGTAATCGAGTCATGATTACATCAAAAGTTCTACTTATCGAACATTGGCGTCTGCTTCATATTATATTTGATTCAATGATTTGAATCTACTTATTGAATACCTAAATACTCTACAGAAATAATAATTTATTTATTTAAAATAATTTAAGGGTTTCTCTGAGCCTATCAGAATCAAAATCGTATTATTTTGTGAAGAATCCAAAGTATCTACTGGATAGAATAAACTTTAGTTTTATGGATAATTCGGCTATGTGAATGTGAAATGAGCAACGCTTTAAAATCTAAAGTTTCAGCATCTATTCATGTTTCATTTTAGCTCTTTTTTGAAATTGATTTCTTATAATAATAATTAACAGTTGAAAAATGTGTATCAACGGTAATTTGGTCTCATAGGTCACTATGCAAATATAATAAGCAAAACGGGTAAAGAACTTTGTTAAGATAATACACATGTTACTTGCTAAAAATTCGATTTAGTATAATCCATTCTATAACATCAAATATTAATATCATTTAATATAAAACAATGGAAAAGTAAAAGAGATGGAAATAAAAAAAAATTATTCTAAATATTCTTAAATAGGTTTATAACTGTTTAACTGTTAGAAACTGTTTATCATTAGATAAGATATAACTTATAAGCTTTTGAACTTTTTTTTTTTTGTCACAAACTACCCTATAGACAAGAGTATGAAAAATGTTCAATTTAATTAAAATAATTTAAGACAAAATATTACAAATGAATAGAATAAATTCAGGGCCAAATAATACAGATATCAAAATGATGGTTTTGTAACACAACAAAAAACAATTTTAATCTGTTTTCATTATAAACTATTCTATTTGGATGTAAAATGTAAAGAACTTTCATTTTTATAAGCTTACAATTATTCTTACTCAATATTGTCCTAAAAAATATTATGCGTATGTTGTATTTACTATTATTTTTCACACAAATATGTATATCAAAAAATACACAACTATGTTTTTGGAAAAAATTTGGCTAATTTTATTCCTGACGCTTTTATTAGTAAACATATTTAAAATACTTAAGACTTATTTTAAAATTCTCACTTTATAATTCTGTCAAAAGGGATCCCGTTAAATATTTTTTTTAACTGTAAACTA
>BMAW01100117.1:100426-115631 GCA_019974015.1 Nephila pilipes | reverse complement strand
ATCGTTTATTTATAAGTGTGCTTAAGTGAATATTTTCTTCTTGATTTTACATCTTTCCACCACCTAAACTTAAGAAAATTGATTTACATTTTTAAGGGGAAAAAGAGGAATCTAAATGCCCTTCATTTATGAGTAACCAAATCCCTTGTGAACCGAAGGCCCTTTTCTGGATCATCAAAAATATCCCAGACGAAATTTTGCACCGTTAACTTTGATCATTTTACTCATGTTTAGTTTATTGATTGAAAATATTAATGAAAAGGAAAAAATGAAATTCCAAGAAAGCTTTAAATTTAATCCAAAATTAAAACAAAGTAGTTTTGTCCTTTTTATATTTTCATAACAAATTTTCAATTATTATTTGTGAGAATTTCAATTATTGGTGAATATGGAATTTTTTAGCGATGCTTTCCATTTCTGGCGAAATATATCCTCCTTTGGATACACTTTCCAAATCTGACGGAATATAACATAGTTTGGTTAAAATGTGCTTGTTTGGCTAATAAGGTCGATGGGAATTTAAAACAAATACAGAAACGTTTTATATGAATATAAAACAATAAGAAAAAATACTATAACTAAATATATATTTTAAAAAAAAGTATACATAGCTTTTTCGGAAATTTATTTCTGCGAAGAATGAGGTAAATTCGGTAACTTTCTAAGTTAATTCCGGAACAAATATTTTTCTTTCAATTACAGAGTTTCTTCATCCCATTATAGTTTTTTTTTGAGTGAATTCTCTAAGGAAACTGATAAATATTTCTGGGCCTGTCACGAGTGTTACTTTCGAGTACAATGGGTACTCCGAATACAAAGCCCCATCAGAAAGGTGAAAATGTTGTGAAAAATCGATTAAAAGCCGAGTCTTGACCAGAAAAGAAAGTGACCCTCATTTCAAAAAAAAAAAAAGATTCTGGAGATCTTATTTCAGAAAATGTTTCGATTTTGGAACTGTTTTTGTGTTTTTTTTCCTCTTCCACAACATAGCACAGTTTTGTTCCTTTTTTCTTCCTAGAATAAACAGTTTTAATACCTTTGCTCCGTATTTTCTATCTTGATCTGGAATAAAAAGAATTTTTTTAAAGAAAAAGTAGTAAAACAGTATACTTTTCCATAAAATGAAATAATAGGGAGGAGTAAAGACATTTAACGTTGCTGCTTGTAAACATTGAAGTGGTGGTTATTTCTATTCTATACCATATGTTTTATTCGCTTTTTACATCATTATGAAAATAAAAAAATCCTAAAGAAACTTATGTGTAAATAGAACATTTTTCTTCAATATTAAAAGTTTTATTTCAAAATAAATTTTTTACGCTTAATATAAGGAGAAATAAGGGATTTGCAGTTAATTCGAAATATTATATTTATTTTTTAAAATTAGTTTTCGGGTAAGCTGTAGCTTGCAAAAAATAATAATTGATATTCAATTTAATCATCATGATACTTTTAACTTAACTTCGGAAACGCATTTTATGAAATTAATTAAATAAGAAGTTATTTAAAAATACAAGGATTTCCAGTAACTACATTTTATTACATTTTCATTATCTTTCATAAGGTTTCCTTTACTGTTTTAAAAAAGTGTTAACATTTTTTTTTTTTTTTTTTTTTTTTTTTTTTTGATTTTGGCTTCTGGATGGGGGATGACTTAAAAAGTGTTTCAAATCAAACAGCCGCAAAAAAAGTACATATTATTTGTCTGTTCAAAGTCTTAATTTGGTCTGATTGTACACACCCATATGTAAGGAAAATATGGGAATTTAAAACTGTTACGCAGTAAATCTCAAAAACATCTTTAAATATGCTGATAAATAAAGCTGGCATTTATTAATGTTTTTTCGTAAGTTTATTAAGGATATATTATAGTAAAATTATAATATTGTTTCTTTTGATTTTCTCGTGTATTACGTTTTTAAGAGAGATGAAATTCAAATGATAATAGTAATTAAATAACTTTTAAATTGTTTTGTTATGTTTTTTAAACTGGAATTCTTTTTTTTATGAAAACGAATTATTCTTTTCTATTCTCAGTGATTAATAATATATTGTACATTGATCTACCGTATTTTCAGTTCGAGTCTGATAATAATTGAATATTTTCGTAGGCTTCAAGTTGTCGGTAGATTCAAATAATGAAGGATTGATTGATCGATTTTATTAACGTCACAATAAAAGCAACTCGAAAAGATATTGGCGATGGATCTTGTAATTTTGAATCTTGGTCAAGTGATGAGGACGACACTAGAAATGGAACTTCCCTCATCACACCAACGGGAGCAGTCTTTAGTGGCATCAGAGCTCGAAACCTCCAATTGACGACACCCATTGGCTTCTAGTCCTCAAACACGACAACTGGTCTAAAGAGGCCATAAATAGTGAAGGAAGGATGTAACAAAGTGTATCATCACTTTAAATCAGAATATTTGACAAAAATAAAGAATATTAATATAAAATAGTCGTTATACTGTTTGATTAGTTCTTAGCATTTTTATATGCTCCAGGCTTCTTTCATTAATATCATTCACTTTCATCAGAATCTGTCCCAAAGACATTACAGACACTAAAGTAGATAGTTGAAACCATTTTGTATCGTTCTGTGCTAAAGCAAAAATGTTGCAGGTGGAAAAAATATTATATTAAAGTAGAAGCTCATTCCCCTGTCCCCATCCATTCTCGCCAAACTTTTAACTGATTCGCTTGCAGCTGTTTCTCCTATCTGGTTCTTCACTGAAGTAAAAAAGTGTAATTCTTCTAGCGCTCTGACGCTTTTGATAAAGATACTCTGTTTATTTTTCGGCATGGAATCTGGGCGTATTGCGTATCTCGAAAAAGACATAACAAAAACAGAAATGAATTCCTTTTAAAAATAATTTAAATTATTATTACTTTCTGATTGAAATGTGAAATATATAACCGAAGTGTAATTAAGCTTTAGTTAAGTAGAATAATTGAAGTAAACGAGTATGCTATTAGTAATTTTACGAAACTGGAAATCATACTAGAACCCACAAAACAATTTGTCATACCAATAACTAAATCAGGGTACCTCTTCTACGATGCTTGGCTAAATTCCTTCTAAGAAGAAAGTCTGATTTATAAGTTTACAACTTGCTCCATCTTTTTTTTAAATAATAAGAAAAAAGCTCAGAAAAAATAGAAAATTTAGAAATAAAAGCTCAATCATGCAATGTTTTTTTTTTATCTCAGAAATAAAAATATCTCATTTGAAATAGGAGAGTAAAAAGTTGAATTTAGCACTTGTTCTAATTTTAAAGGCATATTCGGGCGTATATCGTCACATCATACACGTTATTTATTACACAAATCTTTTTTCTTACGTCAGTAACTATTTTTACGTATATATATATATATACAAAATTAAGAATTTAAGGGTTCATAGAAGACATCTAAACAAGAAATTTTTCCATGCAATGCATAAGTGGACATCAAATGGTGAACTTCTAGACAGCGCTGTAATGAAAAGCATAAGACACGAGTTTCCTTGGACATCGTCAATTGTACCGTGGATTTCAAGATGTGTGGCCTTTTCCTCAGTGAAATTTCCTGATTACTGTACAGAGTTCAAAACACCCAGCATGCATTTCAAATTCTTGTTCTAAATTTCACCTAATCATTAAATCAGAGCAAGAGAAGCTGATGAAGAAAAAATGGCGTTTCGAAATCAGAGTATCTTAAGGCATCAAATAGCTTAGGACGTCATTTATGATTAATAACAATTTAAAAGAAGAGCTCCAACATAAGGCTCCCACAATTTTCAAAAGCTTATCAAAACTCCACACGATCATATTAAAACTTAAACATAAATTTCATTCCCCAAATTATTTTTGTCTAACTAGATTTATCAAATCACTTTCTGTTCCATTCTGATATGCGAATCGATGTATAAACTCTGTAAGATGTTAAGCAAATGGGCATTTAGTTTTTAAAAAAAGCGAATTAATAACATAATGGACATGAGGGGTCATTAGAATTCATAAGTTAAAATTCACTAAAACAAGTGAACTTATAAACTTAAGGAAATTTAGATTAAAATACAATCTAAGAATATCACAGATATAGGAACATGTTACTAATTTATAAGTGAACTTTTTTATAAAATTTAACATGTCCTTTCTCACTCGAATACACATATAATTATTACGAAATAATTAAATTTATTTTTTCTCTTATGAGCAAAACGAGCACTTTGATAAGAATTTATTGTTATTTCGGACCGTACGAGTTGTTTATTTCCCACGAATTGTTAAATAAGACGTATATATTCTTGTTTTTACCACTTCTTGAAAAAGTTTAAAAAAATCACAAGATATTGTTATGGTATGTAACTATTTCTCTTCTTTTCCTTTAGTAACATCCATTTCCCCATATCTAACACGGGTAGATCTTTTACAGCCTTCGGACAATATCCTGTGATTCGTTCTGGTTTTTTTTTTTTTTTTTTTTTCACATTTCATTCCTTGAAAGAAAAACGGCCTCTTTCTAAAATCCGTTTTATTTGAAACATGGAAACGAAAATTCTACTACATTGGTTACTAATGTACGTGCAATAAAGTTAAAACATAAAGTAAGAAATTTTCTTTTCTAAGCCTTAGAATCGAAAAATATTGAACATTTCTGAATCGTGGATACTTTTTTAGAGCGAAGAGATCGCCGCGATCTTTGTCTGGTTTGAGGGTAACTTTCCTCACCGAGAAGGGTCCTATTTATTTTAGAATCGTCTGTTTTCACACGTTTTCCTTGTTATTTTTTTTATTTTCGTTTGGGAGCTTTGTTTTGTAAAAGGAATTGTACTTGAAAGTAAAGTTTGTGAGAGAATGGACAGCAATTTTAGCTTCTTACAAAGAACCCTGGTGTTTGAAAGATTCAGGGCATAAAAAGAATTAAGGAATGAAACAAGCATTTACTTTAATTTAAAAACTTAACAATCATATGTCTTTACTCATTTGTGGCTGAGAGAACTAATTAATATTTCTGATTTAAATTATTCAATTTTCAAATTCATTATAATATGACTCAAGTCTTTAAAATATGTAACTTAAGTCTCCCGTCTACCCGCCATTTTGATTTCGAGACTTAATGTTAATCCTATGGAATTTCGAATTTAATTCTCACATCTTTACTATTTGATTTATTTGAACCTAATAAAGTGCATCTGAAAGAGAAAAAATAACAAATGCTTCTGTGGAATTATTTTTTTCCTCCAATTTTTAAAAATATTTTTAAAGACCGGAAGACTCACAAACAAATTATTAATATAGGAATAAAAAAAAATTTGAAAATCGGAGGCAAAGAGAAATTCTGCAGAAGCCTCTAGAGATTCTTGCGTTCAAATACATCAAATAGTAAAAATGGGGAAATTAAAGTAGGAATTCCATAGGATTAACATTACGTCCATGAAATCAAAATGGAGGGTAGACGCGAGCCTTAACAAGAATGTCTACGTTTATTCCTGAAGAATAATTCTTTAACCCAAGACAATTTTAAAATTTAGCAAATGTTCTCCAAATATTTTATCAACTTTTCCTTCTGCAATCATTTAGGCAGCTATATATTTAAATGTGAACCTGATTTCTCTTTGAATCAATTTTGAACGTACGAAGGTCGTCTAACAAGTCCCCGTGTTAAGAATGGGAAATGGGCTACTGAAATTGACGTGGTGTCTCTCTTCTTCAACGACGTTAGAAGTTAAAGCGCCTTGTTAACTAGCCAGAAGAGACGTCTTTTCAGCCTTGTTGGTTGAGGCGCATCAAAATGTGACCGATCAACTTTTCTCCGGACCCGTTGGACCAGGGTTCGAAGCAACGCTGTGGCTCTCAAGGTCACAAAACAACTCTCTCCTCCTCGTCGGGGTCGGAAAACCACCGGCCGCCGAAATGAAAAATGAGGCAGGGATAAATCACTGTAGTATTGCCCTGTAAACGTTTCTCCTTTTCCTGATATACCCATAAGTTTGACGACCTTCGCATTTAAAAATATAGTCGTCATACCATTCCGGCCATTTTCTCATTCCATGTTGCAGATTCAGAAGAAGTTACCCATTGTTTCGATTTTTTTATTTTTTTCATGTAAAACGATGAATTCAGATCTCATCGAGGATGACAGGCAAAATGACGATAGTTACTCATAAAATGCAGGAAAAAAAACTTAACTCTGAATGTGCCCAATTTGCTTTGGTGTCATCAACATGTAATGATAAAATGGTTACGAATATGAGGTGGCACTTCTGTGCAGCGGTGATCTTTTGAAGGAAAAGAAACTTTTTCGGATGTATCATCAATCATCTCAATTAAAGTTAAGAAATGCGTCTTAACTTTAGTTTAGGATCTGGTGACCCTTTTGGTGACTCTGCGAGAAACTTGGTGACACCTAGATTGTCCTTAGTGACAGTTAGTAAGCTGCTGATATAACTGTGACTGTCTTTAAAAGTGCTGTTTCGTCCCTGTATCTGAATCATTAATCTATAAAAGTCCTGTATTTTCTGTTTGTGCTACTATATTCCAAGCTCTGCTACCAGTGTGTCGTCCTGAATAACTGTGAAAAAAGCGTAATATATCGTAATCCTCCGTGTTGAACTTTATTTCCCTCCCACATAAATTTCATGAAAATATAATATTTATGGTAAAAACATGTATTACATATATGGTGCATCAACTCGAGTCATCAGTGCCATGCGTTGAAAAAAAGGGAACATTTTGATGAACTTCACATTCTTTTATTTACAAATTAATGGCAAACATTTTTTTTTTAAATTTCATACATATAAAAATGTTGTATTTTAAAAGATATATATGCGAAACATGTGAATTGATATTAGATATTTAGATACATTTTTCAATTTGAAAAGGTGTGTTTCTAAACTCAAATGGTAATCTTCAACGTTAAGTGAAGACCACTTTACGGAACAGATATGTTATTAAGTGACATTTAAAACTTTTAAAACTTTAAACTCTTTCAAATATTTCTTTTTTAAAATGTGGCTCCTAAAGATAGTGCAACTGACATCCCTGTTATTAAAAGATTGTGTTATTAACTTCGCACTTAAAAGCAACACGATGAGTATGAGCGACGTACCTCACAATTTTGAACCCCAGTCAAGGGACCAGGAGCACACTTGTGATCTGAAATTCTACTCTCCATACTTCCACACCACGCCATGGGATAATTTGGAGCCTCTACAGATGTAACGTACATCAACTCCTCTAAATGGCGGTTTTCAACGAAATGAGGACTCGAATCCATGCCTCGATGAAAAAGTGTCATGACCTTTCGGCTACAACGACCAGTAATTATGTGAGCATATAATAAGGAGGGAAATAATTTCAACGAAATATATATTTCGTTTCTCTAAAATTTACAACCAATAGACTTATTTTTTGTAGTTACATAAGCCTTCCTTCATGTTACTTATTTTTGCTAAGACTGTTGGAAAAATTGAATCGGTAGAATTGTTATTCCAATTCCGGATCCGAATCCAGGGTGGGTAATGATGGACGCCTTTGTGACATCTTCTGCATCGTTACTTAGGATATGAGTCATCGGAACTCAATGAATGTTCATCCAAGAAAGTATTAGTTTAGAAAAATCAAAATAGTTTCTTTCGTATTCTATGAATGACAAAAATTACTATGAATGTCGATAGGTTATTATCTTGTGATCGAACCCAAGATTATAACTGAAATTTCAACTTATCTCAATAACAATAAAATTGGATCTGAGTCGAGATTAATATTTATAAACAGAGTCTGTGAAAAATATCAGCTTTTTGATGATCACGTAACTTTCCTACACCAATATCATACATTCTCTTATATTACTGACATTCGATCTCCAACAATATGTTGGTTTCCATAAGACACGGTTTATACACAATGCGAGGTTCTTAAATCAAATAACGTCAATGTAACCCAAAAAGTTAGCAGAAGGGACAAAAAGCGCGAGAATCAAAACAGTTTTATTTTCTCTATCGCGTTTCAGACAAATCGGGATATTTGAAAGATTTCTACAATTGAAAATTATGTATCTTTGCTTTTTTGAATTTAAGACATCATTTGCATTCTTAGAAAACTAATTTTCAATCTTTCAAATGCTCCAAATCAATCAGAATTTTTTTCTTTAATTTTTTTAAAATTTAAATAAAAAATACTTATGTTTAGTTATAATATGAGGGGGGAGAACCCTCTGATAAACCAAAAAAAAAAGTTCAATTTTGCTATGGTAATACAGTTTTATGACAGATAGCTGTTCTGTTAAATTCAACTGCAATAGATATTCGTTGAATTAATTATAAATCTGAGCTAATATGTGTAAACAGTGTTCCCTCAAACTATAGCGCCTCTTATGTTAAAAAGTTATTCGAGGACTTGATTAGGAAATTGAAAATATCCGATTTTAATTTTCAATAATAATAATAAAAAAAGGCGAATGTTACCGATTACAAAGAGTGAAGTTCTACACTGATTAATATATTGCATAGATTAATTATTGATTAATTTTACGTGATTTGTTTTCGTACACCAGTTACATAAAAATAAGTTAAATGAAGCTCCCCCCCCTCCCTGTTACTGAATGAATCATTTATGGTCAATGAAATATTTGTTATAGTAATCATTTGGTAAAAATTGATTGACAAAAAGGACGGTTAAAAATAGAGAAGAATCGCTGGGGTATCCAGGGGGTGCGTCACCCGTCTTCATCAAAGACGGTAAAATCCAAGGGAAATAAAAAGAGTACAAGGATGTCTTGGTGTTTTGTATTTGCCTAGAAAAGGCAAGTTTAAAGACTTAAATTTTGTGAGATGCTTAATTCGATTTGAAAAGTAATAATAAATAAATAAAATTAAGTTAAATAAAAAAAAGTAACTTTTGCTGGAATGAACAAATTAATTCAGTGCATCTTAGAGACTAAATTAAAATTTCACATTTTATGCTTCACGAAATAATAATTTGCATTTTGTTATATTTTTTAAAGGTTAAAGAAAATTTATATAACTTTTAATTTATTTCGGAAAAGTTCAATATTAATTTAATTCAGATTCTCTCTTCTGTGCTTTTACTTCACTAAATCAAAACTTATATTTTAAACATCTTTCCAATAATACAAATTTACCATTGCACACAAATAAATTTTTATGAACACACACAAAATATTCCCAAACTGCAGAGTTTATAAGTGGTTAGTTCGTAAGGTTCGCGTACACTTCTGTGAATCATAAGGATTTCTCCATTATTTACCATTAGTCACAATTTACATGTTGCTACAATTTCATTTCAGAAAGTAACTGTAAATGTTCGCCAAAATTAAGCATTCCTCGCCAAGAGTACGTAATACAGAAAAAAAATATGCTGGCGCCATCTGTTGCAGATAGTCCGAAGTACGCCAATAATTAACAAAAATTCCTTTGAAACCTTAAAAAATTGATTAATAACGACATAAAACTATATTCTGGCTACGCTATTCGATAGAGAGAAGTGTATACATCTAACTCATTTAATTCTGATTGAATCAATAATTTTTTTCTTGTAGAGAATGTGTTCGAACATTTCGTCTCCTATACTTTAACATAGAAAATTGAATATCCGTTTTACATAAAGGCAAAATATTGCAAGTTTTCTTTAAAAAATCAAAATTCTAAGAATGCTATTTAGTAAATAATTATATTTGTTATATCCATAGTAATTTATATTAGTATTGAAGCATTTTTTCTATATCCGCAAAGAATGGCATAATATTCCACTAAACACTATTCAGCGTTCGTAAGTTTCGATTCCTGGCCGAATGCAAGATGCCAGCGTCATTCCAACATTATACTAATAAAATATTCTTTATAAATCAAAGGAGGTGTTTCCATTATTTTGATAACCACTTATATATATATATATATATATATATACGATGCTGGTGGAGGATATGGATTCCGTACTGAATGCTCGGAAATAGACCATAACGGTTCAAATATATTGAGTTCGGGTGACTGTGCGAGTCAAGGTACATGTTTAAATTAATCTTCTTGTTCATCAAACAATGATTGAACAAGTTCCACTGCATGAATAGGTGCATTATCATCCCGAAAAATACCATCTCATAAAGAAAACAAATTTTGCTTCATAGGATTGACCTGATCAGCTACAATTTCTCTATTCCTCTCCTCAGTGATCCTTCCTTTCAATATGATGATTGGTCTAGCAAAAGACAACGACACGGCAGCCCATATCATGACAGATACACCTTTATGCTTGACAGTTCTTATGAAGACTTACAGATCTTCAATGAAGCTACCATAGACTACTAGAATATATACATTTCTATTTATAAAGAAAGCCTGGTAGTTATTATTATATTTTTATATCTTAATGTTTATCGCATTTTAAATGTCAATTTTTTTCATAGATGCTCACATTATTTTTATAACCACCTATATATATATATATATATATATATATATATATATACACTCATGGACAAAAAAATTAGCACACCAAGAAATAATTGCGGGATCGTAACGAAACTTGACATGAAGTTACATATCGGAGAGATATACAAATGATTAGAAATGCTGCGGGATTGCGCATTACGTATAGCCGGTAAAGGGCGTTTAACGTCGTTCTCTGTGGAGTATAAAACAGATAACCAAAGCTTGTTTGAGTGTGCTGAATCGTTTACAAAAGAAGAGCTGAGGTAGACATGCCATTACGCCGTTTTCGAAGACAATATGAGCATCTGTCGCAGATTGAGAAGGGGAGAATCATCGGCATGATGGAAGCTGGGTGGTCAGCTAGGCGAGTAGCTCGTCAATTATGCCGCTCTGATAGTGTTGTGAGGAAGTGTTGGGACCAGTGGATCCGAGAGATGTCATTTACGCGAAGACCAGGCTCATGACGCCCTCGACAGACCAGTCGTCGAGAAGATCGCCACATCGTAAGAAATGCACTCGTACAGCCAACTGCTTCATCTGCCGCCATCCAAGCGCAGGTAGCACCTTCAATTGGGGGCCCTGTGTCTTCTCGAACCATACGAAGGTGCTCGACAAAAGGACATTTGGGATCGCGGCGCCCATTACGTGTGCTGCCCTTGACGCCGAGCCATCGACGCCTCCGTATGGAGTGGTGCCGCGCACTAGGAAACTGGACTGCAGCGGAATGGAACCAGGTCGTCTTTAGCGACGAATCCAGATTCAATCTCTGCAGCGATGACAATCGTGTTCGTGTGTGGAGACCCCGTGGTGAATGCCTCAATCCTGTCTTTGCTTTACAGCGACACACCGCTCCCACAGCTGGTGTGACGGTATGGAGTGCCATTGCCTACAATACATGGTCACCCATAATATTGATCCGTGGCACCATGACAGCCCAGCGGAATGTCCATGAAATCCTGTAACCACATGTGTTGCCACTCATGAAACAGCTCCCAGGAGCAATTTTTTAATGACAATGCTCGGCCTCACACGGCATGGGTGTTACAAGGCTGTCTCCGCACTGTTTCTACTTTTCCTTGGCCTTTCCGATCCCTAGATTTGTCTTCAATCTAGCATATCTGGGATCATTTGGGACGCCCAATTGGGCAACCAACGAGTTCAAACAAACTAGAGGCAAGGTTACAGCTAATAGGGAACGAAATGTCTCAAGACATCATACAGAACTTGTGTGCCTCAAAGCCCGATCGTATCGCATCGTGCATTCGTTCTACAGGGGGTTCAACAGGGTATTAAATCCTCCGTTCTTTTGCCTTTTTCTCTAAAATAAAAGATCGCTTTTCTTTGATTTTCTAATCATTTTTTTATATTAAAGTAATCATTACATATGTAAAATTTCGTTTCATTTTGACAACTCCTTCTTGGTGCGCTAATTTCTTTGTCCATGAGTATATATATATATATATATATATATATATACTAGATGATATGCTCTTTTTTTCCCACGGGTAAATTGAAAAGTAAAGGAGTCAAGTTGAACAGATGAAAGTTTTGTTTAATGAGGACCAGCTTTTAAATATAATTTTAAGAGAACAGCATATTCGCCTCCTAGGAAAGAATGATTTAAGAAATGAAATAGCAAAGTGAAAAAAAAAATGAAATCCAATAAGGATAAAGCTTGCTGTTCATATATCAGATTTCTCTCTTTTACGCTTTCATAATTTAAAATTATTTCATAATTTAAAATTATAATTTTAAAATAACAATCAAATTTTTTAACTAAATCTGTAACTAATCATTTAATGTTACATAAAGCCTAAAAGAAATTATAATACAATAATATTAAGCGTTGCATTTACTTTCTTCACACAGATTTAATTTTAAAAGTTAACTATCCAGCTACTAAACATAAAATATTTTTAATGTCTCTAGGGAAATCTGATTCAAAGAGGTTAAATGCGCTTTAGTCGATACGGTAAACTTCCACATGTATCAGCGATGTCCCATAAAGTAATAACTATGTATTCCTGATATATAATTCAGATCACTACTGGGAAACTTTTGTAATGTATCCTAAAATACTGGGTAGGCAATATATATCGCAGTATGAAAATGACACTTTTCATAAAAATCATTGTGAAGTTATGTGAAAATGTTTTTTACAAGATCTAAAAATATATATTAAAATTTTCACTTCGATATAAAAATAAATTTTCTATTTAATATATAGAAATAATTTTAACCATCTATATCTAATAATTTCTGAAAAGGTACAAGAATCTGCATTTAATATTAACTGCACAGGGATACCGACTATCTCCAAAACATTATTCATGTATGAATTATGAGTTCTGCAGATATTTTGTTTATTTAATAATCGAGCCAGAAATGAATAATTTATTTTTTTAAAAAAAAAATAACCATTACCTTTTCACCATCAAGGATAAAAAAAAAAAAATAACAAAAATTATTATTTTTTCTTTATTTATGAAATTATGTTTTATTGTTGCACATTCCTCACTTTCTTTATGCGAAGAGCTTACCGACAGAAAAAGGATTGGAATACTTTTGCTGAATGTATTTAATTTCAAAAATAAATAAATGTAAACATTGATATTCATTTTTAAAATGGTACAAATAATAAAATTTTCTTACATACATAAAATTTTCACTCTCTATTAATTTTCTCAGAATTCGATGAATAAAATAACAGAAACAGATATGTGTTTTCTCTAAGTGTTCCTGGATTCAAGAGTCAACTAGTTCCTTTCTGGTAGAGAAATATGTCATTAAAACTTTTTCGCTGTCATCGAATTCGTAAAAATGCAACCATTTTGAGGCGATCCTAATAGTTTACACTAAGAAATTTTCCCTTGTAACTTGAAATGCAAGATAAAATTGGGACTTAAGTATCATAATGAATGAAATTTATATTTCTATGTTTTTGAATTTAAGTGCATAAATATTTTATTTCTTTCTATTACTTTCATGGTTTGATACTTTTTCTTGCTTTTGATCTGATATAAGAAAATATCATGCCTTTGATATTCAGTTACATACTCAATGAGTATTAAATTTGAATTTATCTGTCATTTAATAAGATTAGCTTTTTTAGCATTTCATGAATCGTAAAGCTATTTATTTCTAAGCTACGCAATTGTTTTCCGCTGTATTAAAATTATTTGTAAAAAATGCTAGAGATCCAGACAATATTAATTATATTATTTGCTTTGTTCAAGTCACTTAATTTTTTATAGGTTTCTAAAAATAATTTTCAATCTTCACTTTTAGAAAAAAATGTCGATCATCCTATGGAAGTTATTTTCACAACATTTTTATAGATATTTTTCTGGAAATTCAAATGTTTTTAAGAAAATACATGCTTCTAAAATAAATACATCGAATAGTTCATTTTGCTTTAATCATTTTGTTTAATTTAAATTAGTAATGGACAGATTTTTTTTTACACTTACTAAAATCCGAAAGTCACTGTACTATTAATTGAAATGTTTATTTTAATTTATAAATCAAAACTGAATAAATAGATATGATTTTGCATTAATAAACATTTTCATTCCTTAATTTAAATGAACGCATTGCGCGTTTTATAATCATTTAAAATATTTTCAGTTATCGATATAATAATCTCATTTGCAATTGAATTTTTTTGCCTTTTATTATCTGTTTCAGTGCAATAGGAAACTATTCATAAATAAAAATGTTTTATATTTATTGAAAATTTAATTCTACGGAGATAATTCCTTGAGCTTGAGATATACTTATGTAATTCTACATTAGTGTATCGAATAAAAATAATTCTAATTAAAAAAAACATTATAATCATCTCTTTTGTAAAAACCCTGGGTGATTAAATTATCTCAACCTGTACTTTTGTCGATTAAGTAACATTATTTTTTAGTTATCTGAATTTGCATTTTTAAAATTTTAATTGCGTCACAAATTTTAATTGCACCACACTATATTACTAAAAATATCGAGCTAACTTCCAAAAACTTCAAATAATTATTCACTGCTTATGAACAGAATTTCCCCTATGTATTTACTACTGCTCATAATTTTATTATACGATGAATATTTGAGATAGATTTTAATATGGTAATAAACATACAAGTAAGTCCCTCTTCATTTCATCAGAATAAATTTTGAATACAATTAGAAGAGTTTGCCTAAAAGAAAATTACGATTAAGGCTCAGAATCACTAATTTAATTTTTGAATGGAACGCTAAGCAATGAAATTATATTATCTGCCGAATAAATACACAAGACAAAACTTATACGTATACTTGCTATGTAAAGCTCTCGGATTGGTGTCTTCAACATATGATTTTTTCCATTGCTATTAAAAGGCGGGAATCAAGTTTTTTGTCTACAAATTTACTGGAAGGACTTCTCTAACGATACAATGTTCTTGTAGTTCCTACTTGCTACTTTTTGAATAAAGTGGCTTTCCGACACAACTAATGCATCGGAAAGTGACAGCTGGAGGACAGAGATTATGATGGATAACCTTTCGTAAGAGATACTTAATGCCAAGATTCCAAGACAGGTCGATTGATTACTTCAAAAAAAAAAAAAAATCTTATGAAACTTCAGCCAGTAGAGTTTTAAGAAACATCATAATCAATATCTACGTATTTTCTTAATAATCTTTACTAACACAAGTGTCTGGTACTCGTTTCCAATTTAATTACGCTGATATTCAATACATTATATATATATATATATATATATATATATATATATATATA
>BMAW01100117.1:85090-100326 GCA_019974015.1 Nephila pilipes | reverse complement strand
ATACATATATATATATATATATATATATATATATGCACCTCAAGTACGATGTTATATTACAGTAATTGACGATCAAATAATAATTTAACGAGAGGTTTTAAGAAGAACCTTATTTTGCTCCTAAAATAGTATGTAATCATCATGTTGGTCCATTATTGTTTAATTTCCTATTATGTATAAATTTTATAGCGAAGACATTATCTCCGTTTTCTTTTTACCTAAAACTCTGTGGACTATATGTGATGTTCAATTCCCAGTTCGTCAAACGTGACTTACGTAGATTATATTTGAATTAGCAATATTTAATAAATAGAATTACGGAAATGTACATACAAGAAGGGAAGCATTCATTATTTGTGTTGGTAGCTTTATGAGTGATAAATATAGCGAGCTGAAGTTATCACGTAAGACCATGGGTATCAGACCTGCGTTGACTAAGAAGATTTAAAAGTGAATCCAAATATTATCTGCAAAAGTTCAAAGATTTGAATCCTTGTCTAAAACTCTTCAAAGAGCTCGAGCCGATTGATTCGATTTATAATTTTAAAAGTTTATTCAGACGCTATAGAAAATAATGCCATGAATAAATTTAGGGATTAAATATTGATTATTCGTAAATCTGAATAAATTAACTTTAATCATAATTAACACAGACTAATCTTGTATAAGAATCAGAATTCATGATATAAATATTGTAGAAAATATAGATATATACTATCGAATATAAAGGAACATATCATTCCAGGGTGTTCATTTTCATCTAAACTAAATATCTTTTCCCTGGATGGATATATTTTTCAATAATGCTGTTTTCTTTTACTCAAAAGCTCCTTTATTGTTTTTTTCTGGATTTGGTTTCTGTAAAGTGAGTTGCATCCGTAAATACAGTTTGCACTGGACTTCTGGATATTTATCGGAATTTTCAGTTTGATTCTTATCATTTCATTTCCTCAAGGCGCTAAAGTAATTTAAAGTCATAGAAATGAAAGCGGCTGTTAAATCAAAGAAAAATATATGCTCGAGAACTGCAGAGGAACACATATTAGAAAAAACTATTTTGACTCATTAAGCTTAGAAATAGAGTACTCTGAAAATACAGTTGATTTTTCGTGTTAAATTTCACACACAAAGTAATTTAACCATTTACTTATTCTTTAAAATTAAATTTTTTATGTTGTTTCTTTTTCTTTTCCGCTTTAAATCATATTGTATACTTCATTATTGCGTATTGCGAAATCGCGGCCAGCGTTTTTCGTGGCCTCGAGCCTTGTTGGCACTAAAGACATGCCGTGTAGACCCGCCGGGTGATTAACGTTAAATCTGTCTAAATTCCAAGTTCTCCCGGGGATGTGGTGTGGACGCTTAGAGCAAGAGGTGTCGCCCTAGTCACTTGACACAGGTTCTAAATCTCGAGGTACGTCGTAACAATCGAGTTGCTTCTGGAACGACGTGAAAAAAATCAATCTAAATTTGTTTGGTTCTATATCGCTTAATAAGGTTGGTGTGTCTTTGAAAAATTCTAAACAATGTTTGAGAATTTTTAATTTTGCATACATTTCGGTTCCAACGAAACTTAATTAAGAACTGTTTTTTTAAAGATATGTTTTTAAATTTAAAACCTTAAATGACAAAAATTGGTTTTAAGTTACATATATTTTCAAACAACCTAATTTTATTGAGGTGATTTTTTTAAATTTTTCGAAATAACATGTTTCAATTACACAACCCTCTATTTGAAGAGCTGCTTTTTTTTTACCAGATTCACTTGCGGATTGGATTCGGAAATGCAATGAATGTCTTATGAAATGGTTTAAGAATCCTTCGATCTGTAGGATGAAAGTGATCACGAAAGTTGGATATGGATGCGAGAGTGGAGTATATACGATACAATTAAATAATATTTAATCGTAATTCCATCACACGTTTTCGCTTACAATTTTCTTTTTTAAGATAACGATATTCGTTTTCATAGCTTTTCTGGATCTGTGGCTGGAGTGTTAGATCTATCTTTTTTAGATGTTCTTATCTTCATTTTAGTATCCTATTTGGTTATTAGACATACACTTCTAATTTCTTGCTTAATGTTTTTGATAAGAATACATCTGTGCTCGATTTGCATTCCTTAAAAATTATTTACTATACGTCGGATCTCTTAAATTTTCAGTTTTTTACCTTAATTAATTCAGCAGCATTTTCTGTAATTTCTTAGTGCACGTTCAATTTGAATATTTAATGCATGTATGTATAAGTAATATGTAGATGTAATAATAATATAATTTTACACATTTATAAAATTCAAGCCTTCAATATTTATTTAAGTTTTATATATAATACATAAAATCTACATAAAAACATCATTTCAACAGTATTATACATAATTATCGCAATAAGGAAATAATACGTGCGTGTATGTTTTTTGTCACTTTTTTGAACCTCTTCATTTCGTTTCAGGACAAAATTTTACATTTTATAAAGTATGAAAATAAAACCTTTCATTTATTTTATTTCCAGCATTTTCTAGTTTTATCGTCTTACATTTCGCCTTACAATATCATACTATAATTATTCCTCCCCTAAAGGGTCTTATTTTTGCCGCCACCCAGAATACTTCTGAGAACCTTTTCTTTCAAAAGCTGCAAATTTGTCTTCAATATTTTTACTGAGAGGCTATGTTTCCAAGCCATTAAGAGTGGCGCAAAGAGAGTTTTATAAATAAGAAGCTTTGTTTTTCTGGAAAGTAACCGGGATCTCAGAAAAGAGCGGAATCCGAAAACGTTTAAATGGCCAATGAAATACTGTTTGGAAACTCATAAGTGATGACATTAAATAAAGTTCAGTAAATCCTCACTCAATTATAATTTTTTCTCATTTATTTTTTTATATTTGTATCTAAATGTACACAATATTTAACAATCGAAACTTCACTATATGATATGTCCTTCTTAAATAAAATTTTATTGATATATGGAATTATTCAAAAATTCTAAGTCAAAGGTACACAAAGAAAAACAAGAAAATTGTTTTTTTATGATCAAAATGTTTTCATGATTTTTAAGACTAATTTACACATTCTTTCAGATAAAATGCTATATTGGAGAAAAATGTAATTTAAATTGTGGTAACTGCAAATTTTTGACTTTGAATGCAATAATAATTATCTAGGAAATGAGTGTGAAAAAGAAATGTGTAAAATTATGTTTCTCTTAAATGCATAAAACATATTAAATGTTTAAGGGATTTCTTTTCCCTTTTCATTAATCCTTTCCATAAATAAACTAAACTTGAGGAAAATGAAGGGAGTTAATGGTGTAAAATTTCGTCTGGATAATTTTTGATGATCCAGAAATGTGCTTTCGTTTCACAAGGGTTTGCTAACCTATTATTAAATGACATTTTACTTCCTCACTTTTTTCTTAAAATTGCAAAACGATTTTCTTAAATTTAGGCGGCGGAAATATGTTAAATCAAGAAGAAAATGACCACTTAAGCAAGCTTATAAATAAATGATGGATCGCTTCGCTTTTAAAACTTCTTTTCAACTTTTAGCTTTTTTTTTTATTGGCTCAACTCTCTACATTAGTCTGTGAAATTTAGAAAGTTACTTTCGATGATCGTGCACTTTCTATAAGGTGAAAAATATCAACTTAATCAAAAGTTGCACTAACGGATTTATCATTATTTGGAAATAAATGGCTAAGAAATTGTAGTCCATTTTGTCCGTATGAAAATGGAAAATTAAAAAGAAAAAGGAGAAAGTGTCTTTTATCATTTTAAACGATGTAAGATTAAAACTTTTTTCTTGCAGAATCTTTCGCTTGCGAAATGGAGCAATTATTTTTATTTTTATAGCTTCTTTTTTTTTTAAATGTTTTTAGTGATTCACAAAACTCCTTCGGAATATTAACTTGAAAATTGTAAGTTTAGAAAGTTCTTAATTTTTGCTAAATCTTTTAGTCATTCAATGAATGAAGCAGTATTTTGCAATATTGAAAAGATTGAGAAACTATTATGATTTATATTTTTTTCTGCTTCTTGAAAGAGTTATAAGCGTAGTGTTAAATGAATTTTCACTAAATTATGAATGAAAAATTATTTGCATGATGTTACAAGAACTTAATGATAAGCTATTTGAAGCAATATCTTAAATACATCAAAAGATAATATATATGCAGTTAAGAGCTTAAGATATATATTAATATAAAAATGGTAAAATAATTCGAAATAAAAACCAACGTTTTTAAAAACAACGTTTTTATATGGTGGCAAAGTGTATTAAAAAAATTATTCAAATATTAGTTAAAACTGGTCGCAAATATCTAAATATTGCATTGTTAGGCAAATAAGAACGGTTCCCAAAATTTCAGAGCTCTAGCTTGATGGGAAGATGGTTAAATTAACAATAGACAATTTGATGACACACTGATACACATACAGACAGACACACACACACCAAGTGAAATACATAACAACGTTAAAACTAACTAAAATTAATTCATCCGATAAATTAAATGGTTGGAATACAGTTTAGTCAAACCACTCTTGGAGATAGGAATTATTTGGCGGTATTTTGCCAAATGTTGCTAAATTGGTCCGCGAAGCGGACTTAACATTCAGCCAAAAAAAAAATTTCGCCAAGTTTGGCAATTATTCAAATTGCGCCAAGTGATTGGGCTAAACTGCATTATTTAAAAGAATATGAGTTAAAACTTGTCGCAAACGTCTAAATATCGCATTGTTAGTTGAGTACGAACGATTCCCAATATTTCAAAGCTCTAGCTTGATGGGAAGTTGGTTAAATTAACGATCGAAAATTTGATGACACACACACACACACTCACACACACACACACACACACCAAGTGAAATTCAGAAAAACGTTGTAAAATATTTACAGTTAACAAATACGTTAATTTTTTTAATGTGTACAGTTGATGGAATTAACATCATTAACCTATTCATGTGGACATATTTAAAAAGGGATGTTTAAAAGTTTCCCAAGATTGTTTCAAGAGATGATTAGGTCCATAATTCTAGAAAACCCTGTATAATAGTATGAATTCTAATACAGTTTTATTTTATGTTAAATTAAATTATTTTACATTTTTCTAGTTTGTTGATTTTCACGTTTTTTTTACTTTTAATTGTGATTTTCTTTTTACTTTTGGTAACCATAATATTATATATTACTTTAATTAAATTTGCTTTATCTGTTTTAATCTGTGTGCACGCTTCAGTTTATTTGTAATTTTAATTCGCTGGCATTGATTTATATAGATTTCTTTTGCTTGCTGTACTACAATTCACTCGATACTATAAGTATCTTTTTTTTTTCTTTACTACATTTTAAAATTTCTACTTTAAAGATATTTTATGTTTTTACTGGTTCAGAATTATATTTTTTAAACTTTTATTTTATATTTGCCTATTTTTGAATTAAATTTGCATTTGTTTCTTTTCTCTTTCTTTATTTTTTATACTGCATTCTTTCCCAATACTGTTGTAATTTTTGCGTGGCTTTTATATAGAAGTATTAAAAACAAACCCAAAATTTATTTCAATTTCTTCGATTCTCATGTTCTTTCTGACCTCTCTTACGAATTATTTTCCAAATGTTTCGGAGGAAAGAGAAATTTATAATCCACATCAGTAACTATTCAGAGCTCAAAATATCTTGAAAACTTTTAATAAAATATGAGTGAAATAGGAAACATTATTTTCCAATTTATATGAATTAAAGCATATTTGTGTATTTTTGCATGAGCTATTTCTACTAAATGCACATTCCCATGCTTAAGTGGAGTCTTTTCTTTCAATACTGTATTTTCACTTACTTCGCAATTTTGTATTATACAATTCTATCTTTTAAAAATGAATTTGTGAAAAAAGTTAAAATATTGAAATAATGCGTTGATATATTTTAAAAACACGTCTTTCATTTGATTTAAAAGGCTCGAATATAATCCTAGATATTAATTAAAATTTTAGTTCAAATGAAAATTATAAAAAACTATTGAACTAATTTACATGAACTTATGTTTCAACAAAAATTCATTATTTTTATATATTGATTTCAAATATTTTAGATTTAATTTCAAAATGTAAAATAAAGCTTTTACGTTTATCCACATTCATATTTGCTAGTCAGAAACTGTTTTACAGAACACTGGTCATTTAATACATATTAGTTAACTGTATAATGTTAAGTAAATTCATTTTAACTGATGTAATATTTTTCTCGAAATCAAAGAAGAAATTCAACGAGTCTTTTATAAGAATGTTAAGTATAATGCGTAACGAGTTTCAGTTCCAAATTTTTTGAAACATTTAAGATGAGTTGCAAGATTTGAACCATCGTAAGTTAATAAACTACCGACACTAATTAACCAGTCTAAATATTCACAGAATCGATTATTTTAACTAATTTTGCTTCCTCCAAAAGAATAACCAGTGGTCAAGATGCTTATCATGCCTGTGGAGCAAAGCACCACGAGTCCACCACAAAATATAATCAGAAATAAATAAATATTTAAAGCTATTAATAGTGGATCCGAGTCCTAATGAATCTCACATCTATCTCAGGGTACACATAGAAGTATAGTCGCTTTTCAATCATCCAAATTTCTTTCTCTTACTAATCCTTTAATCTCTTGTAACATATTCTTCCAAATATATCCCCTCTATTACTATGATTACTACTGCTGATTCCTCCTATCACGTACCATCTCCCATCTGTCAAACTTTCACCCGTTCCTTACGCTTCAATTTATATAGAAATACTGATTTACATAACTCAACAGTCGTGGCTCATCAAACAAAATTTTACAAATGACCCAAAGAGTGATAGAAGAAAAATAGTCTTGTGAGAACGGTTAGAGCGTTATTGGTAAATCACCCAAGGATACCATGCACTCTTACAAGGATTTGAAGCCAAACTTCGATCCACTGAGAAAGGGAATCAACAATGGGAAATCAGAAACTTTACTACACATATCAAAATTACTCTACATGTAAAGTTATTCAACAATATTTGGTTGGATCCTATTTCAGCATGGTTCTAGGCAACAAAACGTTTTTTCAGAAATAAATCGCCGCACTTCCTTCTACCTACCTAACCATTCTTCGGTAATCTCATGTCAGGCGCCATTTTGTTATGGTTTAGAAAATAGCACCAAACATTTAGAATTCGCTCCTAAGATCTTACATTTTTACTCATATAATGCAAAAACGGTAAATGAAATAACAAAATTCCAATACTCAGTTTCTTAAAGTTTTTGAGTAAATGCATTTAATAATGTTAAATGAAAATTTCAAATACAGTCAGGAGCATTGAAAATGACGCACCAAGGAAGAAGCCAGTTTTAGTCGCGAATGTTTGCAAAGGAACAGAATGATGTACTACATGAAAAGGAACTAAATTTAGAGCCAATGCGCATGGCCACGCACCTTGCACGCATGTAAACCGGCCCATAGTGGAATATTCATAAGCCTAACGATCACATTCCGATTCTAGGGGAAGTGTAATAAGCGAAGAATGCCAAGTAGACGTGTGAGAAGACATTCTGCACAGATATTCCAGTTCGAAAAGAGCCTGATCATCAGAATGAAAACCGTAGACTGGACGACGCGCCGGTTTGTTCGCCCCGTAGATCGTTCGGAGTGTGCAGTGATAACCTGTTGGGAGCAGTTGGAACGAGATGACGTCCACGTACGGAGGACCGGATCTAGAGAGACTAGGAAGGCTGCGAGGAGAGAGGATCAAAGAATTATGCGCAAGCGATCAATAGTGACTGGCTCCACGATACGATCGGATGTAGGGCAGCCAGTTGTTCCACGAACTGAAATCGTTTGCTTTTGAGCTTTTTATTTGGATAATGTTGGATCCATTCCATGGATAACTGTTTTGTTTCCGTTGACACGTGAATCAAATATCCACAAATTGCTTTGATCTAATGATGAATTTCGGCAGATTTCAGGTGTTTTTCATGCAGAAGACGAATCATGGCGCATACTTCACACTCGGCAGATTTTCAAGTGTGTGAAGCATTTTAAATGCGCAAAAACAAATGAAACCCGAACGACTGCTTCCGGGTTGTGGTCTGTATTTAACAAACAGATATGAGTATTCAGCGGCTCTGCGTGGAATGATGATAATAGTACTGCAATACTGCAGCTGTCATATTTAAAATGGTAGATACTAAAAAACAAGTCTAGTAGTTAATCTTAAAAAAGGTAGAAACTAAAATCAAGACTAGTAGTACAAAGACTAATAGTTAATCTCCTTTTCGTTTATACTTCCCCTCTTTATTGATATATCCCAGTGTTTTCAAAATTGTAAACTTTCTAAGTGGCAAATTTCGTTGTGTGTATCCTTATCTTTAATTACATATTTTACGTTGATGGTTTCGCTTTAAAATTTAAAAGTAATAATATATAAAAGCACTCGCATCATACCTCTTACATCACAGTTGTCACTTCTGTTGATGAAATACCCACCAGGGGATTAAGCAAAAGTTTGAAAAAAAATATTTCAAACTTACTATATTGTGAATCAGAAGAAACGATTTTTGTTATTCATTCTGCTTGTTTATAAATAAAAATAAACTTATTTAAGAGATAGATTTTACTAAAAGATAATCGATTTTTGTTTCAATATGTCCCTGACGTATGCAAAGGCGTTGAATTATGAAGAATACTTTAGCAAAAAGGTACTAAAAAGTTAGATAAAAGTAACTCTTTCACTTCTGAGATTCACCTTAGTTTTATTATTTTGGTTTTTAATCTTTTTTCTGTGTAGTCAAAGTTAAAGACATTTTGAATGATTTTGTGCCTTCAAAAATTCGAAAAGAATGGACTTAATGATAGGCTGTTTCGAGATTGATTTATCACCTGTTCTTTGATAACGTCGAAAGAATTACAAAACGTTAGAAAGATACCGTTCCTTCAAACTTAATATTAATACTTTGTTTAAAAGTTAAATGGAAACCTGCAGAAAAATTGTTCCTTTTTTTTCACTCACAAGCGATTGAATTAAAAGGTTTTCTTTTCTATACAGTGTTTGTGTAAGGTATTTTTAAAATTATTGGATTTTTTTTAGTCAATCGACAGATAAGGAAACATGCATAAAATGTCTAAGAGAGGTGCTTCGTTAACTTTAAAACCTGGGAGTGTAACATTATAAAATTTTGATATTTCCTTATTTCCAGCGAATTGTTACTTCTCTAGTTAATTTAAGCATTTTTTAACGTTTCATATCTGAGCTATATGCAATTATGGACAGATTATAGAAGAATTCCGTTGAAAAATACTTATTTTTATTGTTTAATGAATTTATTTGCTATTGAGTAAAAACGTATCATGTATTAACGTAACTGTAAATCTTCGAAGAACAGTTTTTTAGTTAACGTATATTTTGCCTACATATGCCTATTTTATGAACTTATGAGGCTTTAAAATTTGGAGAGAACCCGAGAAAAGATTTATTAATGTAAGGTTTTTTGTCAAAAAAGACATTTTGTACAAATATAAGCAAAAATGAAGACTTTCTGCAAAACACAGTAACTCAAAAGAAAATAAATTTGTTAACATTATGTAAATTGAAAAATCAGAAAATTAGCTTATCTAGGGAAAAGGCTATTATTTTGATATTGATGTCCTTACGTAAGAAGCTATGGTAGCTCGAGTTTTGAACATTGAAATGTTCTCTGAAAGTCATTGTAATTTTCATTTCATTACAATGTAAAATAATTGATACATATTTCAAAAGCTCATGAATATTTTATTCTATGTTTAAATATTCGAAAGAATGTATGTATAACAATTCAGATTTAATGATGCATAATAGTTTTAGATATTGGGTTTTGCAGTAAAGAAAAATGTCGTTTTTATAGCCTTTCCGATTAGAGAAATTCATGATGAAAGAGTATTAAAATAGAAACTTCTAAAATAAAATAGAAGCAATACTTAAACATATTTTTAAAGATTAATTATTAAATTTTATTATAAATTAAAAAATTATTTTTAAAATGTAATATATCACTTTAAAATGGAACCCAATCACATATTTTAAGATACAAGCGAATATCGTTACATAAAAGAGTTATTTCTTATTATATATATTTAACAAGAAACCCAGATATCTGATCCATATAAATGTCCTGTATTACAAAATGTAGAGGAAAACTGCATAATTATCATTAGTTATTTCCAGAAATAAGCATAAACTAGAACCAAGACAATAAACAAACTAGTTCTCAGAGAAATAATGATTTATGCCTGCTATCGGAATAGAAGTTACTCCAAATTTTTAATGAAATATGAAACATGTTAATGTAATTAATATTGTTGTACTATTTATTTTTCTGGCTATTGCGCAAGTATTGAATTCAACTCTTGTGCCATAATCTAACATTCATTCACTTTTAGCAATTCTTGATCTCGTCTACCACATATAAGGCAAATACTCAACACTAGTGACACTCAACCTCTATAGTGCAACTCTCGCTTTGCTTTTATACTTTCCTATCTACCACACTTCACTTTATTTCTTCTTGCCTATAATTTAACTAATCACGTCTCCTTTTGGTTGGGAAGAAATTGCTTGATTCGTGCAATCAATCTTAATTAAAGTCCCCAAGGTTAGTGTAGAGAAAACCGCGAATAGCCCAACGTCACAAGTTAGTTTTTGAATTGAAATAGCTGAATGTTTAGTTTTTTCAGGGATTCAATCTCCCGTATTCCGATTCCAGTAACTGCACCTGGTTCTCATCGACCAGAATGATAGTCAAGCCTCCTCGACTAAATTGATTAATTTTGGTTATTTTAAGCAACTAATTCTTAATAATTTCGGATGTTACTTTGTTTTTAGTTTAATTAAAATTTTCATTAGACGAAGATCGAACAATCACGAACGTTTGGGATCTAAGTTTTGATCGAGAAGGAGCTGAAGTAGATGAAGGAGGTGAACCTACATCTCGTTGGGTCCTACATCTCGGAAGGAGTTGAAGAAGGAAAAACCAACGTTTTAGAAGCTTCCTCAATAAATTGAATACAGGTATAAAGTTCTCTCTTGTTGTCTCCTTTAGACTTTGTATATTAATTAAATTTGTTCTCTAAGGTTAGAAGTAGTGGCCGCGGTAGGTTAGTGGTCATGGTTGCGGACTCGCGACAAGCGGTTTTCGTCGAGTCAAATATTTGAGCCTTGATGCCACTAAAGACCCGTCATATAACTGGGGCTGATGCATGTTAAATCTGTCGAGGCCCAAAGTCCTCCCATTGGTATGGTGTGAAAGTTAAGAGAGGAGGTCGCCTGCTCAGGTGTCATCCTCATCACTTGAACAAGCTTCAGAATTTTGTGGTCTGTCGCCAACAGCCCTTGTTGCTCCTGATGCGTCGCTAATCAAACAAACAAATGACTAAACATTTCAGACAGAGTACTGTTTCCTTATATTAAAATTTTGACTGGAAACTGATTCTTAACTATCGTAGATGTTTTAATTATAATTAATTTAAAGCACGGTGAATTCAGCTGTAAGTTAATGGTCTACTGTGCTCAAATATTTTTGTATTTGCATTTGATTTAAATAGTAACTATATAATATTACAAGTAATTTGAAAAAAATGTACTTATTTTCTTACTTTGGACTGAACATGAATTACGTTTGAAATATCCGAGAAATGTTTGTTCTCATATTACTTTTTTTTATCAGCAACTTTGATGAAGTTAATTGTATTGAAAAGAACTTAAGCTTTCCAAAAATAGAATTTCTAAAATATGATCTGAAACATTAATCTATTCTGAGTCCATGGGCACCAATAATAATCTTTTTTTTTCTGTTCGCTGTTTGAAGTAGGGATGCTGTATTTTCTTGTTCTATAATCGTTAGATAAGAATTTAAACAGTTAGCAAGTTAATTTATAGTAATCCATCCAAGGCGGAAAAAAAGGTATATTATTTTTTCATCCCAAATCCCTGAGATATTCATTACATTATTAGCATGCATTTTTTTGTCTTCAACCAAATAATTTTAAATTCAAATGAAGGTTATTTACTAATTTTAAAAGCAACGAAACGACGAGACACTTTTAATCATTATCAGTAATAAGTCCTTGAAATTTCTATTTGCATATAACGAGTTCTCATGCCTTTTCACTCTTTGTGGTTGAGATAGCCGAGTAGTCATGGTTGCGAGCTTTTGGCAGGTGTTGTTTCCTTCAAGTCATGGGTTCGAATCCTGATGACACTAAAAAACCACCAATTATCAGAAATTTAGAAGATATTATTATTTGACATTTTGTGAGGTATAATTATCAGAAGTTTTGAGAGTGTTTATTTTTTTGGTTTGGTTTGGTTTCATTAACGTCGCATTAGAAGCAACACGAGGGCTATTAGCGACGGACCTCGTAATTTTGAACCTCAATCAAGGGACGAGGATGACACCTGAGCTAGCACCTCCTCTCCTAACTTCCCCACCACGCCAACCACTAGGCTACCGCAGCCCATTAATCCTTAAAAAACACATTCTGAGAAATGTACAAATACTTGTATTTTTCTATATGACGGAACTCATTTGCATATAATTTTAAAATTTTCGAACGTTACATCTATCGAACTTTATTAATTAATATATCCATGGAATCTCCGGAGGACCGTCTATTTTTGTGAAGTATACAACGTTTAACTTCGCTTTTGGCATTGGAGATTTTGACTGCATTCGCCACTAGTATGCTTTTGAAAAAAACAAAGAAATATTTTAATATTCAATCCCAATTATTTTTCGCCACGGTAACCCAGTGGCCATGGCCATGGACTCGTGCTGAGTTGTTTCCTCGAGTCGTGGGTTCGAGCCATGATGCCATTAAAGGCCCATCGTGTAACCGGGACTGATGTATGTTAAAAATGTCCGGAATGATGTGGAAGTTAGAAGAGGGGGAAGTAAGCTCAGGTGTCATCCTCGGCACTTGACCGAAGCTCAGAATTACGAGGTCCGTTGCCAATAGCCCTCGTGTTGCTTTTAGAGTGGCGTTAACAAAACTCAAACTAAACCCAATTACTTTATTCCCATACATTTCCAAGGGACACGAAAGATACGTATACACATGTGTTCTCGCTCACAACCTCTTCTCTCCTACCATCCTGACCTCCTTTTCTTATTGACCCCTGCCACCTAGGGCTCGACTTCTTAGGCAACAGTCCAGTCGTTACCAGATGCGGGTGTCAGATTCTTACAATTTTGTTACAGGAAAAACGCGGAAATGTGAAGCCTTTTTGAGTCAATGCAACACATTGACTCCTATTTTTAACAGAATATAAACTCAAAATGCCGTTAACATAATCATATGCAGTATATTTTCCTACAAAATTATGCACTTGTTTTAGGTTGTTGAATAATTTTTTCGGCTGCTCTTAACACTCTGGGTGCCTAAGTTATTGGCCTTTCCTTCCATCCTGGACTTGAAATAAAACTGCATCTAATGAAAAATATTCTTCCTTCCATTAAACATTTGCATTCTTCTTCAATTAGTCATGAAGATGTTTCAAAATATCGGTGAAGTTCCTGAAAAATCACTGATAGTACGAACACAAACCCAGAAAACTACGGATATCTGAAATATTTTCCGGAACAAGGAACAGCATTTAACTTTTGGGGATCTGCATAGATTCCTTAGTCATCGACTAAAATACCCAATATCGTCAGTTTCTTTCTGCCGATTGAGCATTTGTTTTATTTTAGCGATTCAAAATTTTCTTAAGCATATTTGGTGTTCTTAAAAATTTAGAGCATGGTACAATGATATCATCTTGGTAGAAAAGACAGATATTCCACTTGAGTCCTCAAAGAACTGTGGCAATCATCCGTTCAAATATAGATGGAGCCTTACATAACCCAAATGGCATAACTTTCAATTCATAAAGCCATCAGGAGTCTCAAAATCCATCTTTACCCGGTCTGTTTCATGAACTTCTATCTGCAAATAGCCTAATTTTAGATCCATCATGGAGAAAGTCCTTGCACCAGCTAGGCAGTTCAGAGCATCATCAATGCGTGGTAGCAGATAAACGTCTTTTTCAGTAAATTTATTCAGTCTTCTATAATCGACGCAAAAGGGTCATTCGCCATTTTTCTTCTTCACGAGTACAACAGGAGACGACCACGAACTATCTGATGATTGTGTTATATCTTTCTTTATCATTCGTTGTACTTCGTTTTCTATCACATGTCTCTCACTGGTCAAGAGGCGATAAGCTCTTTGTTTGATCGTGCTACTCTTACCTGTATTGATCCTATGTCTTACTGCTTTGCACCAGGATTTTCTGTTAAAGTCGAATACATCGCTAACTTCTTCAAGTAACTTCTGTAACTCGTCTTTTAGGGTAGTTGTAATCCCAGTGTCTAGCTTGTTTCTGAGCTACTTGTTTTCTGGGATGATGTCCCTGATAATCTTCTAGATTTTCTCATTCAGCGAACAAATGGAATCATTCATTATCGTTAATAAGTTAGCTATTTTATTCCCCTCGGTACGATTTGAGTTTGCAGTGAGTAATTTGTTACCCTCACCTTACAACAGCAATTTTTAATGTCAATAATGTTGGATGGCACGAATGGCTCTTTTACGTATCTCAACAATTTATTTCCATAGCATGATCTCTCTTAAATTTTTGGAATAAGAGCACAGATTGTTTTCATTGATTAGGCTTCAATTAAGTAATCTCTAGTAGCAAACATGGAAAAATGCGATTTATTCTATTCTGTGTCCACTGGAAGGATTTCAGTGAGTCCTAGCTCTTTATTTCTACAGTCTATAACGGCATAAATTACTCGAAAAAAATTCCATCCAAGTATCATCTGATGGCTGCGCTGAGTATACACGAGAAATTCTAAAGGCCTTATCGTCCCATTCAATACATAATACACAACGTCCCATTCACATTCAATACATAACATCCAGAAGTAGCTACAGGCTTACCGCCTGCGGTTTTTAAAATAGTCGCGTTTTCAATAAGCATTGGAACCTTTAAATTTCAATGTAGTTCTTCAGATATGACGGAATAATCGGCTCCTGAACTATTTAGGAATATTATATTCTGTCCATTCACAGTGATGTAGGTCATGTTTCTTTCTATGCTGGTAGAAATATGCATCGGATGATTTTTTTTTACAACGTTTTTCTGAATTTCACTTGGTGTGTGTACGTGGCTGGATGCAAGATCGGATGAGCGTCGTGTCCAGCTCCGGATG
>BMAW01100117.1:46864-85065 GCA_019974015.1 Nephila pilipes | reverse complement strand
GGCAAATAAGAACAGTTCCCCAAAATTTCAGAGCTCTGGCTTGATGGGAAGTTAGTTAAATTAACAATAGACAGTTGATGACACACTGATACACATACATACAGACACACACCAGAGTAAAATACATTAAAATCTTCAAAACTAACTAAAATTAGTAATCCAGTAAAATTAAATGGTTGGAATACAGTTTAGTCAAACCACTCTTGGAACCAAGTTATTTGGCGGTATTTGTCAGATGTTGCTAAAATTGGTCCATGAAACTGAAAACAACAGTATTAAAAAAAAAAAAAAAATCCTTCAAAATTTTGGCAATTAATTCAAGTGCGCCAAGTGAGTTAAATTTCGACTGCATTATTTAAAAATATATGAGTTAAAACTTGTCATAAAACGTCTAAATATTGCATTGTTAGGCTGAGTACAGACGATTCCCAAAATTTCAGCTCTATAACGATGGGAAGTTAAGTTAAATTAACGATCGAAAGTTGTTGACACACACACACACACACACACACACACACACACACACACACACACACACACACACACACACACACACACACACACACACACACACACACACACACACACACACACCAAGTGGAAATTCAGAAAAGAACGTTGTAAAAAAATCATCCGATGCATGTTCTGCAGCATAGAAGAAACATGAGCCTACATCCTGTGAATGGACGGAATATAAATATTCCTAAAATAGTTCGGAACCGGTGTTCGATCATATCTGAAGAACTACATTTGGGGAATTTGAGTTCCAGTACTTGTGAAAACGCATTCTTTAAAACCACTTGGGCGGTAAGCCTGTAGCTACTTCTGGATGTTATGTATTGAATGTAGATGGGACGTTATTATGGCTATGCTTATTGAATGGGACGATAAGACCTTCACAGAATTTCTCGTGTATACTTGGCGCAGCCATCAGATGATACTTGGATTCTGGAATTTTTTTCCAGGAGTAATTTATACCCATTTATAGACTGTAGAAATAAAGGCTAGGACTCACTGAAATCCTTCCAGTGGACACAGAATAGAATAAATCGCATTTTCCATGTTGCTACTAGAGATTACTTAGGTAGGCCTAATCCAGTAGAAACAATCTGTACTCTTATTCAAAAAATTTAAAGAGAATCCTTACTGCATGAAATAAATTGTTGAGATACGTAAAGAGCCGTGCATTGCCATCAACATTATTGACATTTAAAATTTGCTGGATCATTGTAAGGTGAGGTAACAAATTACTCACTGCAACTCAAATCGTACCGAGAATAAAATATAGCTAACTTATTAACGATAATGAATGATTCATTTGTTCGCTGAATGGAAAATCTAGAAGATTATCAGGGACATCATCCCAGAAAACAAGTATCCAGAAACAAGCTAGACACTGGGATTACAACTACCCTAAAAGACAGTTACAGAGTTGCTTGAAGAAGTTGAAGTGTATTCGGCTTTAACAGAAAATCCGGTACAAAGCAGTAAGACATGGGATCAATACAGGTAAAATTGTACGATCAAACAAGAGCTTATCGCCTCTTGACCAGTAGAGACATGTGATAGAAAACGAAATACCCCACAGCCAACAGATGATAAAGAAGATATAACACAATCATCAGATAGTTCATTGAATTCGTCTCTGTTGTACTCGTGAAGAAGAAAAAAATGGCGAATGACCCTTTTTGCGTCGATTATAGAAGACTGAATAAATTTACTGAAAAGAACTTGTACCAAAACACTGCTGGCCTGAAACACCACAAAAGCTGCTTTGTATAAAACGACAAAAGCCGTTTAAAACTTCCTGTACTTTGCAAGTACTTACGCGTATAAGCTTCCGCCACTGCTGGCTGGAAGCGTACACAGGCTGCAAAACAAACCTATACTACCGTAGCCGCCAGCGCAAAACACCGCTTGCCGCAAAACCCTTCGCTTCGCCACCAATATGGCAGCCAGCGCTTAAAATACCACCGTAAACATACGCTGCCTTCCATGCTGAAGCCGCCATTTTGCCTTCCCTTTTACCAGCGCAAAACACCGCCTTTGTATACCGCATGGCAAAGAATGCAAATGTTTAATAGGAAGGAAGATATTTTTCATTAGATGCAGTTTTATTTCAAGTCCAGGATGGAAGGAAAGATATGTAGGCACCCAGGTGTTAGAGCAGCCGAAAAAATTATTCAACAACTAAGAGTGAGAGTGCATAATTTTGTAAGAAAAGCTTCTGCATATGATTATAAATTGTGGCATTTTGAGTTTATATTCTGTTAAAAAATAGATTAATGTATTTGCATTGACTCAAAAGGCTTCACATTTCACGTTTTTCCTGTAACAAGGTGTAAGAATCT
Organism: Nephila pilipes; assembly: GCA_019974015.1. NCBI lineage: Eukaryota > Metazoa > Arthropoda > Arachnida > Araneae > Nephilidae > Nephila > Nephila pilipes. The sequence goes on along the minus strand of BMAW01100117.1, from coordinate 82,714 downwards.
GGCACCGCATCTGGTAACGACTGGACTGTTGCCTAAGAAGTCAAGGCCTAGGTGGCAGGGGAGTCAATAAGAAAAGGAGGTCAGGATAGGAGAGAAGAGGTTGTAGGCAGGCTTACATGTATGCAGTATCTTTCAGTATCCCTTGGAAATGTGCTAGAATAAAGTAGTGGGTTTAGTTTGAGTTTTGTTAGCACTTCCTCTAAAAAGCAACACGAGAACTGTGGCAGCAGACCTCCGTAATTCTGAACTTCAGTCAAATTCTGAGATGACACCTGGAGCTTACCCCCTCTTCTAGCTTCCACATCGGCTGGACATTTTTGCTGCCATCGGTCCAGTTACACGATGGAATTTAATGGCATCTTAAATAGACCCACGACTCAGTAACTCCAGCACGGTCATAGCCGCTAGCCCACTGGAGTTACCGTGGCGAAAAATAATTGAGATTGAATATTAAAATATTTCTTTGTTTTTTCAAAGCACTAGTAGCGAATGCAGTCAAAATCTCAATGCCAAAAGCGAAGTTAAACGTTGTATACTTAAAATAGACAGTCTCGGAGATTCCATGGATATATTGAGTGGCAAGTTCGATAGATGTAACGTTCAGAAATTTTAAAATTATATACCGTGGAGTTTCCGTCATACTTAGAAAATACAGTATTTGTACGCATTTCTCAGAATGTGTTTTTTTAAGGATTAATGGAAGCGCGGTAGCTAATTGGTTGGCGTGGTGGGGAAGTTAGGAGGAGGTGCTAGCTCAAAGTGTCGTCCTCGTCCATGATTGAAGTTTCAAAATTGCAGTCCGTCGCTAAATAGCCCTCATGTTGCTTCCTAATGCGACGTTAAGCCAAAACCAAACCAAGAACCAAAGAAGTAAACACTCTCAAAACTACAGAAATAATTACCTCACAAGATGTCAAATAATATCACCTAGAATTTTCCTGATGGTGGTTTTTTTTAATTATCCTCAGGATTCAGACCTTGACTTGAAGGAAGCAACACCCTGCTAAAAGCTCGCAACCATGACTTCTCAGCTATCTCAACCACAAAAGAGTGAAAGGCACTGAGAACTCGTTATATGCAAATAGAAATTTCAAGGACACTTATTACTGGCTGATTAAGTATCTCATCGTTTCCATTTGGCACTAAGAGTGAAACTAAATAACCTTCATTTCAGATTTAAAATTATTTGGACAGAAGACAAAATGCATGCTAATAATGTAATGAATATCTCAGGGTTTGGGATGAAAATAATATACCTTGCACCACTTGGCAGATGGATTACTATAATTAACGCTAACTGTTTTGTTCTTATCTAACAGTTATAGAAGAGACAAGAAGAAGCCAGCGTCCCTACTTCAAACAGCAGACAGAAAAAAGATTGGCTATTGGTGCCCATGGACTTACTTACTATACCTGCACTGCTCAGAATGGAATTAATGTTTCAGATCATATTTTAGAAATTCTATTTTGGAAGCTTAAAGTTCTTTTCAATACAATTAATATCAAAGTTGCTGATAAAAAAAAGTAATATGAGAACAAAACATTTCTTCGGATAACTCAAACGTAATTCATGACCAGTCAAAGTAAGAAAATAAGTACATTTTTTCAAGTGCCTTAATATTATATAGTTACTATTTGGCCCCAAATCAAATACAAATACAAAAATTTGAGCACAGTAGACCATTAACACAGCTAGATTCACCGTGCTTTGGAAATTAGCGTTACTCAATTAAAACATCTACGATAGTTAAGAATCAGTTTCCAGTCAAAGAATTTTAATATAAAGGAAACAGTACTCTGTCACAGAATGTTTAGTCATTTGTTTGTTGATTAACGACGCATCAGAACAACAAAGGCTGTTGAACAGACCACAAAATTCTGAAGCTGTTCAGAGTGATGAGGGATGACACCTGGGCAGACTGACCTCCTCTCTCCAACTTTCCACCATACCAATGCAGGACTTTGGGCCTCGACAGATTTGCTGCATCAGCCCCAGTTACTACTTGACTGGGTCTTTAGTGGCATCAAGGCTCAAATCTTGTCGGCGAAAACCGCTTGTCGCGGAGTCCCGCAACCACCAACCACTAACCTACCGCGGCCACTACTTCTAACCTTAGAGAGACAAATTTAGGTAATATACAAAGTCTAAAGGGAGACAACAAGAGAGAGACTTTATACCTGTATTCAATTTGTGAGGAAGCTTCTAAAACGTTAGTTTTTCATGCACAACTCCTTCCGAGATGCTGGGACCCAACGAGATGTAGGTTTCACCTCCTTCATCTACTTCAGCTCCTTCTCGATCAAAACTTAGATCCCAAACGTTCGTGATTATTTCATTCTTCGTCTAATGAAAGAATTTTAATTAAACTAAAACAAAGCTAACATCCCAGAATTATTAGGTAGTTCTTAAAAAATTAACAAAATTAATCAATTTAGTCGAGGAGGCTTGACTATCATTCTGGTCGATGAGAACCAGGTGCAGTTATGGAATCGGAATACGGGAGATTGAATCCCTGAAAAAACTAAACATTCAGCTATTTCAATTCAAAACTAACTTGACGTTGGGCTGTTCGCGGTTTTCTCTACACTAACCTTGGGGACTTTAATTAAGACCCAGTTGCTGGAATCAAAACTGATTTCTTCCCCAACCAAAAGGAGACGTGATTAGTTAAATTATAGGCAAGAAGAAATAAAGTGAAGTGTGAGTAGATGAGGAAGTATAAAAAGCAAAGCCAGAGTTGCACTATAGAGGTTGAGTGTCACTAGTATTTAGTGTTACCCTTATATGTGGTAGACAGAGATAAGAATTGCTAAAGTGAATGAATGTTAGATTATGGCACAAGAGTTGAATTCAATACTTGCGCAATAGCCAGAAAAATAAATAGTACAACAATATTAATTACATTAACATGTTTCATATTTCATTAAAAATTTGGGAGTAACTTCTATTCGATAGCGGGCATAAATCATTATTTCTCTGAGAACTAGTTTATTTTATTGTCTTGGTTCTAATTTATACTTATTTCTGAAATAACTAATGATAATTATGCAGTTTTCCTCACATTTTTGTAATACAGGACATTTATATGGATCAGATATCTGGGTTTCTTGTTAAATATATATAATAAGAAATAACTCTTTTATGTACTTGATATTCAACTTGTATCTTAAAATATGTGATTGGGTTTCCATTTTAAAGTGATATATTACATTTTAAAATAATTTTTTTAATTTATAATAAATTTAATAATTAATCTTTAAAATATGTTTTTTTAAGTATTGCTTCTATTTTATTTTAAGAAGTTTTATTTTAATACTCTTTCATCATGAATTTCTCTAGTAGGAAGGCTATAAAGTGACATTTTTCTTTACTGCAAAACCCAATATCTAAAACTATTATACATCATTAAATCTGAATTGTTATACATACATTCTTTCGAATATTTTAAACATAGATAAAAATATTCTTGAGCTTTTTAGGAAATATGTATCAATTATTTTACATTGTAATGAAATAGAAAATTACAATGACTTTCAGAGAACATTCAATGTTCAAAATCTCAATTTCTCATAGCTTCTTACGTAAGGACATGTACTCAAAATAATAGCCTTTTCCTAGATAAACTAATTTTCTGATTTTCAATTTACATAATGTTAACAAATTTATTTTCTTTTTTGAGTTACTGTATTTTAGAAAGTCTTCATTTTGCTTATATTTGGTACAAAATGTCTTTTTTGACAAAAAAACCTTACATTAATAAATCTTTTCTCAGGTTCTCTCCAAATTTTTAAAGCCTCATAAGTTCATAAAATAGATATGTAGGCAAGAATATACGTTAACTAAAAACTGTTCTTCGAAGATTTACAGTTACGTTAATACATGACGTTTTTTTTACTCAATAGCAAATAAATTCATTAAACAATAAAATAAGTATTTTTTCAACTGATTCTTCTATAATCTGTCCATAATTGCATATATAGCTCAGATGTAGAGCGTTAAAAAAATAGCAAATTAACTAGAGTAACAATTCGCTGAAATAAAGAATATCAAAATTTTATAATGTTACACTCCCAGGTTTAAAATTAACGACACCTCTCTTAGACATTTTATGCATGTTTCGCCCCTCTGTCGATTATTCAAAAAAATCAATAATTTTAAAAATACCTTACACAAACACTGTATAGAAAGAAAACCTTTTAATTCAATCCTTGTGAGTGAAAAAAAAAAAATTAATTTCTGCAGGTTTCATTTAACTTTTTACTAAACAAAGTATTAATGTAAGTTTGGAAGAGACGGTATCTTTCTAACGTTTTTTGTAATTCTTTCGACGTTATCAAAGGAGACAGGTGATAAATCAATCTCAGAAACAGCCTATCATTAAGTCCATTTCTTTTTCAGATTTTTTGAGAGGCACAAAATCATTCAAAATGTCTTTAACTGACTACACAGAAAAGATTAAAACCAAGAATAATAAAACTAAAATTGGAATCTCAAGTAGAAAAGAGTTACTTTTTTATCTAACTTTTTTTGTACCTTTTTTTGCTAAAGTATTCTTCATAATTCAACGCCTTTGCATACGTCAGGGACATATTAGAGCAAAAATCGATTTATCTTTTAGTAAAATCTATCTCTTAAATAGTTTATTTTTATTTATAAACAAACTGAATGAATAACAAAAATCGTTTCTTCTGATTCACAATATAGTAAGAAGTTTGCAAATATTTTTTTTTGACTTTTGTAATCCTGGTAGGTATTTCATCAACAAGTGACAACTGTGATGTAAGAGGTATGATGCAGAGTGCTTTTACTATTATTACTTTTAAATTTTAAAGCCAAGAACCATCCAGCATAAAATATATGAACAAAGATAAGGATACACACAGCAAGTTTTACTTACATAGAAGTTTACAATTTTTAAGAAACACTGGGATATATCAATAAGAGGAAGTATATAAACGAAAGGAGATTAACTAGTAGTCTTTGTACTACTAGTCTTGATTTTTTAGTTTCTACCTTTTTTTAAGATTAACTACTAGACTTGTTTTTTTGGTATCTACCATTTAAATATGACGAGCTGCAGTATTGCAGTACTATTATCATCATTCCACTTGGAGCCGCTGAATACCATATCTGTTTGTTAAATACAGACCACAACCGGAAGCAGTCATTTCGGGTTTCATTTGTTTGCGCATTTAAAATGCTTCACACTTGAAAATCTGCCGAGTGTGAAGTATGCGCCATGTTCGTCTTCTGCATGAAAAAACACCAGAAATCTGCCGAAATTCATCCATTAGATCAAAGCAATTTGTAGATATTTGATTCACGTCTCCTTGGAAACAAAACAGTTATCCATGGAATGGATCCAACATTATCAAATAAAAAGCTCAAAATAAACGTTTCCAGTTCATTGGGAACCTTTGGCTGCCCTACATCCGATCGTATCATTGGGCCAGTCACTATTGATCGCGCATAATTCTTTGATCCTCTCTCCTCGCAGCCCTTCCTAGTCTCTCTAGATCCGGTCCCTCCGTACGTGGACGTCATCTCGTTCAACTGCTCCCAACAGGTTATCACTGCACACTCGAACGATCTACAGGGCAGCGAACAAACCGGCGCGTCATCCAGTCTACAGTTTTCATTCTGATTGATCAGGCTCTTTTCGAACTGGAATATCTGTGCAAGATGTCTTCTCACACGTCTACTTGGCATTCTTCGCTTACACTTCCCTAAGTCGGAATGCTTGATCGTTAAGGCTTATAAGATATTCCACTATGGGCCGGTTTACATGCGTGCAAGGTGCGTGGCCATGCGCGGTAGCTCTAAATTTAGTTCCTTTTCATGTAGTACATCATTCTTCTTTACCAGAGCATTCGCGGCTAAAACTGGCTTCTTCCTTGGTACGTCATTTCAATACTCCTGACTGTATTTGAGTTACCATTTAACATTATTAAATGCATTTACTCAAGAAACTTTAAGAAACTGAGTATTGGAATTTTGTTATTTCATTTTACCGTTTTGCATTATACAGAGTAAGATCATAGCAAGATCTTAAGACGAATTCTAAATGTTTGGTGCTATTTTCTACTTCATAACAAATAGCGCCTGACGTAGAGATTACTGAAGAATGGTTCATTGGTAGAAGGAAATTACGGCTGATTTATTTCTGAAAAAACATTTTTGTTGCCTAAATTACCATGCTGAAATAGGATCATCCATCAAATATTGAATAACTTTACATGTAGAGTAACTTTTGATATGTAGTAAAGTTTTCTGATTTCCATTGTTGATTCCCTTTCTCAGTGGATCGAAGTTTGGCTTAAAATCCTTGTAAGAGTGCATAGTATCCTTGGGTGATTTACCAATAACACTCTAACCGTTCTCACAAGACTATTTTTCTTCTATCACTCTTTGGGTCATTTATGATTTGTTTGATGAGCCGACTGTTGAGTTATATAAAATCAGTATTTCTATATATAGATTGGAAAGCGTAAGGAACGGGTGAAAGTTTGACAGATGGGAGATGGTACGTGATAGGAGAATCCAGCAGTAGTAATCCCATAGTAATAGGATATATTTGGAAGAGATATGTTACAAGAGAGATTAAAGTTAAAGAAATGAAGAAAAGAAATTTGGATGATTGAAAAGCGTATACTTCTATGTGTACCTAGGATAGATGTAGAGATTCGGCTAGGACTCGGATCCACTAGTAATAGCTTTAAATATTTATTTATTTCTGATTATATTTTGTGAGTGGACTCGTAGTGCTTTGCTCACAGGCATGATAAACATCTTGATACTGGTTGATGCTTTTGGAAGCAAAAAAATTAGTTAAAATAATCGATTCTGTAGATATTTAGACTGGTTAATTAGTGTCAGTAGTTTTATTAACTTACGATGGTTCCAAATCTTGCAACTCATGTAAATGTTTCAAAATTTGGAACTGAAATAAATTTACGCATTATACTTAACATTCTTATAAAGACTCGTTGAATTTCTTCTTTGATTTCGAAAAAATATTACATCAGTTAAAATGAATTTACTTAACATTATACAGTTAACTAATATGTATTAAATGACCAGTGTTCTAACAAAACAGTTTTCTGACAGCTATGAAATGTAGATGTGGATAAACATAAAGAAGCTTTACATTTTACATTTTGAAATTAAATCTAAAATATTTGAAATCAATATAAAATATTGAATTTTTTGTTCAGAACATAAGTTCAAAAATAAATTAGTTCAATAGTTTTATAATTTTCATTTGAACTAAATTTTAATTAATATCCTAGGATTATATTCAGACCTTTTTTTAAATCGATGAAAGACGTGTTTTTAAATATATCAACGCATTATTTCAATATTTTAACTTTTTTCACAAATTCATTTTTTTAAAAGATAGAAATTATATAATACAAGAGTGCGAAGTAAAGTGAGAAATACAGTATTGAAAGAAAGACTCCACTTAAGCATGAGATGTGCATTTAGTAGAAATAGCTCATGCAAAAAAAATACACAAATATGCTTTAATTCATAAATTGGAAAATATGTTTCCTATTTCACTCATATTTTAAAGTTTTCAAGATATTTTGGGCTCTGAATAGTTACTGATGTGGATTATAAATTTCCTCTTTCCTCCGAAACATTTTGGAAAATAATTCGTAGAGAGATCAGAAGAACATGAGAATCGAAGAAATTAAGAATAAATTTTGGAGTTTGTTTTTAAACCCTTCTATATAAAAAAGCCACATAAAATTACAACAGTATTGGAAAGAATGCAGTATAAAAAAAAATAAAGAAAGAGAAAAAAAGAAACAAATACAAAATTTAATTCAAAAATAGGCAAATATAAAATAAAAGTTTAAAAATATAATTCTAGACAGTAAAAACATAAAATATCTTTAAAAGTAGAAATTTTAAATGTAGTAAAGAAAAAAAAAAGATACTTATAGTATCAGAGTGAATTATGAAATGCAACAAGCAAAAGAAATCCTATATAAATCAATGCCAGCAGATTAAAATTACAAATAAAACTGAAGCGTGCACACAGATTAAAACAGATAAAACAAATTTAATTAAAGTAATATATAATATTATAGTTACCAAAAGTAAAAAGAAAATCCCACAGATTCAAAAATTAAAAAAACGTGAAAATCAACAGAGCTAGAAAAATGTAAAATAATTTAATTTAACATAAAATAAAACTGTATTAAATTCATACTATTATACAGGGTTTTTCTAGAATTATGGACCTAATCATCTCTTGAAACAATCTTGGGAAACTTAAGCATCCCTTTTTTTAAAATGTCCACATGAATGGAGTTAATGATATTAATTCCATCAGCTGTACACATTAAAAAAAATTAACGTATTTGTTAACTGCTAAAATGTTTCACAACGTTTTTCTAGATTTCACTTGGTGTTAGTGTGGCAGGTGTGTCATCAGAATTTTCGATCATTAATTTAACCAACTTCCATCAAGCTTCAGAGCTTTTGAAATAGTAAGTCGTTCGTACTCAACTAACAATTGCGATATTTGGGCACGACAAGTTTTAACTCATGATACTTTTTAAAATAGTACGGTTTAGCCCAATCACTTGGCACCAATTTGAATAATTGCCAAACTTGGCGAAATTTTTTTTTGGCTGAATGTTAAGTCCGCTTCGCGAACCAATTTAACAACTTGGCAAAATACCGCCAAATATTCCTATCTCCAGAGTGGTTTGGCTAAACTTCTTCTTCCAACCGTTTAATTTATCGGATGAATTAGTTTGAATTAGATTTTTTAACGTTGTTATATTTCACTTGGTATGTGTGTCTCTGTCTGTATGTGTATCAGTGTGTCATCATTGTCTATTATTAATTTAACCATCTTCCCATCAAGCTAGAGCTCTCTGAAATTTTTAGGAGCCATTCTTGTACTAACAAGCGTGCAATACTAGATGGCCTGACCAGTTTGCTAATATTTGAATAATTTTTTTACTATTACACTTTGCCTACCATATAAAACGTTGTTTTAAAACGCATTTAGTTTTAACTCAATTATTTTTACCATTTTTTATATTAGCCATATATCTTAGCTCTTAACTGCATATATAGCCCAATACTTTGATATATTTAAGATATTGCTTCAAATACTAAGCTTATCATTAAGTTCTCCTTAACATCATGCAAGTCAATTTTTCATTCATAATTTGGTGAAAATTCATTTAACACTACGCCTGCTCTTCCAAGAAGCAGAAAAAACAAAATCATAAATAGTTTCTCAATCTTTCAATGGCTGCAAAATACCTTCATTCATTTGAATTGGCTAAAGATTCATAAGGTAGAACTTTCTAAACTTACAATTTTCAAGTTAATATTCGAAGAGTTTTGTAGATCACTAAAACCTTTAAAAAAAAGCTACAAAATAAAACCAATTTGCTCTCCATTTCACCGTAGATTCTGCAAGAAAAAAAAGTTTTAATCTTACATTTAAAATGATAAAGACACTTTCTCCTTTCTTTTTAATTTTCCATTTTCATACTGTGGACAAATGGACTACAATTTCTTAACCATTTATTTCCAAATAATGATAAATCCGTTAGTGCAACTTTTGATTAAGTTGATATTTTTCACACCTTATACCGAAGGTACACGATCATCAAAGTAACTTTCTAAATTTCACAGACTAATGTAAGAGTTAGACCAAATAAAAAAAAAAAAGAAGCTAAAAAGTTAGAAAAGAGAGTTTCAGCAAAGGCAGAATCCATCGACCTGTTATAAACATGATGGTCATTTCTTCTTGATTTAACATATTTCCGCCACTTCCGTTAGAAAATCGTTTTACAATTTTAAGAAAAGTGAGGAAGTAAAATGTCATTTAATAATAGGTTATGAGCCCTTGTGAAACGAAGCACATTTTCTGGATCGTAAAAGAATTATCAGACAGAATTTTCACAAATTAACTCCCTTCATTTTCCTCAGTTTAGTTTATTTATGGAAAGGGATTAGTAGATGAAAGGAAAAGAAATCCATAAACATTTAATATGTTTTTAGCCATTTAAAGAAACAATTTTACACATTTCTTTTTCACACTCATTTCCTAGATAATTAATGTGCATTCAAAGTCAAAAATTTGCAGTTACCACAATTTAAATTACATTTTTCTCTCAATATAGCATTTTATCTGAAAGAATGTAATAGAATTAGTCTTAAAATCATGAAAACATTTGATCATAAAAAAACAATTTTCTTGTTTTTCTTTGTAGCCTGCTGACTTAAATTTTGAATAATTCCATATATCAATAAAATTTTATTTAAGAAGGACATATCCTATAAGTGAAGTTTCGATTATTAAATGTGTGTACATTTAGATACAAATATAAAAAATAAATGAAAAAAATTATAATTAAGGTGAGGTTACTGAACTTTGTTAATCATCATCATATAGGTTTTCAAACAGTATTTCATTATTACATTTAAACGTTTTCGGATTCCACTCTTTTCCCCAGGATCAGTTGCTTTCAGAAAAACAAAGCTTCTTTATTTATAAAACTCTCTTTGCGCCACTCTTAATGGCTTGGAAACATAGCCTCTCAGTAAAAATAACGAAGAACCATTGCAGCTTTTGAAGAAAAGGTTCTCAGAAGTATTCTGGGTAGCGGCAAAAATAGACCCTTTGAGGAGGAATAATTATAGTATATGATATTATAAGGCCGAAATGTAGACGTAAAACTGAAAATGCTGGAAATAAAACCGACCAAGAAAGTTTATTTCATACTTTATAAAATGCCAAAATTTTATCCTGAAACAGAAATGAAGAGTTCAAAAGTGACAAAGAAACATACACGCATGTGGTTCCTTGTACGATAATTTATAACATAATACTGTTATTTGAAATGATGTTTTATATGATTTTATATATCTATATATGAAACTTAAATAAATATTGAAACTAGATTTTATAAATGTAAAATTATATTATTATACATCTACATATTACTTATACATACATACATTGAAATACTTCCAAATTGAGCATTGCACTGAAATTTACGAAAATACTTGCTGACTTGAATTAATTAAGGTAAAAAACTGAAAATTTAAGAGATCCGACGTATAGTAAATAATTTTTTAAGGAATGCAAAATCGAGCACAGATGTATTCTTATCAAAAACGGTAAAGCGAAATTGAAGTGTAATAACCAAAATAGGATACTAAAATGAGGTAAGAACATCTAAAAGATAGATCAACACTCCAATACAGATCCAGAGAAAAGCTGAAAACGAATATCGTTATCTTAAAAAAGAAAATTGTAAGCGAAGCATTAGCAGTGGAATTACGATTAAATGTTATTTAGTGTATCATATATACACTCACTCTCGCATCCATATCAACTTTCGTGATCACTTTTCATCTACAGATCGAAGATTCTTAAACCATTTCATAAGACATTCATTTGCATTTCGAATCCAATCCACCAAATTAGATCTGGTAAAAAAAAGCGGCTCTTCAAATAGAGGTTGTATGAGAGCATTATTTCAGAAAATTTGAAAAATCACCTCAATAAAATTAGAGTTTGTTTGAAAATATATGTAACTTAAAAGCCAATTTTTGTCATTTAAGTTTAAATTTAAAACATATCTTTAAAAAAGCAGTTCTTAATTAAGTTCGTTGGAACCAGAAATGTATACCAAAATTAAAGTTCTCAAACTGTTTTAGAATTTTTCAAAGAACCTATAACCTTATTAAGCGATATAGAACCAAACAAATTTAGATTGATTTTCGTCGTTCCAGAAGCAACTCGATTGTTACGACGTACCTCGAGATTAGAACCTCTGTGTCAGAGTGACTGGGCGTACCCTCTTGCTCTGTATCCACACCCACTCCCAGGAGAACTTGGAATTTAGACAGATTTAGCATTAATCACTTGGCCCAGGTCTACACGGCATGTCTTTAAAGGTGCCAACAAGGCTCAGACCACGAAAACATGGCCGCGATTTCCTCCAATACACCAATAATGGAAGTATACAATGAGTGCCAAGCGGAAAAGAAAAGAAAAGAAACAGCATAAAAATTTAATTTTTAAAGAATAAGTAAATGGTTAAAATTACTTTTGTATTGTGAAATTTAACACTTTGAAAAATCAACTGTATTTTCAGGTACTCCTATTTCTAAACTTAATGAGTCAAAAATAGTTTTCTAATGCCATTGTTCCTCTGCAGTTCTCAGGCATATATTTTTCTTTGATTTAACAGCCGCTTTCATTTTCTATGACACTAAATTACTTTAGCGCCTTGAAATACGTAAATAAGAATCAAACTGAAAATTCCGATAAATATCAGAAGTCAATTACCAAACTGTATTTACGGATGCAACTCACTTTACAGAAACCAAATCAGAAAAAACAATAAAAGACTTTTTTTGAGTAAAAGCAGCATTATTAAAATATCCATCCAGGAAAAGATATTTAGTTTAGATGAAAATGAACACCCTGGAATGATATGTTCCTTTATGATAGTATATATCCTATATTTTTTCTACCAATATTTATATCATGAATTCAGATTCTTGCTAGATTGATCTGTGTTAATTATGATTAAAGTTAATTTATTCAGATTTACGAATAATCAATATTTAATCCTAAATTTGTCAGCATTATTTTCTATAGCGTCTGAATAAACTTTTAAAATTATAAAATCAGATCAATCAGCTCCGAGAGCTCTTTTGCAGAAGAGTTTTAATTAAATTCAAATCACTTTGAACTTTTGCAGATAATATTTGGATTCACTTTTTTAAATCTTCTTAGATCAACACCAAGGGTCATTTTACATGGTCTTACGTGATAACTAAACTCCTTCTCTTATCACTCATAAAACTACCAACACAAATAATGAAGTAGCTTCCCTTCTTGTATGTACATTTCCGTAATTCTATTTAATACATCTTGCTAATTCAAATATAATCTACGTAAAGTCGTTTGACGAACTGAGATTAAGACATCACATATAGTCCACGCACACAGAGTTTTAGGTAAAAGAAAACGGAGATAATGTACTTCGCTATAAATTTATACATAATAGGAAATTAAACTAATGTGGACCAGCAGCAGTGATTACATACTATTTTAGAACCAAAACAAAGGTTCTTCTTAAAACCTCTCGTTAGAATTATTATTTGATCGTCAGTATGAAAAGTAACATCATTACTTGAGGGGTGTACATATATATATATATATAATGTATATGTGTATGCGTAACTATATAATATTAATATGCTTATGCATATGTATATACATATAATAATAATAAGCACGTATGCATATATGTATAATAATAACAACTATGTATATATATATGCCTGTGTAATAATATGGCAATGCATATAATATGCATATATGTAATGGCATATGTATATGTATATGTATGTATGTATATATGTATATATATATATATATATATATATATGTCATATTGAGATATCGGCGTGGTCGTTAAGGTTGAACGAATTTGAGACACTACCATGTTAGTAAAGTTATCAGTAAGAAAATGCGTAGGATGTTAATTGAGTGTTTCTTGAAACTCTGCTGGCTGGAGTTTCATAAGTTTTTTTTTTTTTGAGTAATCCAATCCGACTGTCTTGGGATCTTGGCATTAGTATCTCTTACGAAGGGTTATCCGTCATAATCTCTGTCCTCCAGCTGTCACTTTTCCAGTGCATTGGTTGTGTCAGGAAGTAACTGTCAAAAAGGCTGGCAAATTGAGACTACAAGACGTTGTATGTATCATTAGAAGTCCTTCCAGTAAGTTGTAGACAAAAACTTGATTCCCGCCTTTTTAATAGCAATGGAAAAAAAATCATATATTTAGAAGGCCACCAGTCGAGCTTTACATAGCAAGTATACGTATAAGTTTTATCTTGTGTATTTATTCGGCAGATAATATAATTTCATTGCTTAGCGATTTCCATTTCAAAATTAAATTAGTGATTCTAAAGACATAAATCATCAATTTTCTTTTAAAACTCTTCTATTGTATTCAAAATTTATTCTAGAGTAAATAGAGAGGGACTTATTACATGTATTTATTACCATATTAAAATCTATCTCAAGAATATTCATCATATAAATAAAATTATGAGCAATGAAATGTAAATACATAGGAAATTCTGTTTGTAAACGGTAGATAATTATTTGAAGTTTTGGAGATTAGCTCGATATTTTAAGTAAATACGAAATTGTAGGTACAATTCTAAAATTTGTGACGCAATTAAAAGATTTTTAAAAATACAAATTCAGATAACTAAAAATAATGTTAGCAATCTACGACAAAGTACAGGTTAGGATAATTTAATCACCAGGAGTTTTACAAAGAGAGATGATTATAATATTTTTTTTTAATTAGAATTATTTTTTATTCGATACACTAATGTAGAATTACATAAGTATATCTCAATAAAGGAATTATCTCACGTAAATTAAATTTTCAATAAAATATAAAACATTTTTTATTTATGAATAGTTTCCTATTACTTTTCAGAAACAGATAATAAAAGGCAAAAAATTCAATTACAAGTAGTTATTATATCGATAACTGAAAATATTTTAAAATGATTATAAAACGCATGATACGTTCATTTAGAATGGAATGAAAATGTTTATTAATGTACAAAATCATATCTATTTGGTAGTTTTTGGTTATAAATTAAAATAAACATTTCAATTAATAGTACGACTTTCGGATTTTAGTAAGTGTAAAAGAAAAAAATGCAATAAACACTAATTTCGAAATTAAACAAAATGATTAAAAGCAAAATAAAACTATTCGATGTATTTATTTTAGAAACATGTATTTTCTTAAAACATTTTGGTTTCAGAAAAATATCTATAAAAATGTTGTAGAAAATACTTCCATGGGATGATCGACATTTTTCTAAAAGTGAAGGAACAGAAATTATTTTAGAAACCTAAAAAAATTAAGTGACTTAGACAAAACAAATAATATAATTAATATTGTCTGGATCTCTAAGCATTTTTTACAAATAGATTTTAATACGGAAAACAATTGCGTAAGCAGAATAAATAACTACGATTCATAAGAATGCTAAAAAAGGCTAATCTTATTAAATGACAGATAAATTCAAATTTAATACTCATTGGGTAATAACATAAACTGAATATCAAGACATGAAATATTTTCTTATATCAGATCAAAGCAAGAAAAGTATCAAACCATGAAAGTAATGAAAGAAATAAAATATTTGTAAAAGCCGTTAAAGCATAGAAATATAAATTTCATTCATTTATGATACTTAAGTCCCATTTTATCTTGCATTTCAGAGTTACAAGGGAAAATTTCTTAGTGTAAACTGTAGGATCGCCTCAAAGATGATTTGCATTTTACAGATTCGATGACAGCGAAAAGTTTTAATGACATATTTCTCTACCAGAAAGAACTAGTTGATACCCAGATCCAGAGACACTTGGGAAAGCCCGCATCTGTTTTCTGTTATTTTATTCATCGAATTCTAGGAAAGTGTAAGGAACAGAAAATTTTATGTATGTAAGAGAATTTTGTTATTTGCTTCATTTAAAATAGATATCAATGTTTACATTTATTTATTTTTAAGGTCGTACATTCAACAAAGTATTCCAAATCCTTTTCTGTCAGTAAGCTCTTCACATAAAGTGAGGAATGGCAACAATAAACATAATTTCATAAATAAAGAAAAAAAAATAATGGTACATTTATTTTTTTTTTTTTTTATCCTTGATAATTGAAAAGGTAGTAGTTATTTTTTTCAAAGCCAAATTATTCATTCTACAGGCTCGATTATTAAATAGAAACAAGAATATCCTGCAGGTCATAGATTTCATGCATGAATAATGTTTTTTAGGAATAGTCGAGGTATCCCTGTGCAGTTAATATTAATGCAGATTCTTGTACCTTTTCAGAATTATTAAGATATAGATGGATTTAAAATTATTTCTATATTAAATAGAAGGGTATTTTTATATCGAGTGAAAGATTTTATATTATATATTTTTTTAGATCTTGCCAAAAACATTTTTCACATAACTTCACAATGATTTTTTTTTATGAAAGAATATCTTTCATACTGCGATATATATTTACCTACAGTATTTTTAGGATGCAGCTACAAAGAGTTTCCCCAGTAGTGAAGTCTAGATTATATATCGGAGACCATAGTTAGTACTTTATGGGACATCCTTTGATGCACGTATGGAAGTTTACCATTATCAATAAGCGCATTTAACCTCTTTGAATCAAGTTTCCCTAGGGCAGTAAAATATTTTATGTTTAGTAGCTGGATGGATTGGCACTAAAATTAAATCTGTGTGAAGAGAAATGATGCAACGCTTAATGTTATTGTTATAATTTCTTTTAGGCTTTATGTAACATTAAAATGATTAGTTACAGATTTAGTTAAAAAAAATTTGATTATTATTTTAAAATTATAATTTTGATTATGAAATAATTTTAAGATTATATAAGAAATAAAAGGAGAGAATCGATATATGAACGAACAGCAAGCTTTATCCTTGTTAGTTTCATTTTTTTTTCACTTTGCTATTTCATTTTCTTAAATCATTCTTTTCCTAGGAGGCGAATATGCTGTTCTCTTAAGATTATATTTAAAGCTGGTCCTCATTAAACAAAACTTTCATCCTGTTCAACTTGACTCCTTTACTTTTCCAATTTACCTGGGAAAAAAAAGGAGGCACTCATCTAGTATATATATATGTATATATATATACTCATGGACAAAGAAAGTGAAAGCACTTTTTTTCAAGAAGAGTTATCAAAATGAAACAGAAATTTACATATGTAATGATTACTTTAATATAAAATGATTAGAAAATCAAAGAAAAGCGATCTTTTATTTTAGAGAAAAAGGCAAAGAACAGGAGGATTTAATACCCTGTTGAACCCCTGTAGAACAGATACGATGCGATGCGATCGGGCTTTAAGGGCCACCTGGGATTCTATATGGAAGAATGTCTTGAGACATTTCGTTCCTATAGCTGTAACCTGCCTCTAGTTTGGTTTTGAACTCGTTGGTTTGTAGTTAGACGTCCCAAATGATCCCAGATATGCTGGGTGAGACAAATCTAGGGATCGGAAGAACCAAGGGAAAAGTAGAAACGAGGTGCGGAGACAGCCTTGTAACACCCATGCCGTGTGAGGTCAGGCATTGTCATTAAAAAATTGCTCCTGGGAGCTGTTTCGCGAGTGGCAACACGTGGTTACAAGTTTCATGGACATTCCTTTGGGCTGTCATGGTGCCACGGATCAATATGGGTGACCATGTATTGTAGGGGCAGTAGCACTCCATACCGTCACCAGCTGTGGGAGCGATGTCGCTGTAAACAAAGAAGACAGGATTGAAGAGGCATTCACCACGAGAGTCCTCCACACACGAACACGATTGTCATCGCTGCAGAGATTGAATCTGGATTCGTCGCTAAAGACGACCTGGTTCCATTCCGGCTGCAGTCAGTTTCCTAGTGCGCGGCACCACTCCATACAGGCGTCGATGGCTCAGCGTCAAGAGACATACACGTAATGGGCGCCGCGATCCCGATGTCACTTTTGTCGAGCGAGCACCTTCGTATGGTTCCGAGACACAGGGCCCCAATTGAAGGTGCTACCTGCGCTTGGATGGCGGCAAGATGAAACCAGTTGGCTGTACGGAGTGCGACTTTCTTACCGATGCTGGCGATCTTCTCGACGACTGGTCTGTCGAGGCGTCATGAAACCTGGTCTTCGCGTAAGCATCTCTCTCAGATCCACTGGTCCCAACACTTCCTCCACAACACTATCAGAGCGGCATGAATTGACAGGCTTCTCGCTAAGCGTACCCAGCTTCCATCGTATGATGTTCTCCCTTCTCAATCTGCGACAGATGCTCCTTATTGTCTTCGAAAACGGCGTATCTGCCTCAGCTCTTCTTTTTGTAAACGATTCAGCACACCTCAAAACCGGCTTTGGCTATCTGTTTATACTCACAGAGAACGACGTTAAACGCCCTCGGCTATGCACAATGCGCAGTACCAGCATTTCCTGTCATTTGTATATCTCTCGATATGCCAACTTCATGAGCAATACGTAACTAACAATGCAATATTTAGATATTTGCGACCAGTTTTAACTAATATTTTAATAATTTTTTTAATAAACTTTGCCACCATATAAAAACGTTGTTTTTAAAAACGTTGGTTTTTATTTCGAATTATTTTCAGTTGCAGTCTCAACTCCAGAAAAGGGCAACAAGCTTAGTTTTTCCCATTGGGTGAGTGTGGAGGGTAGTTTACTGGTGACAATGACTGCGGACGACTTAAGGTGAGGTGGGAGTATGGAGAGTTGTGTCTGGAATTGGATGCAGTAGGTCGTATATTGTGATCACCTAATTTTGCTGAGATTCTTTGTCCACATTTCTTCGAAAATTGGATGGTCTTGTGGCTGTTTCTTCATTGCGTCGTCTAGGAATAAGGTGAGAACAACTCCCGGACTACAGATTGTTTCTGGACTACAGAAGCAATGTCCCGAGGAGATACGGATTCTTCTTCGGTATACGGTATTTACGGTAGGGTCTCCTGAAGTTCATCCTTAACAATGCTGCGCTCCAGGGAATGTATTTCAACCATGTCTATAACAAGTGACACAGTACGAGCATTAGATAGCCTCTAAAATTTAGTCCGGGTGATGCGTGCCCGTTTAAGTTTTTTTAATAAGTAGACAACGTTTAGCAAATTCACGAACTGTTTCTTAGTCCTCAACCACTAGAGACTAATACAAATCTTCAGCGATCCCTTCATCAGATGTTCCGCTATCTCGCCTTCTTGCACAGCCGTATTTATTTTTCGACATAAGGCAAGTATATCCTCGATGTACGACTCGGAAGTCTCGTCAGTTCTCTTTACCCTTGTCAATAAGCAGTTTTCGACTTGGTATAGATCATCTGTATGGCAAAACGTATTGTTTAGGTAGTTTTTGAAAGTCACCGAATTCGTGTAATTGTCTTCTGTAGTGTCTAATCATAGTCTAGCTGTTCCAGTGATGCAGAAAAAGTTAAATCGTTTTGCTACCCTCTGTTTCGGATAGAACTGGAAAGCAATCGCATGGAGATGAATCTCAGAGAAAGTTACCTGGTACTCCCTTCTATTTTGTACTTTTTTCTTTGTCATTTTATAAACTGTCAGGTTGTCAGCTTATATCTGTCCTCTATTTAAACTTCTTTTAAATGATTTAAATAAACAGTGTCTGTTAGAATACGTAGCATCCAATCTAATTGAGTGATATTTAATTACCTTCACATGAGGAGTCAGTTGAGTTGACCTCCATATAGGTGATTTGGAACTAGTAAGTAGCCTTTTTTAAATATAGCAACTGCATTTCTACTGTTGCCCTTCTACGCATGTGTACTTAGTACCTATGTGTGTTAGATAATCACAATCACCCGGTCGGGAGCTTATGTCCATGTTTACGTATGTTTGTTTTTTTCTCTAAAAAGTCTCACACGATTGCAAAATTCCAACAATTGGAAAATGTAAGATTTTTCTTCATACGAAAGGCGTGAAAGCTGCCGAAGTTCTTCAGCAGATTATTGACATGTGACTCCAGAAATGAAGTATTCAGCATCACCCAAAAAAGTGAAGCTCAAGAAAGCGATTTCAGCAGGCAAAATTATGTGCAGTGAATTTTGTGAGAAATCAGAAGTGTTTCTTGTAGAATCATTGCCTCTGGGGACACAATATACTCTGAGATTTATTGTGATAAACTGCATCCTACAATCCAAAACAAATTCTCATTGCATCATATGGCTAAGGGCAATTTCATCACCCTCAGTATAGCCCCGATCTGACTCATAATGACTACTACTTGTATATTTACTTGAAAAAGCGTTCATGCTGCTATGACGACAACAAGGATATCAAAAGGATCGTGTTGCAATGGTTAGCTCATCATGCGGCAGATCTTATGACGACGGGACGAAATAGCTGGTGGAACGAAATGATACGTGCCTTAGCACTAAAGGTAATTATGTTAAATAGCTGACTGAGGTACATGATTTCTTCCAAAGAAGAAATAGAAGAATAACTGCACTTGTACTTTTTTTAAACATCAAAACATCTCTTACTTAAAATCACGTTAATATCACTTAAAGGAAAGACAGGCTTTAATGTATGGGACATACAAAGTGGTCCTTGTTATAGCAATAGCTTAAAGGACTCCACAAGCACATTCAGATGCCAAACTTGTCAGTTAAAGGTAATTCTTACTATTTAGTATTAATTGATACTGTAGGTGAATCATTTGTCATTTCCGGTGGATTCAATGATTCTCTCAAAAACTCCATCAGTGTGATCAGTAATTTAGTTACCACGAACATGCACTATTTTGCTGTAATGTATTCAAAAATTTTAAGCTCTTAGAATATAAAGTTACCATTTGTATACAGATATGATGAACATTCTTTACGATTCTATGTATAGAATGATAAGGTCCCATTCTAAATGACTTACCGTCACAAAATGCAATCATCCGAATCCAGAGGACACAAAAATGAATCTTTAGAGAAAGAAACAGATTATTTGTAACAATTTTTTGAACAAAAACTATTTCTTACTCAAACTTAATTCAAAATTAGAAAACACTTTATCGAATGATAACGAAGAAGCACCATTGCTTAGCATTATTTTTTCTAAAAAAAATGATACATTTGAAATTATCAAAATCGAAATATTCTTAGAACAACTTTATAGAAGATCAATTCCAGGTCACCTCTTCATCATTGGTAAATGCCATCGATTACTTTTTTGTTCCTGCATTACGATGATCTCTTTTTTCAGGAAAAAAATATTCTATTTTTACAGAGAGGATTATTTTTGTGTCAGAAGTATTTCTTTGCTGATGCCTTTTTTGACCGCCGAGATTCAGCCAAAGATTACAGACACTCCTTCCTTTTTTCTTTGCTCTCTTAGTTATGATGACACCAGCCCCAAAGGACAACATTGTTCATGTTTACGACCGAAAGCAGAAACGATATTTCTTTATAAATCCTTTGAATGGATTATTTTCAAATTTGATCTTTGTTTCGTGGAGGATCTGGAATAATATAATTGATGGGTATGATTCATGATAAATTGTGAAAATTTCAAATGCATACAAACAAGTTGAAAAAATATGTTGATTTAATAATTATTCAATTCGAGTTTAATTTTATATATATATATATATATATATATATATATATATATATATATATATGACGTCAAATGACGCTTTATTCACAAATCTTCTGGATGACACACAGGTCGCACAGCTTGGACAATAACAGCACAAACAGAAAACACAACACATGCACACATTTGTGTTTCAGGAACAAAACAGCTCTTTTAAGGACAGGCATAGTGTATCATCAACGTTCATGCAGTAACTATTCAGTACACTTCTGAGCTTTTATATAATTTGTATAATCAAGTTTCCTTTAGTTGGAAAGGATCTGAGAACTTAAATATAAAATCAAAAAGTAACCCAGATGTAAATTAAGGAACGTTCATGACACTTGGTGATAATCTTGGTAATCAGAACCTTGATTCCTTGTAAGCTTAGTTGTTGAAGATAGTTAAGCTTCTAGGAATAAAACAGCTCAGAAAATCGATGCATAAAACAAGTAAACATGACACCAACATTTGGAAACTATTGTATGCACTTGTTTTGGTATGTGTTTGTGAAATGCTAATTTGTTGAAGCGGGCTTTCTTTTCCCACAATGTTCTTTACAAATTGATTTACAAACAGTTAATGTTAGGGGATAAATACTTAACTAAATCAAGGTAAGGGTTAATAAAGAAGTGTTATGTAATATAGTATAAGAAATTTCAAGTAATTAATAGGAACTAAAATAGATGCTCATATGAATGAAGTAACAACAGTAGAGTTTTAGTTGTGTTCTTGGTAGAGTAGCAGAAACATATTTTTCCCAGGCAGTGATTTCAGGAATTGGTGTTCCTATGCCAGTTATGTACGTGATATGGCTATTAAATAACGAGACTGGAGCTGATACTGAAGAAGTACACATGCACCAAACGCCAGTGATCGACAGTTATTTAGCGTGATGCCTTCCCTTACGAATGCAATGCCTCTCGCTTCTGTAAAAATAAATTATTTTCTTTGCCTGAAGGCTTCGTTCTCATTAGAGTTACTTAAATTTTCGTTTCCCCAGAAAAAAGATAAGTGAGTAACGAATTGCTGTGAAATTACATGTGAAACTTGAAAAAACCGCTACAGAAAATTATAATTTATTAAAAGAAGTTATGGCAATGAGTGTTTATTGCGTGCACATGTTTTTGAGTTGTTTAAGTGTTTTCAGGATTGTCGAGGAGACGTTGAAGATTATTAACAACGAAAGTGCCCTTCCACTTCAGAAACAGTAGACGATATCGTAATATCCGTTCATCTGGTTCGATTTGACCATTGATACAATATTCGTGCTATTGCTGAAATCGTAGGAATTTACAAGGAATCCGTACGACAAATTGTTCCACCAAGTATATGTGCCGACTCATTCCACATTGTCATTTATGCGGTTTTTAAACAAGAGCAACACCCTAGTGCTACACCGTCCGCCTTATTCGCCGGATCTTGAGCCATGCGAATTCTATATGTTTCGCAATGTGAAATGTGCATTAAAAGAAGCCAGATTTGAGTTCGCTGAAGCTGTGAAAGATAAAGTGGCACGCATCCTAATGGAGCTAGCAGAAGATGACTTTCCAGCACTGTTTCCAACAATGGAAGAATCTCATGCAGCGTTGTAGGGACACAGGAGGAATGTATATTAAAGGTGACAATAAGTAAATACGTATGATATCAAAATAAATTGTTTTATAACATTAGCCTAGTTTTCTTAATAGCAACACTTTTTACACAATATAGTGGGAAAAACTGTTGAAATAGTTTAAAGAAAGTTTTAATATTTTAGTATATTTTTGAACATTGATTATTTATGTTTGAATGCTAAAATAGTGTATTGTAATCCAATGCATACAAATAATAAGAAAGTGTGGTCAAAAATTAAATCAATAAAGTTTGTTTCATAGTCTTTGTTTATTTAAACGGTAATAACAAGTAAATTTATACCTTAAATCGTTTTGAAATGCTTAAATACGTCCTTTAGTATATACATAGATATGAATAGCAAAAATGATTTCGCTGTGAACAAATCACTGCAAAAAAAGACAAAAAGACTCTTAAATTGATTAGTTTGAATAACAACAACTGTTTTCATGAATTGTGTGAACAACTCATTTCTAAATACGCATGTTTTATACCCAGATAAATATTCCCATCTTGTGAGGAAATATTTCTTCCATCTTTGTTCTGAACTTTATAAACATGTACAAGGCAATATATACAAATTAAAGAACTCATAAGGGAAGATCCAGCACTCAACATTACTGAGAGGAACACTATTCATATAAGAATAATATTTACCAGTTTCATCCCTAACAATAATTTTCATGTTTTCAATGATGAAATTTAAAGATATTTTGAGTTACAGTTTAATTATATATAACGAAGGTACAACAAAAATAAAAAAAAGCAAATGTATCCGCAATCATTGGGGTTTACATCTGGGTAATAAGTAATTGTTTGTCATTGTGTGGAGGTATTGAAATAAACATTCCTTATCGAAAAGATGTCGGTAATTACAATGTAATGAGATTCCCCTCACGCAATTCTCAAAATGGGGAGAGAAATTTTAGGCAAAGAAGTATTTTTTCCCCTTTAGGAAAATGTTATATGTAAGATGATATTACCGAACTCACAATACTTACGACCGAACCCAACTAGCAAAATTTATGCATGAGTTTTTTTTTCCCTTGGATCATTCGATTAACCGAATTTTATTGCAGTGCACGTATTAAGTACCTTTTCAGTATGAATGTTTAATTTGACCCACCTATTTCTTGCGTTGGCTTACTTCCTACCCTCGATTTTACTATTTATTAGGGCAGTTAGTAAGTATTTCGGTTTATTAATTCTTCATCGTGAATTATTAATTTTTATAAACAGTTCTCTTTCCCTCATCATACTTTGCAGCCGCAAGCGATGTCGATTAACAAAAAGAAAGTGATAATGGGATGGAAATTTAATTGCTTGATTGATTACTGTTGGGTCCGAAAAGACATTCAGAAAACACTTTATTTTTAAAAACGCGCGGTGACTATTTTGCCGTTGGCTAAAACAATAACCTCTTAAAGCTTTGCATTATTAGCAATGAAATTACAATATAGATAATATAGACAACATATTTTCTTAATATTAATATGACTTATTCTGAAATATAATAAAACTAGATTAGACAAATAATTAAGTAAAATAAATTACAAAAAATCGAATAGTTTAGGAATGTCCAATTAGTTTTCAAACACAAAGTTCAAGTTCGCAGAATAATAGTATAGATCATGGGTGTCTAAACTATGACCGTTTCAGGGCCACATTGCAAAAAAAAAAAAAATCTGTGCCATATTGCAAAAAAAAAAATTACTGGGCTGCTCATACAATATTTTTTCAACAAATTGAAATAAAAATTAACTCTATGTAGTTTTATTAAAATAAATTAACTTCTTTTTATTACATTTTTTTAAAATGTTGAATTAGATATGTATAGGTACGTATTTATCTTAAATTTATAAAAGTTTCGTTTCATTTAGTTTGGATTTCATAAAGATGGAAAAAATTCGAATTAATGAGATGGATGAATTTGCTTTTGCTGAAAGGCAAATCGATATCAGGTTCAATAGACGAGGTAGCAATTCTTACTGCATTTTCAAGATGTTTGTTAGTGATTTTTGTCCTATTTTTGTTTTTTTGTAAGCTTCATTCCTTAAAATATTTGTTCACAAATATAAGAACTGCCAGATTCTGAAGACATTAACAAAGCATGATTGTGAAAAATAGGATATTTATCGTGGTGTAGGTAATCTTTATAAAACACCAGTAAAGAAACATTCTCAAATTTTTATTTCAATTTAATGTCACTTTGCAGTTCAATGTATTCCATTTGAAGATTTGAAGGCAATTTATTTATTTATAGAGAAAATAAGGTAGAAAATATGTCGAAATAATCTTGATTTTTTCAAACATTTTGAAATCTACTTTCAAACTCTTGAATTAAATCAAAAATTAATACATCATATTTTGTGCAACTCACAGGTTTATGTGCAGCCAAAGTAAAGTGTCAAATCATTTACTTTCATTTGATTAAGCCAAAATTTAAGTTTTCTTTAAACGCTGTAATTGTTTGAAACATATTATTGATAAATTGATTTTTTCCTTGAAGTTTCAAATTTAAATCATTCAAATGTGCTGTTATGTCTACTAACAAAGCTAAATATAAAATCCAATCTCCGTCCTCAAATTCATTCACAGGTTTTCCTTTCGTTTCCATAAATATTTTTATTTCAGTTCTCAAATCATAAAATCTTTTGAGCATTTTCCTCTTACTGAACCATCTTACTTCTGTATAATAAATAACATCTGCAAATTCAGTGCCCATTACCTTAAGAAACTCTTCAAATTGTCTATGATTAAGTCCTTTTGCTCTTATAAAGCTAATGGTTTTTACAACAACGCTTAATACACTTTCCGTTTTTTAAATTTTTCCCACATAAATTACCTTGATGTATATTACAATGATATGCCATCAAGATCGTATTGCCGGCAGCGATGGCTTCATTATTAACCATTTTAACGAATCTCCCATTTTTACCTATCATGGCAAGGGCTCCATCGATTATGATAACTGAAAAATTTTTCATAGATAAGGAAAACCTTTTCACCGAATAAATCTGCAGACTTGGTAAATGATACTAAAGCAACCATTTCTTCCGTGATATTATAATGTTCGTAGGTTCCACTTATAAAATTTGCCAACTGTGCCGCTTCAAAAGCGTCAGTGCTTTCGACCATGGCTAACGAAAAAAATTTAAAATTAGTACAAGTACTTTTTAAAGACCTTTCAACTGAAAGTGTACATTTAAATGTTTTCATAATTTACGTTTGGGCAACATATTAAAGGTTCTTGGGCCGCAATTTAGACAGGCATGGTGTAGATCGTTTTATTACCCTATAGAAGGGGGGGAAGAATAAAGGTCTCAAGTTTGGAGTCTCTACCTAGAAAACTTCTTAAAAACGCTTACATTTCCAGATGTTTCGAAACTCTTTTTGGTCGTGAATGTAAGCAGTACTGCCAGTTTTCAAATTCAATGGTACGTTAGTTGAGATGGCGAAACAAGCCGAGGAAAGATCCTGCACTTATTCCTTCCCGCAATGTTTCCAAAAGTTATTTAAAATGTACTAAAATTATATTTCAATTTTTTTTTTTTTTTTTTTGTTAAAAATCTGTTATTTGGCTTAGTTTCAGTTTTGAATCAAGATTATCGGGCAAAGAGCTTGTTCTTCTGCCAATTGAGAAGCAAATAATGTATTTTTGTAATTTAAATGCACGCTTTGTTATTCATTAAATAACAAATTATCAATTTAATTTTTTTATGTTGACAAACAAAGTAAGTCAGTTGAAGAACTATTAAGCATATTTGTTTCTAAAATATTATGAGTGTATCTGTAATTATTTCCCCCTCTATATAAATTCTAAAATAATATTTTTCTTACGGAGATTGAAATCTATTTGATTTTATCTAATGGAAAAGTAATCATTTGTGACCATTGTATAAAGTTCAATTCATGTTCTAAAAGAGGCTTTGTAATTCTCATATTAGTAACATTTTCAAAAAATATCTAAAATGCGCATGAATAATATGAATTGAAAATAATACCATTATATTTTCTAATCTTATACAATAAAGTAAATCTCGTACAATAAAGCTAATAAAATATTCTCAAAGATGATTACATTTTTTCAGCAAATTAATAGCAAAAACCGTAGTTTCATTGGAAAAATAAGGCATTAGAAAAATACAATGGGATGGGTGAACATTCATCGCACTTTGCATGTTCAAGAAATAGTCATTTCTTTTATAAATACATACGATAACTAACACATGTGTACAGTTAAATAAAACAATATTAGTTATATTTAATATGATAAAATTAAAAAGAATTTTATAAGCTACATGATATTTAAGTGCGAATGCTGAAGAATTTGAATATCAGAAATTTGTTTCAATAAGAATCAAATGCAATTTTAAGTTTTGTAATATTAAAAGATTTATAGATAAAATATACAATAAATTTTATGTTCTCTAAATTAGAAGATATGTATGATTTATTTTTGAATAATACATAACAAAGTAGAAAATAATAATACGGATATAAAGACAGGATTGAAAAGAAGCTTTTAAAACTTATTAATCAGTACTTATGAAGAAAAATTATACAAAATATTGCGATAAAACACAAATAAAAATTGATATTTAAAATGGTTATTTGTATATATTACTATATTATAGAAAATCAAATTTATTTAGAAAGAATTTTGATCATTTTTCTGCATTAAAACCAACAGTAAAAAAGGCATAGGCCTGTAATGGGGGACAAAAAAGATTTTTTTTTATTGAAAGATCTCATTTGTTTTCCTGAAAATCATTTAAGATTCAGAAGACAAATAATTTTACTTGTTATTCGAAATTAATTAATCAATAATTTTATTCATTTTGAAGTTTGACATTAAACAAGGATCCTCATTAAAGTGTATTAAATCAGTTGTTTTCATAATTTTTGTGCTGAAAAATGTCTTGATGTAAGTCAACAATTAAAATTAGACAACGAGGGTGGTTCCAAAAGTACTTGTATTAGAAGACTGATGAAATCATTAAGATAAAGTGTTGTCACCTTTGATTTCTGCCATCTGTTAAGCGGAACCAAAACTAAAATGACATTCATCCATAAGATAATTTTTATTTCGTAATCATTTGCTGCCAATTCGAAATTTCATTTCTGCCGTGTCATAGATCTGTTGTCATTTTGAGTCGAATTATTACCATCGGGGAGACCAGGTAATAATTATGCACTGGAAAATAAGCAACATTCAAAACCTTGGTTGCTTCCGGTGAATCTTTCCCGAAACGCCGAATATGGGCTAATCGGTCAGAAAATTTATGACAACGAATTTTTGAGGCACCAAAGGAGTCATAATCTTAAATACGAGTAACTGAGACAACTATCTAGTGAGACATGATACTTAGCAAAACAAACCCTTTTCGATGCTGCGATCAACATCTCTTGAAATTCCTAAAACTTTACTGAACGACCCTTGTAAACATCGATTTCATTACAAATGAGTTAAAAGGAATCTTCATTTCAATGTTCAACCAACAATGTTTGATAAACATCTCAATTAATTTATACCATGATATTAATCCAAATATAACAAAAAATAAATATTTCCATTGAAATACTTTCGACATTTTTTTCGTTATAGCGAATTAGGGCATCACTGACTTTTTTTGGAAAAGGAGCAAAAGTATATACTTATATATATATATATATATATATATAAGTATTATTATAGAATGTAAATAAAAACAATTTAAAGAACATCTCCAAGGTCTTTTATCCCCTTGGCAGTATCGCCCGAATCCAGTTCCGGCAACTACTACGTGCAGAATTTGTGATGCCCGAACTGACTTCGGACAGGAGAAAAATTAACGTTCCTATTTTGTGAAGCCCGAGCGGAGTTCGTTTCTACTTTAGGATACTTTATCCACTGTTTTCCTAATAGATGGCATTAGTGGTCCTAGTTTTTCATCAATTACGACTTCAGTCGAGGGAGGGAAAATGTGGGTGCTGTCAGTTAAATTAAGACACACTTGGATTGATAAACAAAGACAGAGTTTTGCTTTCTCGTTTAGTTTCGGTTGTTTTTCAGTGAGTTTTTTTGCAAATAATTTTCTTTTTTTGCAATGTCCATTTCAGACACCAATGTGGAGTACAGTTTAGGTATTTTTAATTAATTAGGTATTAATTTTAATTAATTAATTAATGGGTATATTTAAAATTTTATTTTTGTAATAAAAAATCATTTTATAACTTTTATAATAATATAAAGGACAGAATTAAACAGTTAAAAAAAAATTTCAATTTTTGTCCATTTTTCTGAAATATATATCACAGTTAAGGGGTTATCCAACAATATAATATAATCTTTCTTTTTCATTCTGGTTTCATTTTTGAAAGAAAAACAATTGCACACATTTCGATCGACATCCTTTCGTTTGGGATCTAGAAAGAGAATCCCTGGATATCGGATTTAAAATGTGTGGACAAAAGAAAAAAAAATTTCAACATTATCTATTTGAAAAGAATGGGTGGTTCCTGATTCGCTGCCTTTTCTAAACCAATAAAAAAATTCCGTGTAATTCCATCCAAGTATCAATTTCTCCGTTGGCTAGAGCTTTTATTTTTTACAAATCCTTTCCATGTATAGTATTTTTTCTTCTTGGTTGTTCTCCAATGAGAATCCACCTTCGTCAAGACTATTGTATTTGAAAGTATTGTTTTTGACAGGTGCCGCAATATTTGTCGACTTTTACAATGCGGCTCAATAATTGAAAGTTTTGTATCGTGTAGGAGATTATAGAATTGGAAGAAAAATATATATAAAAAAAGAAAGAAATGGAAAAAAATAATCGATTTGGAAGACAATGAATACAAACCTTCGATACCTAATTAACATTTATCAGATCTTAACATTTATTACATTCATTATTCTTCATACATTTTTAATGACAAACGGAGGATAACTGTTCTCATTAATAAAGTAAATTTTGAGAAGAAGTAATCCTGCAAAGACATAATAGTTTAAGTTTTTTTTATCTATTTTGACAACATTCTTTGCATCTTCCTCTTTTAGGTGATTTAATGTTTTTAATACACTGCAACTACCAATTTCTTCTTAATTTCTATTAATATTTTTCCATCCTGATGTTTCCGTAAGGTTCATACAGCTGTTTTCTAAGTTGCTATAGAAAAATGCATCTTTTACATATCTTGTTTTAACACAAAAAATACATTACATGAATTAAAACTGATGCATTTATAGCAACCATCTTTGTTTGGTAGAGTAGGATGGAGTAAACCAGCTTAGGTGGAGTAAGCAGACACATTATCTTCTAATTTCCCTTTGTATGTACAAGGCAGGTATTTGACTTTTAATATCTACTTCCATTTTGGTTTTAGATAATAAATAATTATATTTGAATTACGTTCTTTTTTGTTCTAATATTTGGCTTCAGTTTGCATAGGTGGAAAGAGGATTATGGATTTAAATTATTTGGCTTACATGAAACATGAGTCATATCCGGTTGAAAGTGAAATAATGTAGAAAATATTTTTCTAACAATGTTGTCAAATTATTAAATTGAATATTATATCAGATACATGTAATTAAAATTAAAGCAAACGATAAATTATCAAATTGAATACTTTTAGGTTAAATGTAATTAAATTTGAAGCAAACGATAAGATATTAAAAAGTTACCTTTTACGCCAAATGTGATCCAATTAAAACAATGGCCGCTTGGATGGCTATTTATTAATTTGAATGTATTTCAGCTAGACGTAAGGAATAAATTGTTTAAAATTGAAAAGTGATTTGGTACGACAAAACGCCTCACCTGCAACAATAGCCTCTTAGGTGGCCCGTATTTTTTTTTTTTTTTTTTTTTTAATTTTATTTATAAAATAAAACTGTCAAAAATAATAAAAAAAAAAAATCAAGGCCTTAGAATAAACTTTTTTGGATTTGGCAAGATTGTTTGGGTGATTAGGCCGCCAAATTTTGGCACTTCTTTTCTACCATTTCTGGCGATTAAGAAAAAAAAATCAGCGGTTTTTTCATGGCATTTTTTTCCAATGAAATTGTTTTAAGAAAAAAAATATTTCTGACTCATTTGGCTATCTTGAATCTACTGAAAATTTATTTTCATTACATTTAACTTTCGTTCACGGTTCACTTTTTTCTGTAAAGACACCATTTTCAATGCAGATACCTGATTTGAATAATACAGGATTTACAATAATCACTTTTCCTTGGTAAGTTCATTATTTCAAATTATTACTTAAATTACTTGTGAAGTATTTAAATTACATTTGAAGAATTTTACATTTTTCGAGGCAATCCGGAGGGTTTTTTTTTTTTTTTTTTTTTTTTTTAAAATATTTTTTTAATTTTTTATTTTTTTTGGCAATCCGGTGGGTTTTTTTTTTTTTTTTTTTTGTAATCCTGTATTTTCTTGGTGACGATTTTCGGGACAGTAAATTTAGGTACTTCCTGCTATAAAAGTGTCATCAAATTGCAATTACGCCCAGGTTATTATCAAAATCGTGAAGACTACCTTAGGAATATATTCTAGTCTCTTGGTCATTCATCGTCAGTTGCTGCTGTAATAGGGAAGTACCGAATTTTGATACTGAAGCTACTTAAAATTAAATTTATTTTTAGATATTGAATAGAAGTTAAAATAGTAATACATAAAAAACTATGTCAAAACAAAATGAAATATTCAAGATAAAGCTGTGATTATTTGAACAATAATAATGTTGCGAGTATAAAATCTGAAAAAATCCAAAGGTTTTTTTCTGCGAATTCTAATTTGAAAAGACGTGGTTGTATTTTTCTGAGTTACTTATGTTTTCTTAAGACATCAAAGTGATCATTGCTTTAATTTTCGCCTCAAAGCTCAATATTTTAGGTTTTAAATTATTCTCAAAAATTCAGAGTAGTTTTCCATAATACAATTTCAGATATTTGTTCTCATTAAAAATATTCATTAATCTTCTAAGATGTTGGATTAAGTAATTGAAAAATTGACTTCCGTACATGTTAACTGCATGATCATGAAACCATATAAGAAATAGAAGATAAAGGCAGGAGTCATCGCCACACATTGGGGCTACCTATCAAGGAAGGGATTCGATACTCAATTTGTTGGATTGTAATTAATCCCACTACTTAGGGATAAACGATTTTTTGGCGGCGATAATTCGCCAAATGTGGAATGTTACAATACACTCCTCAAAGTATGCATGGATACACCCCCCCTAAAAAAAAACACTAATTTGGCGATTTTTTTTTTTTTTTAAATTGTGCTTAGTATTAGGGCAAATCTACATTTCAACGTTCATTATGAACTCAAATAAAAATAAGTAAAATAATGATAAATACACTAGTAGGTTAAATAATTAGCAAACATAATTTTAACTGGCAGCTTAAAACTGAAAGTATGATAAACCCGCATGCAATACAAATCAGGTATCTTTGAACTGAGATTACGGGTAGAGCCGGAAATACAATCCTTTAAAATTGACAAATCTGAAATTTTAAGTAGAATTCACTTAAATTGAAAAATAAGAAATTTCAATTATATCTGAAAGAGAAAATATGATTATCTAGAGCAGGGCTTCTTAAACTTTTGTCATTCACGACCCCATTTATGATTGCGAGTTTCTTGACGACCCCATACAAACCTTGACGACCCCATACATGAATCATTGTTTAGCTGCAGGTTGCACGTGTGTACGCGCGCACATTCCTCCCTTTGATTGTGTGTGATATTTAGAGGTGGCGGTCAGAGTGGGAAGTCAGCGGCGCGCGGTTTATTCAACATGTATGATTCCGACAAACGCACTAACAATGTATAGCCACAGTATAATAATAGCGATCATCGATCGTTTACTGCTGTCGGTGGAGATAGCTCAAAACCTTCAACAAATGCGCGTGTCTAGATGCTGCAAGTCCACTGTATTCCGCCAACTCTAGTGATGTTATAAAATGGTATATATAAATATTTGACATTATAAAATCTCTCGCGACCGCAGAATTTTGCTACGCGACCCCATTTGGGGTCGCGACCCATAGTTTAAGAAGCCCTGATCTAGAGCAATGCAATTCCTTGAAATGACAAATGAGATATTTCATATTACAACTGAAAGGGAAAGGTTTAGCAGGAATCAACACTTGGAATAAAATTGACCCATAAAGATAGCAACAAAGTTAATAAAAATGTCAGCAGGTGAATTAAAAACAAAAATAGTCGATAGGCAGTCTAAAATACAAAAATAAATAAAGCGTAATAATTAATTTGTTTGAATTATTGTATGACAGGACCACTTGGCGCGTTTTATTTTTAGGTGATAAATCGCCAGGGTGGTTACCATACAAATTTTTAATAAAAACCCGATAAAATCTGAAAAGCTGTTTCGACTTTTCCCCCTTTTTTACGCTGGATAGGATACGAAGATTGTTTATCCCTGGAATACGGCGATTTTTTAAAATGGCTGTTGCGGTGAAAACGTTTAAAGTAGATTGTTTCCAAAAATTTGTTTTGGCGGAAGGGAAAAGAAAATTAGCATTAGTAGTTGGAGTTGATTCCTGGTTTGACGGGGCCCCTAGGCGATCTTCGATTTTTTGGGTAATAAATTGCTAAGTTGGTTACCCTGCCAAATTGTTTATGGCAACCCTATAAAATCTATAAAAGAGGATTCAATGCTTTATTTATGCCTTTTTTACGCTGAATTGGATACTAATATTGTTTATCACTGAAGTATACCGCAATTTTTGAAAATGTCTAGTCCGTTTAAAACGCTAACGTTTAGTGAATGGCTTAAAATAATTTGTTCTGGTAATAATTTGTGTTGTTCCATACGTTCCATTATGTTTTCTTTATGCTTATAACGAGTTGTAAAAGGCTAACGATATTTTCTATGTTTCCTTTCAATGAAAATGTCAGCTTACTTCGAAATTAGTCTTCCAGATACGACACCATCTTTTTTCCCGATTCTGGAAGTTCCGGATTTAAGATATCCGCTTTGGCGCCATTTTGAGTTATCTCAATAATTTCGCCAATTGTCCCTTCCAAACTAAGAATTTACCATTAATTTTTAAAAGTTTTCATAAAGTAGTAATTCTAAGCTTGCACTTGTTGCCGTATCTTCACAGAAAACTGTAACCAAATTAAAAAATAAATTTTGCAAGTAATTTTTTTTCTTTTGTTTTTTCAATTAATATTTTTTTGAGTTGCAAATTCATTCGGAAAACAACCGTAATATTTCTTTCAGAAAGAACAAATTGTGAAAAAAATATGAATCTAAGGATTTGTAACGAGAAGATACTCTATGACGTCAAATACGCTGTACATGAAATTTAAAAATAAACTTCATAAAATCCAAGTCGAATTTTTTTTTTTTTTAAAAAAAAACAAGGCTTTGTAGTACGCTCTATCAATATGAAGAGATGTTTGCAGATGCTTAACTACTCATGCATGATGAAGACGCTACTTGTTTTATATCGATTTTCATAATTTAATCGCTTATTAAATGCAGACGAAGTTTATTTTAAACTGATTTTCGTATGTTAGATTATTTATATATGATACAGACGATATTAGAAGAAAAAAACAACGTTTTTAAAAACAACGGTTTTATATGGTGGCAAAGTTTATTAAAAAATTATTAAAATATTAGTTAAAACTGGTCGCAAATATCTAAATATTGCATTGTTAGGCAAATAAGAACGGTTCCCAAAATTTCAGAGCTCTAGCTTGATGGGAAGTTGGTTAAATTAACAATAGACAATTTGATGACACACTGATACACGAAGAGATAGACACACACCAAGTGAAATACATAACAACGTTAAAACTAACTAAAATTAATTAATCCGGTAAATTAAATGGTTGGAATACAGTTTAGTCAAACCACTCTTGGAGACAGGAATTATTTGGCGGTATTTTGCCAAATGTTGCTAAATTGGTCCGCGAAGCGGACTTAACTTCCCCCAAAAAAAAAAAAAAAAGCGCCAAGTTTGGCAATTATTCAAATTGCGTCAAGTGATTGGGCTAAACAGGATTACTTAAAAAAAAATACTAGTTAAAACTTGTCGCAAACGTCTAAATATTGCATTGTTAGGCGAGTACAAACGATTCCCAAAATTTCAAAGCTCTATCTTGATGGGAAGTTGGTTAAATTAACGATCGAAAATTTGATGACACACACACACACTCACACACACACACCAAGTGAAATTCAGAAAAACGTTGTAAAATGAATAGCATTACATTATTTTTTTACATTACAAGTTAGGGTTTTTGGAATATCATATTTATATTACTTATTTATTCCAAAAATTTTGTAAAGTAACGCAGTATAGGAATACAGATTGGATTCCTATTGGGCTATTAACACATCAATCAATAACTCTCGAGACTAACCCAGAGATGGCGCTCGTAGTAAACCAGTAACCAGGTCTTTCTAGAGTACGAATCTTTGCTTGAAACGTGTCAAAATTTTAAGTCGATCGGACCAGAAACAGCTGAGTTATCGAGGTTGGAGTAAAGTCGTTTTGTAGTTTGTTTAAAAAATGGAAAAAACCGAGTTTCGTGTTCTGATAAAACATTGTTTTTTAATGGGTAAAAACACCGTGCAAGCGAAACAATGGATTGAAAAATGTTACCCGGACTCTTGTCCATCAAAAGCAACGATTTGTCGGTGGTTTGCCGAGTTTAAACGTGGTCGTACCGACACAAATGACGCGGAACGCTCGGGTAGACCTGTGGAAGCCGTTACACCGGAAAATGTGAGTGAAGTGACAAAAATTATAATGAAAGATCGTAAAGTGAAGCTCCGTGAGATTGCTGAGATGACACAGATATCATATGGAAGTGTATTTACTATCCTTCATGAAAAATTGAGCATGAAAAAGGTTTTTTCCAAGTGGGTGCCGCGATTGCTTTCGACGGAACAAAAACAGCAACGAGTCGATGATTCAGAAAGCTGTTTACCGCTATTTACTCGCAACAAAAAAGATTTCTTGCGAAAAAAAAAAAAA
>BMAW01100117.1:28194-40767 GCA_019974015.1 Nephila pilipes | reverse complement strand
TATTTTTCATTTATAACAGAATATGGGGAAAAAGCTTTAAAACTTTTGGAACTTTACATTTTTAAAACTTTACTAATGAGTTGAATGCTCAGCTAATCTCACTGACAAAGATATCTCAAAACTAATTTCTTATTATACGAATTCAGAACTGGCATATTTAACTTTGCGAAAAATGTTGATATATTTCCAATTAAAACATTCAAATCCAAAAATGGTAAATAAAAATTATGTGAAAAGTATTAGTACTCAAAATCCATTAAATCTACAATTGCTTCATCGAAAAAGTCCTGGTACTGTATAACACATTTTATTTTGGACTATCTGTCTGAACACAGCGAAGTAAATGTGAATTACTCGCATTAATTTCCAAGTGCATTTATATACATAAATATATATATTAAAATAGTGATACTTGAATTCAAATTCCAGGAGTGTCTTTTTTTATTATTATCATTTGTGTGAATTGATATGCGATGGTGTTTCAAATGAGTCCGCAACCGTAAACGCCTAAATGAATAAATGCATAATTAATTAGGCTCCCCTTCCCAGAGAACGTAAACACTGTAACTTTCGCATCGGATAACCACGACATTCGCTTAAACAATGATGTTCACAGTTTATTCTTTTTGAGTCTCGATCAATGTTAATTTATTACTTTGTCTTAAAAAAATAGGTTTGGCAGATCAGAGAATTCTAAATTAAGCAAATTGAAAGTGTTTTCTAAAAATAGAGCAATTTATTATTTTTGATTCTCTGTTTACTCCATCGCCTACCTGTATATTTTTTTGGCAATTATCTATTCTAAATGAATTACTTTATTTCCTTTCATGAACTGTTTAGTTTTTGTTGGAAAATTTTAACAAAGGGATTTCAGAATGATATGATAAATAGCTCTTTTTTTTAAAAAAAAAAATGTTATTCATCAAATCATAGAATTGCAATGGTCTGAAAGAAAGTTAATATGTTTATATCATTTTCAAAATTCATCTATTTCAAACATTCTTGCATTTTCATGTTTATTTTTGATATATATAATGGAAACTAATTAATCGAAATTCACCATAATAAGTGTGTTTTATTTTAAAATGAATTACTATTATTATTGTACAAAAATGATTAAAGTATAAATTTTCAAATTAATTGATTCTGTTTAACTATTTACATATTAATTTCAAAATGTCGTACCTCGCTAAAAGACATAGGGAATATATGTTTATCCTCGTGGAAGAATTAGATCTAAAGCCTGATTATCTTCAATGTCATTTAAGAAACTTAATCGTTAAAGCACAGATTATGATAAGAATTTCACAAAAAAAATTTTTACGAGTATAATAGAGCAGCGAAAAGAAAAAGAAAAAAAAAAAAAAAACATTGCGCCTTGAAAATCTTGCCGAAACAAAAAAAAAACAAGAATTTGAAGAAAAATTGCGTCTTGAAGCACTTGCTATTGAAGAAAAATAACGTCAAGATCAAAACGAAATCGAGCTAGAACGATTAAAAATAGAAAATGAACTCAAATTACACACAGCAGTTGACGAAACCGACAATTCAAAATTACTATAGGCAAGAAAGTATCCAAATTCCTCCATAAATACGAAGTTATGGAAGATATTAGTTTATATTTAATCTTATTCGAACGTCAAGTTAAATGTTTAATTATTCCAAAAGAACATTAGGTTTGATAACAATTAGGAATTTTACATTTCGAAATTTCTCACATCGTCACTCGTTAACCAGAGGAGATAGCGAACAACTACGACCACGTAAAAGATCTGCTAAAAATATTTAAATTAACGCCAGAAAAGTTTCGCCAGTTATTTACCACGCATCAAAAAGTTTTTATCCACATTTGGACAGACTTTTTCACGAACTTGCAACATATTTTGACGGATGGATATCAGGGTTAAAAATCGAATATTTTGAAGAATTAAGAAAACTGATAATCTCAGATCAAATGAAATGTAGAGCTCCTACCGACTTCAAATAACATTTTCTAGACAAATGTATAGCGATAAATTTGCCAATCGAATTAGCAGAAAATGTTGAAGAGTACGAAGATATCGAGAGAACAATAAATCAAAACCCAGTCAATACGTATTTTAGGGGGACAAGTTTTCTGAATACCAGAAACATTTCGACAATTTGAATCACCACAAAAATTCGAACAAGACAGATCAAGTAAGAAAATTGAAGCGACCACCAGTTACAATCAACATCAAGAAGCTCAATCTGCCAGTTACGGAAGTTATGAAGGAAATCACGAAAACTCAAATACACGGATCCAAAATCGAATTCACGGAAGAGAAAGATATTCAAGTATAAATATTTCTAATCACGCTTATCTCCAGATTTAGAAGATTCAACGATTTTGCAAAAGAGCCGAATACAAGCCAGCCGAAAAGAACAACGAATTTCACGAGAGAAGCCTACGGCAACAAGTGCACTATCAGTCAAGAAAGTCTACGCACCAAGGAAATAAAGTTTGGAAACAAGAAAATTACTGCACTTATCCACACTGAAAGTACCGTAAGTCTGCTACAAGAAAATTCCAGCAATAGATTCATCGTTCAACGAAGCTAGCGAAAAACGAAATTCTCTTAACAGGCATTGGTGACGCTCAAGTCACTACGATAGGATCTTCCGAACAAGAATTTCAGATGGATAGAGAAAACTATACATTAACTAGGCATGTGAAGCCAACAACAAAACTGAAGTTCGAAGAAGTCATAGGCTCAGACATTTTAGAACGAACATTAGTCAACTTCACGTAGAATGGAGTAGAATTTACTAAATGTGGAAATCAAGCAATTCTGAAGCATAACTATACTAGCGGAAAACGTTAAAAAAAAGTAGAACTGAATCATCTAGGACAGGGATGGAGAGCCAATGGCACGCGACACAATATTTTTGACATGCCACCGATCACAAAGTTTACTGTGAAGCATATTACGGACGAACGAGAGTGATCCTATGCCACGGAGTATTTCACTATTTCAATCTTGTCGACGAAGCAAATACAAAACTTCGAAATGACGAGATAAATGCCTTTTGCACATTTTAATAAATCATACACACTCATGTTTATCAGAATTTACATTCTCTTATACAAAACTTTCGTTATAATTCTTATTCTATTACAAAACTTTCGACTGCTCTCCCATCAGAAACAAAGAAAAAAATGTTTTTTTTCCTCCCCATCTGGAGCCAGAACCCTGGCGCCCTCACACATCAAGTTTCGTAACACGGAGTGTTCGAGCGCGGGTCGGCGGGCAGGAAGCGCACTCGTTTTGTTATAGTATTTACATCGTAGACTATAATTGCTAATGACGGATAGTTTACTTACGCATAGCATAATAGTCAATTTCGTTGACACAACTGTATTTTAAAGTTTATCGTTTTTTAATTACGATTTTTTAACTGTTATTTAATATGACTAGTTCAGCAAAAAAAAAAAGCAAAAAGTGCAAGATAATAAGTGCATCAGAGAATTTCAAACTTGGTGGACTAAGAAATATGGCATGATTAGTAAAGGCGACAAAGCTGTGTGTGCTTTATGTTCTGGAACAGTGGTATGTAGAACATCGTCTGTAAAACGGCATTTTGAAACAAGTCACAAATTCTTTAGTCAAAAAAGCGAACCAGAGCAAAAGGAATTAATTGCAAGGGCTATGAAAGACAGAAATAAACAGTCGACGTCTATGACTAAATATGTTGACAAAAATTGTCATACGAGCGCGGCAAGTTACTCGGCTGCGAATGTCATTACTCGGCATAGTAAACCTTTTCAAGAGGGAGAGTTTTTGAAGGAAGCCTGGTTAGCATGCGCACCCTCACTTTTTGATGATTTCAATGATAAAAATAAGATAATTCAGCGCATCAAAGATACTCCTCTGCCTAGAAACACAATGAAAGAAAGAATCTTAAGACTGGCCGGAAATGTAGCAGATCAACAAAAAATTG
Source organism: Nephila pilipes (assembly GCA_019974015.1). NCBI lineage: Eukaryota > Metazoa > Arthropoda > Arachnida > Araneae > Nephilidae > Nephila > Nephila pilipes. The sequence goes on along the minus strand of BMAW01100117.1, from coordinate 36,807 downwards.
ACATCGCTCCTTTTATATCGCTATGTCTTGACGAAAGCACTGACGTCTCTAAATCTGCACGTTTAGCTGCTTTTACTCGATATTGTGTAGGAAACATCATTAAGGAAGAATTAATTGCGGTAACATCGTTTCTAATAACTACAAAGGGCACAGATATTTGCACAGCTGTTAAAAATTTGCCTGCTGAAAAAGAAAATGATTTGAAAAGAATTGTTTCAATAACAACTAACGGTGTTCCAAGTACGGTGGGTAAAAAAATGCTTTCATAAGTTTATTTCAAACAGACGTAGGGCATTCGATTCTTGAAATCCCCTGCGTCATTCACCAACAAGCCTTGTCTGCTAAGAGTGGCTTATCTTGATAATGTAATGACAGTAGTCACAAAAATAGTCAATCTCATTTCGTCGCAGGCTTTAAATAAGCGTTAAATAAAGTCACCTCGTTAAATGAAAATGCTTTGTTAAATGAAGTCACCTCGATCTATAATGGCTTACTGATGTATAATAATGTTCGCTGGTTGAGCCGCGGAACGTACTTCAAAGATTTGTTGATTGCTTGGAAGAAATCAGACTTTTTCTGCAAAATTAGGGGGAAATTGAACAATCCCCCAGTTGCTGGATGTTATGTGGCTTTCAAAATTCATGTTTTTTACAGACATATGCCAACATTTCAATGAACTGAACGTGAATCTTCTAGGCACAAATAAAACAATTGTCGTCATTACAGATCTCATTCGCGCTTTTGACGCTAAACTGCATGTCTTTAGGAACGATATTATTACAAGAAACTATAAGTATTTTCCAAACTTGAAAAAAATATCAAATATTTATATATACATGTGGAACCAGGCGAAGAAACAGTCACTGAAGAAATTTATTTTTGTAATTGATTCTTCAATCAATGAATTTTCAGCGAGATTTTCTCAGTTCAAAGAATTATCGGAAACACTCAAGTTTATTATGTACCCTGATGTGACTTCATTTGATAAACCGAAATGCCGCTGATTGATTTCCAGTCTAGATCAATATGGATTAAAAAGTTTATTGAAACAAGGAAAGAGATGGAATTAATTGAAATAGAAAGATTGACAAACAATATAAGTAAAAATGCCAATAACAAAATTTTGGAAACATGGAATTCGCTACCAGACACATTTAACTGTTCGAAGAAACTGGCTCGTGCTATTTTAACCGTATTTTCATCTACCTATGCCTGTGAATCATTATTTTCAGAGATGAGTGACATTAAAGACTCTCTTAGAAACTGTTTGACAGATGATTCCAGTTCAGCATGCGTTCTGCTAAAAGTAACAACTTACAATCCTAATAGAAGTCATTTGTCATTTAATCTGCAACAACACAAGTCACACTAATGTTACTGTAATTTGAATTACGCGTGTAACTGAGACATTGCAAAATGTACTTTTTTTGTAGTAAATAAAGAGTTTTGAGTTGATCGATTTAATATTATTATTTTCTCAATAATCACGAAGTCAAAATGATTTGACGGCACGTCTAGGACCTCATTAAACATTTTTTAAGAAAAAATGGCACTTTGATACAGAAAGGTTCGCCACCCCTGATCTAGGAGATCCTAAAACCAAAAAGTAACTTATGAAAAGAATAGAAAGCTACAAGCCTGAAAAGACGCCGTCCGTCGATCACCAAAAACTCGACCAGAAGCTAGTGAAAGATAAATTTCTTTCACCTCTCATCGAAGATGTTTTAGATACGCTACAAAAAACAAAAGTTTACTCCCCGTTAGATTTACGAAAAGGTTTTTTCCCCTTGGACGTTGATGAAGATTGCAGAAAATTCACGTATCTTATCGTCCCAAATGGACAGTTCGAGTTCAACAAAGTTCCTTTTGGATTATGCACGATCGATCCCAGGTGTTTTTCAGAGATTTATCACGAGCATTTTCAGAGACCTTACATGAAAATGAATTTTAGTAAACTATATAGATGACCTTATTGTTCCAGCAAAAGATAAAAAGGAAGGACTTCAAAAACTTAAAATTGTTTTCGAAGTTGCAAAGAAATATAGAAGTGTCAGTTCCTAATGCGAAAATTTGAAATTTTAGATCACATAGTAGAGAATGGAATCATCAAGCCCTCAGTCGCAAAGACATTAGCAGTTGCAAAGTTTTCAGAACCAACGACCGTAAAGAAAGTACGAAATTTCCTAGGATTAACAGGATATTTCCGAAAATACATCAAAGATGACTCGAAAATTGCGAAACCGTTAAGCGACCTCACAAGGAAAGAAAATGCATTTGTTTTTGGAACACAACAGAAATAATCATTCAAAAGGTTGAAGAAAGTATTGTCTGAAGATTCAGCATTACGCATTTACAAATATAGAAAAAGAACAGAATTACAAAGCAAAGATGTCAAGAAGAACATAAAAGAAATAAAATCTGAAAATCGGAAAGCTTATAACAAGAAGAGAGAGAGAAAAAAAAAGGTCTGAAAATGTAAAAAAAGCTCCAGAATACAAAAGGAACGATTTGATAAAACCTTTCTCTATTTAACATTATTTAAATATCAAATGTTGATAGATAGATATTATTTTGTGAAGCTCATTTGATTTAATTTCCTGCTATATTATTTTCTTTTCATTTATTTGATATTATCTTGTGTTACTTACATTTACTGTATTTGCCTATTTACATTTTATATTGCTTTATATCAGTATTTTTATCAATCTTACAATATAAAGTATTTAAAAAATTGTTTTCATATTTTACTCCATATTGAATATTGAAAAGTTTCGAAATTCATTTTTTTTTTTATATAATTTGTGTTATTAGTCATTTTGTAAAAGTATGAAATATAATCAGTAAAGATGTGTAAATTCCAGTATGCCTGGAGACCAGCTCTTATTGGAAGGGTCGAACTCTGTACGATTTTCCAGCTAATTATTGTAGCGTAGGCTATAGATAATCCCCGTCAAAGACTTTTGTATTGAACTCCCGCTTTTGTTCCCAACTTCCCATTCAAAGTCATAATAAAAAGTTTATTGCTTAAAAGCAGAAAAAAAAGAGCAAAATCAAGTGGCTTGGGTCACCACATTCATGAACACCTAACTCTGTTACACAGGTGCAGTCGAGTTGAATCCTCTTTATGGGGTATTGTAATCCATGACATTGATATATGTGTGAATTTAGGGCCTCGCCGTGTGACGGTCGACATCTGCGTGCACGTGGGTTAAACTGACATTGGCCGATAAGAGCGAATGGTGTTGAGGGGGACAAAAACGGAGTTTGTCTTTGATTGGATAGTTCATTCAAAAATGAAAATAAATGAAAGGGGGGGGTGACAGCCCTACCCGAGGTTTTAAAAAGGGAGAAAAAGAAGAAGAGGGGATTCCTGCCGGAGAGCGAGAGAGGCGATTCTAGCTAGAAGTTAAAGGCTATTTGCTGCTCTTGCGATTTTAGGACTAAAATTGATCAGCATTTGATATTAAACTATTTGGGCAATATATGTTTGGACTTTGTGCAGTGTAGTCATATGTGTTTGGACTTTGTGCGAATAGAAACCAGGCGAAAACGCCTAACTAGAATACAATTCATAGATTTGTAAAATAAAGAATTATTTTTACTTAAGCTGTGTGATCTCATTAAGTTACCCCTTAATTCAACACATTCTGGTGTCACGACATTACATTATCAATTTATTAACTGTATTTTCAATGATTGTGTAAAACTAGTTGCTCAATAGATGGCTCCACGAATCAGCGTTATGTGATAGCTCACGCAATGAACTCTATTCCTGAACAAAACCGAGAAGCGTTTAGCTCTCGTCTTCTTCATTTTCTGCTCCTCTTCTTCTTCCGATGTAACTAAACTCCGAACGCCAGCGTGCGTTCCAACGCCCATCACCGATATGTGATACTCACTACCTGGTTGCTTTAGTTTAGTTTAGTTTTTATTAACGTCGCACTAGAAGCAACACGAGGGCTATTGGCGACGGACCTCGTAATTTTGAACCACGGTCAAGTGACGAGGACGACACCTGAGCTGGCACCCCCCTCTCCTAACATCCACACCACGCCAACGGGAGGACTTTGGGCCCCGAACAGATTTAACGTGCATCAACCCCGGCTACACGGCGGGTCTTTGGTGGCCAAGGATCGAACCCGCGACTGAACGAAAACCGCCAGCCGCTATCCACGACCTTGACCACTAGGCTACCGCGGGCCCCCACTACCTGGTTGCATGTATCTTCTGCGATGAACTAGTTATTTAAAATATATCAACTTGTATATAGCAGCTTTTGCATATATTTTCCCTTTATCTCTCCTTCTAATAAACAAAGTAAAAAAAATTGAAGCCCCATCATTGAATTGGCAAATTCCAACACCGAATCCGAAAATATAATACTTGCCCAAATTGCAATTTCCCGAATGCGACTCGCCTTCACGAAGTACCAGGTGTCTCGTCCAGACAGATACCACACACTAAATATAGGTATACATACATGGCAGTTCTGTAGTGTTTAGTTCCATTGAAGACTTTTGAGATTTTTTTTGTAAAAATTAAAAGAACAATTGAGTTGAGAAGAATTATTTAAAAAGGAATCGGAACTGGCAAGAACAATTCATTTAAAAAAAAAACAGAAATTTCGAGTCTTATATATATATATGTATTTTAATTCACCTTTTTCTGAGATTGTTCTTGAATTAGAAGCATTTACATTTCAATATTGCTTCTGATAAATAAATTCTGCATATTGCAAAAAAAAAAAAAAAAGCTTTGTTCAACATAAATTTTTACCAAACACTTTAAATACTGTGATTTCACCAACATTTTGGTGGTTTATAAAATTTTTACTTTTTACAAATTTAATTTATTTATTTACTATCATCCAATTTAGCAAACACTTTGAAAATGACAGTGCAATGAAATTCTGTGTGAAAAAAATAGAAATTATTGTTATACTTCATTTTCAGAATTTCTTCACATTTTTAGAACTCTCACAGAGTATGATTATTTTTACTTGACAGTCCAAGAAAGTAAATTCTGTTCTCTGAAAGGGAAATGAATAGTTCCAAGTATGACAATTGAATTTTCAAAATTAGAGAGCTTTTCGTTTTCAATTTCACATTTAATAGTGCAAGACATGATAATAGTAATTTAACTGAATCTATGTTAACAATTTTAATTGAAAATACTCAATTTGAAAAAGTAATTTATATCAGTAAATAAAGAGAATTTCTATACCTTTCTTCAATCTGAATATTGAAGAATTTATTTATTTATTGTAGAATTTTAAATTTGTTTTTATTTGTAACTGGCAAGCAAAATCAATCACAATATATATAATTTTTAAGATTACAAATTTAAATTTAATTAAGATGTTTTCTTTGGACCATTTCAAAACAACTGTAAAATCATTCTAATGCATACAAAAAAAATATTTCTGGAATTATACTTAGAAGGAAATTTCCCATGCTTCAACAATTTACATTTATCATTGAATCGGGGATCAAAAATGCTACAAAATGGGAATTGTTCGAAAATTCCACACCTATCTCTGGGAAACAAAAAAATTCCATACTTATTTCTCTTAGCCCATAATTTAAAAACATATCTCTATATTGTCACTACTATCTGTTACAATAGTTTAAAATATGAAAAATGAAATTTCAAAAAAAATATTATAAAGAATCAAAATATGACAAATTATCTTTTTGTTTTTGTAATGTGACATTTTAACAGGTAAAATTTAGGGGGAAAAACATTTGCTCCTAAGTTATTTAAAATAAAGAAAAAGACTATGTGTGTTTTATAACCCATCACACCATTAAACTAGTATTGGACCTTTTTTCATCATTAATGCATTTTGTTTACCTTATTGCCCCTTACCAAACAATTATGTTGATGTTAAGGAATATATCAGTTACACAAACAATGAGTTGGCAACTGCTTTCCGAGTTGTCAAGACATTGGCGATATTATCTGATATGACACATTCACTACAAACACTATGACAATGTACTTCAATGTGTTGCTGTGTCTTGCTACATGGTTCCAATAAATGTGAATTACCAATATATATATATATATATGCTAACATAAACTTCAACTGTAATTAAAAGAAATTCAAAAATGAATTGATCCTGCATTTGACACATATTGCAAATTTTCATTCCATTTATTTAGAAAGTAAATATATAACTGAAGATGGTTTCTGCTTTCAAAATGTTTTATTTAAACTGAATAATAATATACATTAACAATGAATGCAATATTTTAGGCTTTTCATTTATTTTTCTAAACTTCAAACTTATTTTCTCCATGTTGAAAAGGCTTGGTGCCGACTACTGTTTACGAATAGATATAAATTCATACATTTTGAGAGTGAGGTATGAACTACCTGCTTTTTCTAACACAAGCAAATGTTTTTATTTAAAAAAATTGCTTAACAATATTAAATTTTGTAAAAGTAGTATGACTTTTTATTTTCAAATATATTTGCATTGATTGGTATGTATGTATATAATATGTTAAAGAAAAATTGTGTTACGTTGAATATTTTGGAATCAAAGCAAAGTAAAAAAATCCTGTTCCATTTATACAACAAAGAAAAATGTTTCATATTTTTTAAGATCCAATTTTGTGTTTTGTCTATAAATGTAATGTTGATAATTGTCATTCCTTAAGAGACAGGATAAAAAGAACACTTAATGATGTTATCAGTTATGCCCAAAAGTTTCAGGATTCAGAAGAAAGAAATTCATTTTCAATACAAACTGATGGAATGCAACATCCAAAAACAAAAAAAAAAAAAACAAAAAATACTTGCATTATTTTAATTTGTACATGTTGTCTTTGAACTTCACTTTGAATAATTTATTTTTTGTTCTAGAAACTTCTCTCATATGTTCATAATCGAAATGTTTACTAAGTAAGAGGCATATAAAACTAAGAAACTAAAATGTTACTTGCTTTTTGAGAAACTAACTTCATAGCATTTTTATGTCATGTTTCTGTTGCATATTATTCGATATCTATACACATTTAGAATACTTTATTACTTTTTAAAAGTAAACAAATATATTTCTATCATCTGAAACCTATTGCTATTAAAATGTGTGTACAAATTAAAATATATTTTCGATTATTAATTACAAATTTTACATAAAATATGTTGCACTTACATATCCAAATTTACAAATCATTTTTTACAAACATTAACAGAAATACTGCTTATTCAATACATAAATAAGAATGCTGCCAAACTTCATCTGGAAATAGAAAACAAAAAGAAATATAATGAAACAATTTTTTACCTAACCATTTATTTAAGGAAAGATCCACTAAAGAGAGGTATTAAAACACTACTTAAATATAATGTGTGAGTTTTATTCTTATCCAATTTGTCACACATACAGGTGTAATTCAGGTAAATACATTAACTTCAAATTATTCCAAATAGGTTTCCTTTCAGTAGCTTTTTTTCAAAGATCTGAAAATCCAAAAGGTATAAATTATTTCATTATTTTGATCATTACAATATTTATTTCTAAAAAATTACACTTCTAATAAAGGAAAGTCATAAAATTCTTTTAAAGTCCATACACAACTTCTTTACTTTTCATACTTTTAAAAAAATGCTTTAATTCATTAAAATCATTGCATGGAATAACTCTCTTACAGGGAATGATATATTTCTTCTTAGCCATCAGATGTTACACCAGAGAACTCAACATAAGCATGCATGCACATCGAAGCTTTACTTGCCAAGCCGTTTGGCTGTATTGTTTTCCCAGTGTGCTGTTTGGTTTAGAGCTTGGAAATATACAACCCGGGGTGCCAAAACCGTTCAAAGACATTAAAGAACCACACTCAAGAAACTTATTTATTAGATTAAAAAGGAAAAATTAAGTGCATACACATATTATTAGAATGACAAAAGTGTTTCAGAAAGCAAACAAAATATAAAAACATTAATTTTTACAATTAAGAAATTTTTGTTATGTTTGTTCTTTCATTTTGGATGTCAATTTGTATGATCATACTCTCTCTTCATTTTTGATTCTGTGTTGATTTCTCGAAGTGCCAATAACCAATGTTAAAGTATTGGTATTGTTTGAATAATATATGGGTCTGAATGCAGAGGTTTTCGAAAGCCTTCCTTTAAAATTAGACAATTCAAATAGTTGCATGTAAAATGAAATTAGGATCGTGATTTTTTTTAAAAAAAAATTATATTTATCTCGAAATAAGTAGAAATTGGTACTTGTCCATTACAGCGGAGTCAAATGATGAATTTTCAAGCCACTAAGAAATATCGCCATGTAGGATTAAAAAATAGGCAATCCTAATTTGACACATGCTCCTATAATGGACAAGTACCTAAAAATACATTTTTCCTAGCACAATTAATAAATAAATAAAAATAAATTAAAACTCAATCACATTCAATTTTTTTAAAAAAAATTATGAATTAATATACATTTAAAAAAATTCTTTTTTTACTTAGATACTATCTGCTATTCACTAATTATTGATTCAAAATATATAGAAAAATTATTCCACTTTTTGTAGCGAAGTAATGAACAATTCAAATAAAAACATTCAAACATAAAATTTTTTAAAAAAATAATA
>BMAW01100117.1:0-28184 GCA_019974015.1 Nephila pilipes | reverse complement strand
TTTCTACTAATGAAAAAAAAATCGTTTTCAATCTAAATTTAATCATACAAAAAAAAATTCATAAACAATAAACATTATTAATAAGCCCGTAATATTTCTTTCATGTCCAAGAAATTTTGATTATATTTTCAGAAGCCAACAGTACATGACAAACGAGTCTTCTATGCATTTCATTGTTACATTACATTTCATTGATTTTACATGTATTGAAAAATTCATATTCATTTTATCTTCTAGGCAAACATGAAAAAAAAAGGTTAAAAGTCAACAATCTTTCACACATGCTAAGAGTATTTAAAATCTACTATATATAACCTATATGACAAAAATAATGGGACATAATTTTTAGTGTTTTAAATGAATTAAACATTCACTCCAATATAAAAAAAAATGATTCAAAACCATATAAATAATCATATATTAGCTATTCAAAACACATTTAATTCATTAATGGCAATTACAAATTGCGATTTCTTAAGATAATTTTTATTCTTCAAATACTTACCAGAATTGTATAATTGCAGAAGATGCTCGAAAAAGCATTCTCACTTCATTTTTATCTTCAGCACTGTAGGTGAATGGTATCTCTCCATGTACTTTTCCAGATAAAGTACAAAAAGTAGAAATTTCTAGGCTTCACGTCATTAGTGTACAGTGACAGGTTGAAAACTTTCCGAACAGTAATTATGTACAACGCTGGCATAGGAACTGCTGTAACTGGAATTATCCCAAAATATTTTGACAAGATCCTTTATTGAAAAATTTTTGCACCAATGTCAGTAAGTGACTGTGGAGTTTTATGATGCAAGAAGGCTTGCACCAAATGAAAGAGAACGAGTCAATGTAAACTTTATTGGCACAAGAGCCAGATGGCTATGCTGCGCCAAAAAACATTTAACTAGGTGAAGAAATATAGTTAAATGTTGAATAGAGGTGAAGAAATTGAAGAAAAGAAAATTGGTTGACAAGAAGGAGGGTAAAAAATAGAGAAAGATCACTAGGGTAACCCAGGGGGTGAGACACCAGTGTTTACTAAAGACAGTAAACCCAACAGGAAAGAAAAAGGTCACTAGGGTGCCTCGGGGTCATGATGCTTGTACTTGCCTAAAGAAGGCAAGTCCCTGAGGTCCCCTGATATAATGCCCAGGGGCCCAGCTATAACCCCAGACGCTGGATACCCATTTTAGTTGCTTCTTACAACTTGCATGAGCTACAGTGGGACTATTCTGTCATTGCCGGTCACCACACGAGTCTGCACCAAATGAAAAAGTCAAAAAATATAAAGAAGTTTTTTAAACTCTTCAAAAGAGTAGAGTTCAATTGTCGAACTCGGGTACTCCAACATGTCTAATAAGTATTTTAAGAAATTTCATAAAATATTTTGGTGATAATAATTCTTATGTTAACCAGAAAAAAGGATGCTGCTTCGAAATAGGCGACAGAGAAAAAGTGTTGCATTTTGTCAATATCTGTGAGAATTTCATTAACACAAAATCGTTCTGAAAAACAAAACGTGTGGAATTCTTAAGTTGATAAACTGTTTCAAAGTAAAAATGCAATCTTTAATTTATTAACACAGAATGATTAAAATTCAAAAATGGAAGAATAAATTTTCCGACACATAAAGAAAATAAGGAGTTTAATTTGTACTATGAATTCAAAAATATAAAAAAAGTAATAAGCATTTGATATTAAATTCAAAATTTCTTTAGGTGTTTACCATGTATGCATAAAGTACTTCAAATTCAAAATGTTCTGAAGCAAATTTCATGAATATACAACTTTTGTTTCCTTATGAACAGGCAGATGTCTTTTCAAACTACCATATTGTGAAAAGGCTTTGTTGCAGATGTCACACACATAAGGTTTTTCTTTTGTATGAATAAGTAAATGAGTTCTCAAATTCCAACTTTGAGAAAATGCCTTTTGGCAAATTTCACAAACATAAGGCTTTTCATTTGTATGCACACGTATATGAATTTTTAAATTAGTTTTCGTAGCGAAAGTCTTTGAACAAATTTTACAAGCGTAAGGTTTTTCGTTAGTGTGAACACGGAGATGCTTGTTTAAGTTACCACTTTCAATGAAAGATTTCTGACAAGTTTCACAGCTAAAAGGTTTCTCACCGGTGTGAATACGTATATGCATTTGTAAGTTATGAGAGTGAGAAAAAGACTTGTTGCACACATTGCACGAATATTTCTTTTCATTTGAATGCATTTTTAAATGACTATAAAGATGAGCGATTTTATAAAATACTTTTCCAAATATTTCACATGTATGTGATTTTTTTCTCTACATAAATATGTGAATGCAGTTTTATATTTTGAAATGCAAGTTGAGAGTAGAAATTTTTTTTATTCGTAAGTAAATAGTGCCATCTGAAACATACAAGAAAATGGAAGGCTTAGAGATAGCAACGGGTTTGCGTACTACTAAATTTATGCTGAGAAAGATTAAATGTCTCGGAAATTGACATTAATATTAAACTTAAATTAAAATAAAAGCTGTAATTATTTATAGAGTAAGTATCTTTTAAGAACATTATGTTGGTTGGCATTCTTAAAGGACCATTCCACGGGAACACTTTGTACACTAGAAAGGGCTAGACTGAGGTACGAAAGTCCCTTCTCATTATGATTTTCAATTTGTATCATTAAGAAATTCTAACCTTCATTTCATTTAAGAAAATTCTTATTTAATGAATTGAATTACCTTATAAGTGATGAAATATTTTTTTTAAAATAGGACCTAATCCTCCTGGAACATATGATACCCATAAAGAGAGCAAGTTCGAATTAGTAAACAAAGACAATGAACCAAAACCGGATGCAAACCTTCCCCTGTATTCCGGTCGAATATTGATCAATTTGAAATCGACGAAAATCATTTAAATAATTTATAATTTTAATTCAAATTTTGAAATTAAGGCCTCTAAAGATAAAAGATACCATATAGATCTCAGATCTTTTTACATTTTTATTTCTTTTTTTAGGTTAAAATACTTTATATTTTTTTGGTTCATTGCAGGAAAGGTTCACATAATAGCTTGTTTTAAGGCTCCCTTCGAGCGATTCCGAAACTAGGAATCGACGAAAGCTCCCTCTACTGGGAGGGGGGGAAGGGGCGTTACTTAGTGCGGACAAAGTACTCATACAATACTGGTCATATGGAGCAGAAGTAAATAGTTCTCTTATAAAAGAGAAATTACAAGCTTTATTTTTCTTAATTTTCCTTATTTCGCTTGAATTCAAATTAGGAACTTCTTAGATGCTTTTAATTTTTTCAATTTTGCTCTAATATTTTCCATTTTCTTATATATATGTTTTGACAGCTATCATGAAGTTTGAAAATGACGTCACAGGGTAATAAATATTTCCTCTAGACAGAACTGAAAGAAGTAGAGCTGTTTCCCCACCTCGATTCTTCCCCTTCTATCTCCCCCTCCATTCAAAACAAGAGAAAAGGGGGGTAATTTGATCTCCATCGTTCTTTTACGCAGCGAACTTGCAAGCTTTTGCGGTAGGAATCGGTCCCTCCTGAGGCTAAATTGCCCTTCTGTGTTGTTCAAGTGTTTGAAAGCTATCCCAAACTAGGAAGAAACTGGTTTTTTCATTGCTTCAAAAATAGTCATTCTTCCCTTTCGACAACTTTTTTTTACTCCTTTTTTTCATGCCTTCTAATTTCAAAAAATCTGTTTCTACTATTTCATTTTTTTCAAAATCGTATCACTTGATTTATAAAAGATCGACAATGTTAGCGATATTCCCAATTTTGTGTTTACTGATTAATTATATGAAAATAAATTTTAATATAATAAAATGTTCTATATACAAAATTTTGCAAAGAACAGATTTTGCCACCCAAAGTGCGCTTTTTTTTGTAATTATTATTAAATTACTCAATTAAATATTAGAATTAAAGTAAACGATAAAATATCGAGAAATTGACTATAGTAAACTTTTCCGATATTAAAATTAAAGGAACCAGTAAATTATTAAATTGATTTTATTTTAGCTGAGTGTAATTAAAATCAAAGCAAACGATAAATTATTAAATTGAATATTATATCAACTATATGTTATTAAAATTAAAGGAAATGACTAGTTATTAAATTGAATTTTATATCAACTATATGTAATTAAAATTAAAGGAAATGACTAATTATTAAATTGAATATATTTAAGCTATATGTAATTAAAATTGAAGCGAACGATTAAAAATTGGAAAGTGATTTCGTACACGAAAAGTGATCTGGTTCGCCAAAATTGACCCAACTAAAACAATAGCCCCTTAGGTGGCTAAACAGCTGAAATCTGGTCAAAATAAATTGCTCAGTGATGTTGCTGCATTGTCAGTATGTGGTTGTATTAACTGAAATAATTATTTGAATTTTGTTGCAAATATTGTATCCAATTCTAATTGCCCCAATAGGAAAGAAAATTTATATCAAGGCATTTGCTTTTATTAAGAGTTTGATTTTTGTAACTAAAAGACACAGATTGTAATATATATTTATTTTAAATTTCATAGCTGTCGTGTTGCTTTTAGAGCGAAATTAATAAAAACTAAAAAAAAAAGCAAATTTTATATTTATATATATATATATATATATATATATATATATATAATTATATATATATATACACTTTTAATTTACTTTTTTTAAAAGATTTTATTTGGATTGCTCTCATATTGAAAACAAAAGTTTTAAAATCATTACCTTAACTCAATTTTTGTTTTAAATGAAACAATTATCTATAGCAAGGGTATTCAACCTTTTACACTATGGGAATCCTTTGAGCTTACCGTTTTCTTGAAGGAACCTCTTGATCAAAGTGCTGAAAAAATAGGATATCAAAGCTTTATCCTACTCAAATTAACAAAATTATTACTGCCTCTTTTTTTTTCTTAATTACAACACAAACTTCTAATAAGATAATGAAAGGAAAGATAGCTAATGGCGTTTTTTTTTTTTTTTTTTTCCTTTTTCTTAAAATGTATTCTATCAATGAATAAAAACAACAATATTTTAAATTAAACCAAATTCATAAAAAAGAACATTTTTAATGACTTGTCCGTGATTGTTTTTTTTATTTCAAAGTATTTTAACACTTGGAATAATTGTTAAAACCTGCAACCTAATGTCCTGTTCAGCAACCAATCTGTTTCTGCATTTTGTTTTTGTCGCAGCGTACAAAGAGATAACATTTTCTCATACATAGGTCGAAACAAATGACATTATATGTTCCTCAAATCTTTTGGCAATTTCAGGATATTCTTCTCTAAAGTCAATCCAAAAATGCATAAAATGAACTTCACTAAATTTTAGTTTCAGTTGAGTGCCGATCAATATATCAATTTAAGAAATACCGATTGAGCCAAAGAATTGAGACTAATATGTGACCTAACGTGTCTCGATTAATGTATTTGAAGCACGTGACTTTCATGAAACTTAAGATTTTGTTTTATCCAAGAAATATTTATTTATACTTATTTTTCATAAGCACTTACGGCACCCCTGTCAAAGTGCTAAGGTACCCTAGGTTCCGCGGAACCCAGGTCGAAGACCTCTGATCTATAACAAAGGCTTACAAAAATTTAAGGTAATGATAATTTTAATTTATACAAATAATCACGTTACAGTATCATTAACATCACATGTATGCATCAAACGCTCACGATAGAAGCTTATAAAACACAGAATGAACAAACAAAAGAATAAATAGTATGCACGTGAAATATTTGTATTTAAAGATACAACATTTATATTTTATTCCCAAATCAAAGGCAAAGAACCTACATAAGTGGGACAATGTTCGTATAATTTCAGATATCGTTACCTTTATCAGACCTTGGTTAATTTTTCTGAAGTCTGTCGCTGAAAAGTTCATGTTACTCTAATACGTCATTTACGCAAACAAATAAATAACAAAATCTAAGCTTTAATAAATCATATTTTTCTAAAAATCTAATACTATTTAATAGAAAAGAAATATAAAATATGTGGTAACTAATTTTATGAACTTTATAGGAAAGCTTATATTCTAAGATACTTCATATAATCATAATCTACATTTTATATTAAAAAAAAAAAAAAAAAATTAAATCAACCTTAAACTATAAATTTATCTCAATCAAGAGACTTTAACCACACAATCTCATTATCATAGAAATTTGTCGATTATTTTCGACTTTTAATTAGGTAAAATAACGTAGTTGGGGGGGAAATTTACACTTAGGGATACTCTATTTTTAATTATAAGAAGGGAATAACATTTTAGATATATATGAAATTAACACGAAATTCATTAGAGTCTCTCAATAAAAACGAGTACTTGTTTCGTGCTAGGATTATTTCTAAAGAATCTAAGTTATTTATTTATGTTTTGGCACGGAGACTAAAAAAATCAATTACTGGAAAGGAAGAGACGAGGATGATAAAATATCAATAAGCATTTCTACCATCATAAAAATGCAATTTTTCCTTCGTATATATAGTTTGGCGCAATCTCGTTAACCTATCTTCATGAAACGTCCTTTTTTTATTTTAGAGAGGTGAAAAAACAATTCAATAAAAATTAAAAAGTTGTATGCAAAGTTTTGCAAAGAGCAGATTTAGCCAAACAAGGTGCGTCCACATAAAAAAATAGTTCATTTGTTAGCTAATAATTGTAAATCAATATTAAAATCATTTGACCACTAAGCCAAACTAAAAATATGTAATTTGAAGTTCTCAGGGAAGAAAAAAGAAACGCTGCCTGACCGCTTAAAATTCTAAATAAGGTTATTTATTTTCAGACCTTCCTTGATTCCAATTTACAAATGATTCAAGGTAATACATAAATAGATAAGTATATAAAATACTTATTTTTTATATTTGTTTCCCTTCAATCCAAGAAAAAAATTGGGGGAAATTTATGACGATATATTTTTGGAAATTGAGTTCATTAGTGGTGAAAGCAGGTATCAGACACATATTTCATATATTTTATTTCAATCCAATAAAAAATTCAAGAGAAATTTATTACGACGTATGTTTGAAAATTAAGTTCGTTCCTAATGAAAGCAGACATAAAAAAAGAAAAAACAAGTTAATTTTTGAAAAGTGGTCGGGTACGGCATTTATAGTGTAAAGAAAACAATAGCCCCTTGGGTAGCTAATATTTGTTGGCAGAGCTTCATTCATATAATATCCATTTAATAATTTTCATTCTGCATTAGTTGCTATACTAAAGAGAGGGGGGAAAGCTAATTCGAGGTCGAAATCTTAAAACAAAATTTGTAAGGATTGAATATTTATTAGTGTCGCAATTGGAAGAGACATGAGAGCTATTTATTGTTTTTTTAAATTTGAAACACGGTGGCGGTTCTAGGAAAATAGGCCTCGAACTCTCGTTGCGATTAAAACATTACTAGCCACAAAATAGCGAGCATAACCATTCGGGTACTCCATACGCTGTTTCAAAGCAGTAAAATAATGTTTCCGTTCTTGAGAAATGTACTAGCCATGTAAAATTGTTCACATATATAAGAACCAGTAAAAATTTAATGCAATAAATATCTTCTCTGTATTCTTCATTTAATCATAAAAACTCGATATATTTTAATCTGATTCCTACAAATGGAGTTTCGAAAAAATAGTAATAAATGGTTACGCACATAATTAATGTAGATGTGCATTCAATTTTATCATAAAAATTTGAACAATATTCCTTTAGTTATAAAACAATTTTAAAAAAAAAAATTCTTCTTTATCTCTCTCTAAATAGCGTATCTAAAATATCTATTGTTCATTTTAATAATTAATAAAGTAATTTGTATAGTTTGTTTTTTTAAAATAATCAGTAAGAATAGCGTAAAAAACGAAGGATTACTTGTATTTTTAAGAAATCGTGAATGAAGCTTACTTTTTAAACACTGTGAAATACCACATAGATATCTGTATAGCAAGCTAGACAAACTTTCAACGGATAATACGGAACTAGGGGGGATCCTAAGAAATTCCCAGAATCGGCTGACTTCCCACCGAAGGGTTGTAAATCTCTTTTTGTCAACGTGTCTTTACCATGTATCCTTGCGCATTGAGGCGGGACTTTTAATATTGCTTTCCCCTCTTTCCCTGCTTAGTTTGCTGACTCAACAAATTACAAGCAGGGAAATAAATTAATTTTTTTAAAAAAAATATGCATTTGAAAGAGCATAAAAAAATGAAGGTTTCTGTGGAATTACTTTTTTTTTCTGATTATTCAAAGTATTTTTAAATTTTCATTAAAGATCTGAAAACTTGCATCCGGCGCACTAAATTGATCATAAAAATACTTTGAATAATCAGAAAAAAAAAGTAATTCCACAGAAACCTTCATTTTTTAATGCTCTTTAAAATGCACTTTATTCCATGCAGTTTAAATAAATATTCTAGATGTGAGACTTTAAGTACGTAACTCCATAGGATTAACATTAGGTGGGGAAATTCGTGGTGGCGTGTCGACGGGGGCCTTAACGCCATTTTTGGCGACTGATATAATATTTAACTGGAGCAATATTGCTGTGTAACGTATTTACTTTGATGTACTATATTTGAATTTTTTTTTTCTTTAAATGTACTGAATTAGGAATATAATTACTGAATTTATGTATACTTGATTTTTTTAATAACTGCCACTGCGTGGCTATGCTGTGACGTCAGCCTGAGAGCTGACTCTCATGAATGTAAATAGAACGACTAGTGTGTTTGGCGATGGCTGAGCGTTTACTTTTGTGTGTTTCTGTGTTGTGGCGTCCTTCATGAGCAAAACATATGTTTGATAAAAATCTTTTTGGATTTATTTACTCGTATTTTTAAACATGAAATATATGCAGCCTTTTCTAACAATAATTTTTGTTCAGCAGTTAAAACCATTTTCTTGGTCGAAAAACATCTTTCACTAGGATGCGATTTATCACAAAATATACAATGATCTTTCTTACTTGGTTTTTGAAGATTTACTGAAGCAGATACTGTTGAGGACTCCCCGGATTGTTTTAACTGTTAATTTTTAAATTCCTTCCTTCGTGGATTCTGGTAAGCGAAAACAGTTCGTGCAAGGTTTACTATTCCTTCGCCCATTACTTCCTGATGAAGGAAATTCATCAAATGTTCCAAATTTCGTGACTCCTTGTCATCTGCTAATCCATGGTTTCTGCTTCTTTCCCAGGCCACTAACACTTCTTCCGGTTGGCAAGATTCCACCAATGGGCTTAGAAAATCCCCGAATTTTTTGTGTGTGCGTCCTAAACTCTCCAGGGCTCAGATCTTCGCTTCCAACTCATCGTATAGTGCTAGAAGGTCAGTCTTTGAGCGGCGACCAGTGGCAGCTTTTTTCATAATCATAGACAGCAAGTCTCGCTCATAAAACTGTGCGAGTAAATCCTCTCGCCCGAATCTCTCCTGCAGTTAGGCAACCTCCTTCGGATAATTCTCCGCAGTCACTGGGGAACTATAGAATTCTCGGGTTGCTTTCGATTTAGGAACATCGGCCTGTAGTAGATAATTGAATTTGTCTTCATTGACGATTCTGGAATCCTCATAAATTTTTCGAAATTGACTCCAGAATGTCAAGTAGTCTCTAACATCTCCATTAAATTTCTTTCAATTCTTAACTTTTTAAATTTTTTGGGAGCTTGAAATTTCGCTTTTCACAGATTTGCCTTGTAGCTGATTTTTCAAGATTATTTTCGCCATTTGAGAACAAATTTCCGAATATTTGTCTCTGTATGATTCAGCCGACAAAAAAACTTTTTGAAAGGTTTCCTTTGCATCTTTATCTTTCAAAAAACAGTTAGTGATTTCAGATTGACATCATCCAATTGTGGTAATTTATCGGTTATTTGCAACTTCAATGTCGAAAAGTATCCATATTAAGTGATTCTTTAAAGAGATCATCATCAATCTTCTTAGCACATGCTGAAAACAAAATAAGGCATGATTTCCTCTGTGTTCTCAGTTGCGCCAAATCCATTTTTCTGTATCAGATTTTAATTCAAAGTTAAAATCACAGCAAAAGTTCAATCATGAAAAAGTTCAGTTCTACAAGATTCAAAATATATAAATGTTCTAATCCAAAGTACCCGTATCCCACCGACATCTACAACAATTTAAAATATGTTTGTTCTACAACTTAAAATATTAATTCAAAAGTAAAAATCTAATGGGCTACATCTACCAGATGCTGGGTATCTGGATATACGAGCTCGTAGCTGGTCATGTAAGTAAATTTTGCAATGTTAAAAATCAATTGTAATGCCCTCAATGTAATAACCACCATTTTGAATTAATGTGTCCGTAACTAAGAAAAAAATAATGAACCCAAAAGTTGTTTTCCGAAATCTGAGAATTCCCCTAATTGTAGCAGAAGCGAAACTGTCTTTTTGCAAACGCTGTGCGTTTTAATTAAATGCCAAGGTTTAAAAAAATATCCGGGCAGTTATTAAATCTGGCTCACAAAGTAGTTCTGTAAGCGAGAAAATTATGACCCAGCTTAATGCTTTTCCTCTTTGAACGGAGTCAGTGATTCATGCCTTGTTCGGGGGGGGGGATGAAACCGAGCCTAAAATTCATAAATTATTAGCAATTGAAGCCAGTAGTTTAAACAGAGTTTTTTTCTTGCGGCTTTGAAGCTTTCTCTGAAAAAAGAATTGTGGTTTTATTCCGAAGATTAAGAATAATGAGATTTTGAATGAATTAAAAAGAAAGAAAATAGTTTTTGCCAATTTTTCCGGGAAGAAACGGAAATTAATCTTTTGGTATGTGCTGATCTTATAGGAAAATTATTGACAGGAAATATTTTAGTATTAGAATTTGGCTTAACGGCCATAGAAACAAAACTCTCGGATGGACGGTGTTTGGAAAGGGATCGTGCTGAATTGATTTTATTTTACCATCATTATCAATGCATTCCATGTCATTACCAGCAAATAAACTTAGAGAACTGGATTTTATAGGAATATCATCTGAAACCAAAAAAGATAAAATTGATTTTAATTTAAAGTATTTTAATAATAAAAATAATATTTTATTCCGGATAGAAGATATGAGGTTGAACTTCAGTGGAAACATGATTCTTCGAATTTACCCAAAAATAAATATTTAGCACGAAAAAATGATTTACACATTCGGAAATGCTTAATTTTTTTCGGATTATGAAAAGGTTTTTCGGGAGAGGGAAAGGTTTAATATTATTGAACGTGCTCCAAATTCTGAATTGAATATAACATATTTATCACATAGGCCTGTGATTAAATTTGGTAGCAGAACTACAAAAATTCGGCTTGTATTTGATGCTTCTGCCTCTGAGAAAGGGAGTCCTTCATTGAATGAATGTTTATTTATGAAAATAAACTTAATAGAATTAATGCCTGATATAGTCGAATAGAATGAATCCCATTGAATTAAGTGCGAATATAGAAAAGGCCTTTCTGATGTTGTCTGTTGCTCCTAAAGACATAGACTTTCTTCGATTTTTCTTAGCATGTAATGATGAATTAATTTATAGACATTGTCGAGTTGTATTCGTTGTTTCTTTGAGTCCTTTTTTATTGAATGCAACAATTACGCATCTTTTGGACAATTGTACTGAATTTTCTGATGTTGTTCAGAAACTTAATTCTTCTTTTTCTGTTGATAATTGTTTAACGGGAGTATATAATGTTGCAGAAGCTGATAATTTTGTTGAAAAAGCACAACTTATAATGTCTAAGGGTTGTTTTAATTTGAGGGGTTGGGAGAGCAATGTAGAGTGTAAACATACTAGTAGGACTTCTGGAAATACTTCAGTTTTGAGAATAATTTGGAATTTAGATGAGGATACATTGAAGTGTAAAATAGATTTTGAAATTTTATTATGTGGAACTAAGATAAATAAGAGACTAATTTTGTGTACTGTATGAAAATTGCATGAACCTATTGGTGTGTTGACTCCTACTGCATTGCTCTCTAAGCTCATTATGCAAGATTTATGGAAATTTCACTTTTCTTGGGATGAGGAATTGCCTCCTTCTGTTATTAATTAGTTCTCTAAATGGTTAAATGAAATGTATTTATTGAAAGATGTAACTTTGTCACGATTTATGAATTTTAATGAAACATCTGAATTGCATGTATTTGTAGATGCATGTAAGGGGGTATATGCTGCATGTGTCTTCGTTAGATCTGAGGTAGGAAGTGAAAGTAAAGTGATGCTTATTCGCGCTAAAACTAGAGTGGCTCCCGTAAAGCCTTTGAGCATTCCCAGATTTGAATTGAAGGCTTGTTCTATCGGAGCAAGACTTGTTAATTCCGTTATAAGAGCGCTTGGTGTGGCACGCATTAAAGTCACACTCTGGTCGGATTCCACTGTTGTTTTGTGGTGGATTAAAGAATTTGGAGAATGGTCAGTTTTTGTGATAAATCGCGTTATAGAGATTAGAGAGCTAACAGGGCGTTTTTCATGACCACATGTACCAGGAAATATGAATATAGCCGACCTTTTATCACGTGGATGTACTCCCAAACAAATGTTAAGTTCTAAATGGTAAGAGGGTCCAATTTGGTTGAAAGAAAATCCAGAATCCTGGCCTGTTAGTGAAGTTAATTCACAACCCAGTGAAGTAGATATCGAAAGGAGAAAATGCAAAATTGTAAATATGAATGTAATAGAAGACATACCCCCTCGGTGCGTAGAAAGAGCCTCTGATTATGATAAAATGATCCGAGTATTTGTTTGGGTAATAAAATTTATAAATAATTGTAAAATAGGTATTGGAAAATGTGAAAACAATGAACGCTCACAATCTGAGTTACAAAATTCTGAAAAGAAGTTAATTTATTTAGTTCAAAGTCAATATCTTTCAAATGCAAAATTTTTAATTTCTGATGCAACTTTTGTTGATAATGAATGTATTCTTAGAGTAAAAACAAAAATAAATAATCGAGATGATGAACAATCTTTTTTGTACCCAATATTGTTAAATGATAAATGTGAGTTCACTAAATTGTTAAATAAAAATGTACATAGCAAAAACTGCTATACAGGAATCCAAAAGAAGCAATGCGATAGAATTTTTGAATAATCAGATGTAGAAGAGGTATCAAAAATACTCTTTAAAAATATATTGCATGTATAAGGCTAAATCTGTGTCAAGCGAACCATTGCCTCTGCCACCAGACCTTGTAACTGATTGTTCGCCATTATAAATTGTTTTAAATTGATTCAATAGGGCTACTGTTTTTGAAAAATGAATACAAAGTGTGGATGTTTCTGTTTACTTGCGCCGTATACCGGTCTTTTCACCATGAACTTGTTAATTCCCTTTCTTTGGATGCCTTTCTTTTGGCCCTTAGATGGTTTATCGGTA
Source organism: Nephila pilipes (assembly GCA_019974015.1). Classification (NCBI taxonomy): domain Eukaryota; kingdom Metazoa; phylum Arthropoda; class Arachnida; order Araneae; family Nephilidae; genus Nephila; species Nephila pilipes. Next base: position 14,810 of record BMAW01100117.1, on the reverse strand, counting down.
GACATGGGTGACCACGAACAATTTATTGTGATAATGGGATTAATTTCCGGTATACTTCTAATGATGTATCAAAGTTAAATTGGAGTAAAGTCCAAAAGGAGACCACATCTCCTAAAATACACTCTATAACAACAACAAAAAAATACAACGAAGCACCAAAAAGGAGTTGACCGATTGTAATGAAATTTCGTATGCAAAGATATTTGGACCCAACATGCAAATAATTAATATTTGGGAGCAATGCAAATATGCAAATAATTAATATTTGGCAAATAATTAATATAATTCAATGAATGAATAGTGGGAGCTACGGCACATCGGGATTGCGCCATGGTAAGTGTATAAATTTGACAGCTGTGGATCATTAGTTTGTGAATTATAGCATTTTGAGTGAAGCAACTTTTGTTATTGCGAAAAAAATGGATAAAAAGGAATTTCGCGTGTTGATAAAATATAGCTTTTTGAAGGGAAAAAATACAGTTGAAGCAAAAACTTGGCTTGATGCCAAGTTTCCGGACACTGCACCAGGAAAATCAACCATCAAGGATTGGTATGCTAAGTTTAGACGTGGTGAAATGAGCACCGAAGACGGTGGACGCATTGGACGCCCCAAAGAGGTTGTTACCGACGAAAACATTAAGAAAATCCCCAAAATGATTTTGAATGACCGTCAATTGAAATTGAATGAAATAGCAATATTCAATAATTTAACAAAGACCAAGTAGCCCGTGCAAAATCGTATCACCAAAGAATGGGGGAGAGGGTGTAAAGAAACTTCTTCCCTTTTTGGGAATGTTTTACATTGTGAAACAGGCCAAAAATGTTTGGAAGCCCAGATCTCTTGCAAAACTTTTTCTAATGCAGCCATTGAATGGGGGAGGGGATGAAGAAACTGTAATAAATGAACAGTTCTTGAATTATCTTTCCAAGCAGCACGTTGATGGAACGCTCATGACATGTTGTCTAATGACAAATAAAGAAAATATTTCTCTTGAGGCAAATCCAGATGGCTTTGTTGTATATGACTGCTGAGAAATAGTTCTAGAAATAAAATGCCCAGCTAGAGGTAAAGACTGGCAGTGGATCATATTTCCTAGAATTTTTTTTTTTTTAGGTAACCTAAATTTAAAAAAGAATCATGTTGATTTTGATCAAGTTCGATATCATTTGGAAATTTTCATGTTTAATAAATGTTTTGTCACATCCATAGACAAAGACTTAAATTGTCAAATAATTGAACATGAAAATAACGGGAATTTGCAAAAACCGGTACTTATTATTTTTTTTAAAAATTTTTTTTTCCCAGAAATCTTATAAATTTTATTTGGGAATTTTTTAATCTAAGAAAAAAAGTGTTACTATTTCTTTACTAATCTTTAATTCGAGTTAAAAATACAGCATATTGATAAATGCAATTAAGCTTTTGTATATAAATAATATTTTTAAAATTATATTTTTATAAATACTAATCTAAGATGCTTGATGTGAATTCCATCGACTTCCCATAAGTTAAAGTACTGATATTGTGTAAAGATTTGTTAAATCTTACGATCTTCTAAATGTGGCCAGGGGTTGCTTTCTTATGTACCTTTTGGCTTGTGACATAAGCGACAGCGATTTTAATGCGTATTTTGTTATGTCATTTTCTAGGTGTTGGTATCATGATTTGCTTTTTATACTGGCAATAAGAACAGCACTAAATCTACATTGTACATTGCACTAAATCTACTCGTATATATATATGTGTGTGTGTGTGTCTTTGTGTGTTCGCATAAAAAGGACTTGATATATTCCAAAATCTTCTGTAAATCATCCTGTTATTTTGTTATTAAAAGAATGGTCCTTTGGACATAGATTTTGCTTTCAGGCTTCTCATTTATGTATTTTACATAAGTTGAATAAATTTTATTTAACACTTTACACACATGAAATTAATTATTAACAAGATGAAATAAGCAAATAAGAAAAAATAATTATAAACATATACAGATTGATAAATAAGTAAATACAATAATTTAATTCATTGACAATAATAATAAATTTATTTCGATGTCTTTGATATGACTTAAACCTATCAAAACATATTTTAAAACAAGTAACTTAAAAAAGAATTAAAGTCAATTCCTACTTAGGGCAACAAAGAAATTTTTTTATTTTAGTTACTTTTTTAAACTCCTTCTGTTAGCTCATACTCTCTCTATATATATCTTGTTCAAATTTTCAATCGTTAATAAAATACTTTTTATTCATCCACTCAAGTTCAAATACATTTTTTTAACTTATTGTAGATGACACTTGATGTTAATACAGTTTTTTCAAATATTAATTCATTTAATTAAATTAAATTAGGGAAAATGTAGTTTAGCCCAACCACTTGGCACGATTTCAAAAATTGCCAAACTTGGTGAATTTTTTTGGCTGAACGTTAAGTTAACGGCTGAATTAATGCAGTTTAAAGTACATTAGAATAAATTTTGAATATCAACATTTCTATAGATAAACTACTTATATATTCAACAATAATATACGATCTACTTTTTATTCAATTGTAACGAAATGGGTTCATAAAATAACAAATAACATTTTTATGAAAAGTTAAAAATTCACTTTGGAGAAAAATTAGGAAATTCTTACCGTAGTCAAAATTAGGCAGGTGTCAAAACACGATACGTTTGGTGCATTATTCTAAATTAGATGTCATATGAAACAGAATAAAAAATATAATTTCGTTCAGCATTTTCGAGAAAATCTTTTGTTTTACATTTCCGTATTGGTAATTTCTCTCAAACATAGTCCCCCCTCTTAATTAATGAATATAACCAAGTCCCTTCTCCATCTTAATTGCCTAAAAAGCTTTTGAGGTACGTTTTTTTTTTTTTTTTTTTTCCTTTTCTGTGGTAATTCACTTGTTGTAATTGTTTTGCGCGCGTGTGTGTAGAATTTGCACATACGTTTCTGTTAAAATAATTACTGATTTAAGCTCAATTGTCATGTTTTTAAACTCAGATTTTAACCGTGAGACACATAAATGTCAAATAAAGTAAATGTAATTCCAGAATTGATTCACGAAATATTCGATTCACTTCTGAGATTCTTAATTCTATGAGAATTTAAGAAACTCAGAAGTGAATCAGATGTTTTGGTAATTAATATCTAGCCTTTGTTATACTTTTGACATTGTTTAGATAAGAAGTAATTTAACCGATGAAAGCACCTAAAACATGTTTATATATTTTGGAAACTTTTATTTTTTGTCTGACTTCAATGTTTGTTGTACCTGCATGAGAATTGAGTAAATTTGAAAGAGTTCAGTATTATACATAAGACAATATTTCACAATAAGGAAAACGCGGCTGTTTTGGCTTCGTTGGTAGTTTTCCAAGTTTTAAGCATTTGTCAAATTTTTTTAATATTACTTTTGCTTAAATATATGAAACCATTTTCTCCGGAACCATTACAATTTTTGAAGTTTTTTAAAAGACATTTCAACCGTTCACATGTTTTTAATTCTATGGAAATCGTCTGCATTTTCATCGCAGATTGTACTTTCACTTTTCTTGCACTTGCAAATTTGAAACAAAGAACTTAATCTCTTGTACGTACAGTAAGGTTACTATCTAAATCATAATAAGGACTTATTTATTTATTTATTTTTGGTTTCTTTGTTTTTTAACCAACATTTGACTTTTTAAAGGTATTTTGATGGGTGAATTTTGTTTAAATATTGCAAAGTATTATTTCCTTATCACTTAGGATTTTGATAACGTTTTCAGAATTACTTGAAAGCCATTACATTTTTTTAAATTAAAACAATGGCTGCAATTTTTATCTATGTGAATTGTAGCACCAATTTTCTGTTACAGATGAAAACGAGAGAAGTGGGTAAATTTTATTACAACTTACACGTTTAGGACGCTATATCTTTCACTGATGTTCTGCGTTGGGAAAAATCATTTATTAAAATTTCTTATTTTACATGCATTGTTTGTTTTCAAATAATCAAAAGTATTTTAAGTGTCTTAATTTTAATTATGTTAAAATACCAGAAAATGTTACATTCCTTCCCCTCAGTGGATTTTTCTAAATTATTTTTGAATTATTTGAAATCTTTTACATGATTTTAATTATAAAATATCATCTGATTCAATTTTTTTCAGCCTGAATGCCGCTAATTAATAGAATAACATTCTCTTATCAGGGCATCAAAATTATTCCTTCATCAAAGATTTGATCCCGTTACTCTAGTCATCTTGTTTTAGACGTCATTTTTTTTCTCATTTCTTGCTCAAAGAGATTCAAATTATTGTAACTGACAATTCATAGGAGATATACTGAAAAGTTTTCACTGTAAGAAAAATATAAGATGATCTTAACAAGATAGTTTAATTCTGTTCTAATCTAAGTATTTTTACCTACTTTATTTTCATAATATCTCAATCATCAATTTTATACGGTTTTTCATCACGTGCTAAAAAAAAGTTGGGGGAGGGGAATCACGAGTTGAAACAATGCATTCAGAAAGATGCAATTGTAACTAAATATAAATGCTATTTCTGCGTTGATAACGAAATTTAATTTTCAGGACAGCAGGCTGACGGTAATTAAATTAATTGCTCGCATAAATCTCTCATCAAAAGTTTTGGGATATGATTCAGGTGGAATTTGATAATATATTGCGCATTTCTTTAAATATTATTGAGGGAGTTTGTATCTGAATAATTTAACAATATTCAATGCAATAAAGTCTCTCGCTCATATCTGGAATACATTAACTTTTGATAAAATGGTTTTAAAGAAGTAATAAAATAAATTTGTCAGTAAAAGTATAAGAAATTTAAATAAACGTGTAATAATGAGACATTTTATACCGAGCTTGAAAGAATAAAAGCCGGCTACGTATGAATAATAAAACCATCCTTTACATACAAGTTTGAATATTAATACAATTTATTCTTCTTTGCTATTCTTGATTCTGATGTGTTTTAGACGTTAAGCAATTGACATACTAAAATCCTGGCTCGAAGGACAGTCGATTTCTAAATAAAATGTAATTCTATACGTCGTCTTAGTGCATTAGATATCAAAGGATGTAGTAAGAATTCAAATTTATATTCATGTTTTCAAAATACTGTTCAGAAGATAAATTGAAATAAGACGGATTGAAAATATCTATATGAATATAAAGTTATTTAGACTCTACCACAGTCTTACATGGTAAGCAAATTACATTTCGGTATGCAGAGATATTTCATTTAGTTATTTTCAGGGTATCAGAATTTTGAGTCCGTGACGGGTACGTCATCGATGAAGTTCATACTCTTCTAAATTTGAAACCACGCGAATGCTGATTTTGATGCAAATTACTGTATAAATTAACTCTTTGAACTGAATTAAATAATAAATAAATTCTCTTCGATTTTGAGTAATTTGAATAACTAACGCTTTTGTTTCAGAAAAACAGTTAGATTTATTCTGAACATTTTGTTTTTTATTTCAAGGAAAAGTATTGTAATTGCACAGTAATAACTACAATCACACATACTAAATAACCAAATAAAGAAAGAAACAAATAACCAACTAAAGAAATGTGGACACTACGTGACGTAGAAATAAACAGTTGTCTTACTTCGAAAATCCTGATTTACTACTATATTAATACAAACAAATAAATTATGTCAATTTCATCATTTACTTATGAAGAAAAACGATCTAAAATAATTGAAGATTTTGACTTTCTTTGTACTTTTATATGAAGCGTTGATACACTTAATCAGTCTCAGGCGGAAAATAATTAGAAATTTATCGATTCTTACTTATCATTTAGAGTAATTTAGTAATTTAGAATGTCATTCTAAATTACTTATTGGGATAATTACTCTTAATCAGAAAGTAAATTCTAAAGTCGAAAATAATTTTAAATAAAACTTGAACTATTAAATGTTTATCGTATCTCATGAATGATTTTGAAGCAATTTTACTTCAAAAATGTTTTTCTCTATGAAACTTCATCATTTTGATTTTACCTACAGATTTTTCTTTCCCCAAAGGACGTCGTATGTGAAGTTTGTTCAAAACATTTTGTTTAAAATAGCCTTCTTTAATGTAGCACTTCTTAACTTTCTAAAGGATTCTGAAAAATCCGTTATGCATTTTTATTTCTCAATATTGGAGAGAAGACAAGGCAGAAAAATATCACATTAAAAATGTATATTTATCTCGTTATTTTTCCAAGGCTGTACGCTTCCTGCGGGAAAACCACATAAAAACGAATGGTTATTATTTAAAAAGAACACTTTTCTCTCAGTTTCTTAAAATCTATAACTTTAGAAGGAAAATCATTCACATCATTTATATATTACTGCTTTTAAGTTGTATTCATTATATTATCAAAATACCGTCATTAATTCAAGACAAATCTGTCATTCATTTTAGAAATGTGTTAGGACATTCAAATCAATGCACGTTAATTCATGTTTTATAGTTTTCAATGGTTAAACAAATGGTCAGTTAACAATGGTTCTATTTATTGTCTCTGTTTGCATAGAAACACAATCGCGTAATTCTAATGATTATATAATATAAATGTTTTTGAGACTGTGTATAGATATCTTATATAGATCAATTTTTGTCAATTCTTCTTTGTATTCTATGATTTGATGATTCGCTTTTCCAAACAGTTAATCTAGAAACAGATTATATCTCTTCTATATTAAATATTATTATTTTGAATTATTTTTAATTCTCGAAGAGAAAACCCTCTTTTAGAAATAACAAGTTGGTTTGATCTGTTACTGTAATATACAACATCCTTATATTTTCAAAAGAATTTATTTACAAGAAATCTAACGTAGTGATATATTTATTATAGATTAAAATAATTTTATACAAAGAAGCGAAATAGTACTTATAATTATGAAAAACTGAGTTATTTCGTTTTTCAATATACTATATCGTTTTCTTCAATTACATTGAAATCTGAAGCGAAGTGTGTTTTGAAGTGATTTTGAAGGCTATAGAAAATACATTATGTAGGAAAACTTTTATTGGTTATTTAGATTTTCCTTGACAATTTATCGTTTCTAAATACAATACTCTCTTGCATTTCTACTCAACTTCGTAAAAATTTTTAAATATATCACAATTTTGCCGATTTAGAAGTGTATACGTACATCAAACTGTTTCAATTCAGTCGTCTTCTTTCACATAGCAGTTGTGGCCGCAGTGCCGGAGGTCTTGGTCAGGGAATCGCGACTGGCGGTTTCATCGAATCGTGGGTTGAGCCTGATGCCACTAAACACTCTCACCGTATAGACTGGCTGATGTACGTCGTGTGTTAATGCTCAAATTCTTACCTTTGGCATGGTGGCTGGGGTTGGGATGGAGGTTCAAGTGTCGTCCTCGTCAGCTTGATCAGGAGGCTCAAAATGAAGAGATCCATCACAAACAGAAATATGTATAAATTTTCGTTTTGTGCATTTATTTCTAGTTTTCAATTTTCCTTTTAGTATACTACCTGAACGAAGGCTTTCACCTTCAGACTGGTGGCTGGCATAAGTGCAGTATCATCCGTTATCACCGGAAATTATGACGCAAATGGGGTGCAGATTGAGTACATGCATTCAAACAGAAAAGGAAGGGGAGAAAATTAGATATTAGAGCTACTTGACGTCACCTCAGTATACAAATTGTTCACTTTTATTTTCTGTTGTGATTTTCAGTTTATGTTTTATCTTTTGCATATACTCTATCCATATTATTTATTTACTCTTTGGCTCAAAATTAGAAAAGAAATTCTTTTGCTAATAAATACTGAATGGGGTGCTTGACTCCAGGAGGCTGGTTGTAGCTCACCCGCTGAATGAGCTTGATCTGCTGGCATTCAGCTGATCACTAGTGTATTCAATGAATTAATGTGGCAGTGATTAATAATTTATCAAAGGGTGGCGAACAGGAGAAGGCTTTCTTTTCCTTCTGTTAAAATTTCCCACTCTACTTGATATTTGCTTTGTGAGACTTTGGATATTTTTCCATCCTATAAATGGTGTAGATAGAAAGGATGATAATTTGAAGGTTCAGAGCAGAACTAAAGAGAAGTGTCGATAATGCACTAACCAAGATAGATTCAAAAGTTATCGTTGAGTAGTATGGAGACAGGCATTGTGATGCGATAAAAATCTCTTTATACTCTCTTTCGTTTGCTCTGGATCAACGTGGTGAAATTGAACATTTCTCTCTACTCTCGACAATTTGAATTCCCATGACTCTCGACATTGATAGCTTTCCACTGTGGCGAAAATGGAGAATCTTCATGGTTAAAAGACGTGACTTTCGAGCCAAAATAAAATTGCAGATTTACACTAATCCTTCAATTGCACACATTAGTACTCTTCATTTTCTTTAAATAATTCGATATAAAGCAACGTTTTTAAAACAACATCTTTATATGGTGGCAAAGTTTATTAGAAAATTGTGAAATATTAGATTAAAACTATTAGTTATTTTAACTTTAAATTCACTTAAAAGAGACATTTGTGAGTATTAAAATTCATAATACTCATAAAAATCAAAACATGCGTAGTTTATAGTCATTCTATTAAAGAATGGAGCAATTCAGAAAAATTGTGATAAGACATGGCGCCAAATGTGGAAACTTTCTTTCTTGCAGATGATTACTGACTAAAGTCAGCAACCCTTACTATCTCGGAGATAGTATCTCCCTTTATGAGTACAAAGTATTACATTACCTCATGTGGCGTGGGAAGTGTCCAGTGTTCCCAGAGGGGAAGCCAAGTTTTCCTCAATCCACAAGCGCGAGGAAGAATATTTTGACTTATTAAAATTATTGAAATATTAGTTAAAAACTTGTCACCAAACGTCTAAATGTGCATTGTTAGGCGAGTACGAACGATTCCCAAAATTTCAAGCTCTAGCTTGATGGGAAGTTGGTTAAAATTAACGATCAGAGGTGATAACACACCGTGAAATTCAGAAAACGTTGTAAAAAGCTGAAGACACATTTCTTTTGGGGTAAAAATTCCGATTACTCCTCAATTCACATTTGGTAGGATTCGGAATCTATAGTCCCTTCATTTCAACATGACAATACGCAGATTTTCAACCAACTGGCTAGACAACATATGGCTCTGTGATTTTGAACGTAGTGGGACAACATTGAAAAAGAATTCTCTTCCAGAGTCAGACTCAGTACTTCTAATTTCTGACAAGTGAGAGAATAACATGGGTCACATCAGGAGACAGGTGACCCACAGGCAGGAACGATCAACCCAGATCTTATTTCATCATAACTTCAGATAAAAACGCTTCCAGGGATAGCATTTCCTTCATACGACAAGGTGAAAGCTTTCGTTAAAGCCTAGAGTCACGCGTTACGGAGTCAGTTTCCGACAAGATCTTCTCGAGCAAGGCATGCGTTGACGCAATTGCCGGAGAAATGGAACAATGGAAGAAGTAGTGCATTACATGAGATAAGTGCAGAAAGAATTACGCAAACAGGGAAGTATGTAAAAGCTTTGCCGATGGAATTGCATTTCAACTATACCTCGTATCTATATCAGAATACTATTTTTATCTCAGCATCATCTGCACATTCAGTTAGTTAACACAGCTTGTGAAATGTATATGAAATATCTTTGTTTGGTGAAATGCAGTTTAGTGTAACCCTTGACAGTTGAAAAGATTGCAGGTGGCGATTTTTCGACGGAACCTTTAAAGTCCTCGTTGCAGAAAGAAGGGTTTTGACTCCATCATCACCACATTTCACGGTATGCATAGGGGACGAAATTAAACCTAATTTCATAACCCATACATGAAAAAGGATGCTTTTCTTCCCTTCTATGGAATAAAAATTACAAAGTCACATTCACTCACCTCAAATCCAAGTCATTCTCGCCGCCATAAAACTATTACTTGGGAATAAACGGAGATGAGTGAGCAGGTTAAAGCGCAGAAACACAAATTAAATCCGGCAGGAGAAATTAAAATAAAACGTGAACAACGAAAAGGAAAACCACGCAAGTGAAACACGATGAAAAGTTTCTAAACAAGAACTAACGGACAATAAAAGATGTTCTAGAGATTTCTAGAGTCTACTCTCAGCAACAAACGCCAAAAGTCACCTCTGATTGGTTAAAAACAAAATATACAAGTTGGAGTTTAAGTGGAGGTGCAAAATTAACTATCCGTGATTGGCTAAAAACATCCATTACAGCTCTAAATGAGTGTGAGACTGGTGTTTAATGCAGCAGAGAAAAATTATCCAGCCAAATTATATAACAAAAAGGCAAACTGGAATTCCGATTAATGTAAATTCAGAAAGATTGTCCCGCCTAAACAATCAAATAGAAAAATGGTCAGAGAAGTGTATGAAAAATGTCTGGTGAAATGGGTCGAATTCATATAGAAAATTCGAAGGGTAGCCCCGACTGCTTAGCAACAGTGAAAGAGCATTGTTAGAGAGGTATATAAAAACTCGTGAAGACGCTGAAGTCAAGAATCATGGCATATTCAGAAGGGTTGCTGCATATACAATACACCACAGTGAAAGAAATGGGTAGCCACAATTGTAAAATATTGCCAAATAATTCCTGTCGCAAGAGTGGTTACACTAAACTACATTCCAACCCTTTGTTCAAATTGTGTATTTCCTGGATCGATGCAGTGTTCCCTGGAGATCGTGTTGGCAAGATGTGGGAGTTTGGACGGAAGGTGCCAGCTCTAGTATGTCCTCATTACTTTGACCGAGGATAAATATTAGAAATCCATTGACAATTCCTTGTGTTGTTTCTGAGGCGGCATTAGTAAACAATCCCTTGGAATTATGAACCGCAATCGATTGTTCAAACGATTATTTGGTCTGGAACCCCTTCGTCAGATTACCATACTATGTTACAGATCCATTGTATCAAAACTAATTTTATATATTGCACAACAATTGTAATTTATCAGAAGGTACATAGAGACGGAGTGCAAAATTAGTTGATATGGTAGGTTTATAATACCTATAAAACGTGATTGATTTTATAGGTAATAGAGTTTAGAGGCTATTCTCCAACAAAGGATGTCCTCCTACAAAAGCAGTAAAGTGCACTTATCACAATTATAAAAAGTCTAAGCGCAGTTACAATAGTTAATTTCATGATTTGAGCAACCACGGCTCCTTTAAAATTATAAAACCCTTCCTTGCCAGCCGGCTGGTCTGGAGTTCAGTTTCTAGATAACATATTTCACTTTTGTGTTTAATCATAGAAATAGTTTTTGATATTAATTATAGAGTGGAAAGCCCGTCAAAATTTTTCGATTCCTATAACGACATAACTGAATCAGAAATGTCACATTTTATGAAATAAACAAACGTATATCTTATCGCATTTGAAATAAATAAACGTATATCTTATCTGCATTTAAAATCACTCAAGTTATTTATGTAAATACTTAAGTTTGCTAAAATTATTAAATGCTTCCCTAAAGTTCTAATCCTCAAGATACAGAACAAATTTTCTACTTTAAAATTCGTGTATTTACCAAAACACAAATTTTGTTCACTTGCGTCGATAAGACTTTTCTTAATAAAACTGGCAAATTTATTTATGCTTCGATTACATCTTCATTTTCGTATTCCACTCTGTAACCATTTTCAGTAGCAAATATACAGAAACACGAATAAAAATAGTTTCTGCAAAGTAGAAGGTCGTTGTAAGAATAAGCCTATATTTTGGAAATTATAGTAGTTTCTGGCTGATTTCATATTCATTATTCAGTACATGCGCAAATTTACATTCTGAGCTAGAAATTCTATATTCCATATTGATATTTTTGTACAACTCTGCAGTGTAAAATGAGTAAAGCACTTTATATTCACCAGTACTTATTCAATATATCTGATATATCAAACAAAATTACTATGGATATATGTACACTTGATCGATGTTTATGCATTTAGCAATGATGCCGAATATTTGATTAAAATTCTCGATATGAGTGGTCTTTCGTTTCGAAGCTTTGAGAATCCTTTTATACTTTATTCAAGGAGAAGATTAATTATAAATAACTTTTAGTTCAATATATTTGTTATTTTTACTAGAAACTCTAAACAAGATGTATATTTAATTCAGAGCATCGATTCATACCGTTTTAAAATGTAAATATAGATTTAAATTGTGTCTATTATATTACATAAAATGTCATGGTTTGAATATTTTATGTTGTATTAAACAAACAGACGGAATTGGAACTGAGACAAATGAAATTCTAAAATGCTTCAAAGTTATTTGAGTTAATTTAATTAATATTTACAGTCAATATTTCAAAACTTATATTTATTGGGTATTTAATAGGATCAGTTACAATTATTGTAAATATTACTTGAATATACCTCAAACAAATTCTTTAGGGATTGTAGGTTAAATATCCGTATCAAAATGAAAGAGGTGACATTTGAAACAACTGGGAATGGTTGCCACTTTCAACCCCAACCGCTTGACAACTCTGTTGATCATTAAGGCTGTTAATTCTTCTAACCGTCAAAGATTAAGAATTGCACTTTTATCTCTCTCCTGGTACTTAAATTATCCACACCTTTATTTCTCTTCAATCATACTAACATCTTTTAACACAAAATAATCTATGAGAACAACACAAAATCAAATTAAGTAGTTTCAAATAGGTCTTTAGATTCCTAAAGTAATTATTTCAGTTATATTTCAAATGTTCAAAGGTAGAATGTTTTGATGGGTATACTCTTGTTGATTTTGTAGTAAATTATAATGCAAAAATAAAACCAAGAAATCTTTCCCACCGTCAAATAATTTTACACCGATTAAAATACATTTCAGCAAACTCAGGATACTAAATATTGTAAAATTAAAATTAATCAATAAGTTCAATTTATATTCTATTTTCAATGAAATTTGTATTTGATATGCATTTCAGTTACTCACGTGTATTTTCTATTCAGGTTTATTTCTGAATGAAATAGGAAGCAATAAGCAAGCTGATATTTTTCAAAAGTAAACAAAACCTAAATAAATCGTACAGCTATTTTAATGCTCTGATACAGAAACATCAAAATTCACCATTCTTTATACCACTTTTATTCCGCAAATCACAATTATTCGTATTTTGCAGCATGGATAATTTTAGACTCAGAAGAATTCACAAACCTTGTACTGTTGCATTGTACGAAAATAAAATTCTAAATTCTTAGCTAAAGGTAATAAAAGAGTAGATTTTAACAATATATTAATAGAAAAATATTTTACAACAAATATGAGCTACATAAATATTTTTGATATTTCCCTGCTTTCGCCACCTATGTGCCGTGTCAAAGCATTTTCTTCTGACAGAAATATTTTCCTCATCATGAAAAATTTAAATAAAACCCAAAATAGTTCACTCTTATGATAACTTGAATATTGCTGTCGGTACTAGCTCTGCTTTTACAAAATAATTGAAATGCGATTCGGATATTACTTCCAGTATTTGTTGCTTTTATAAATTTTATAATTGGTAACCACTTTCAGAATATTAAGATCCTTGACATACCAATGCAAGCACTGTTTTATTCTTATCATGAATCAAATCTTAATAATACTGACTGTTGCCGTCATTAAAACTTAAATAAAGAAAGAGTTTGTACAATTTCGATTACGATGAAAACTTAATCACTAACATTGCCTTATATTAGAAACTTTTCGTAATTTTTAAATAAAATAACGTTATGATTAGTTTAAAATAGCCTCCTTCATTTACTGTATCATATTGCACATTAACATGATAAAGCAAATATGAAGTGTCCACATTATTTGATATCCGTAGCATAATGCTGCATATGTTAAATAGTATTCCTATTTGAAACGTTTTCTAGATTTCATTTTGGTGTGTGGATAAGGTGTGTCATCGATTTTCGATCGTTAATAACTTCCCATCAAGCTAGAGCTTTGAAATTTTAGGAATCGTTCCGTACTCGCCTAACAATGCAATATTTAGACATTTGCGACAAGTTTTGAATATTTCAATAATTTTAATAAGTCAAAATATTATTTCCTCTCGGCGCTTTTAGGATTGAGGAAAAATTTCTTTCCCCGTCTGGGAACACGGACGCGCCACATGGTATCGTAATACTTTGTACTCATAAGGGAGATACTATCTCCGAGATAGTAAGGTTGCTGACTTTTAGTCAGTAATCATTGGCAAGAAGAAAGTTTCCAATATTTGGCATATCTTATCCACAATAATTTTCTGAATTCTGGTTCCCAGATTTTTAATAGAATGACTTACAAACTTTCAAATGTTTGATTTTACGAGTATTATAAATTTTAATGCGCTCACAAATGTCTCTTTTAAGTAAATTTTAAAGTTAAAATAACTAACAGTTTAACTAATATTTCAATATTTTCTTTAATAAACTTTGCCACCGTATAAAAACGTTGGTTTTATATCAATTTTGATTCTCTTCTGAATTTCGAAGGCAGAGCGATAACTTTTGTGTGATTCGATTTAAACTCTTTGTTAAATACCGCTCAGAATGTTCTCTGGATGCCCTTTTGTTAGAGATTTGCTGCTCTTTCTTGTTCTTTTCTTTTCTAATTCAAAGTGGATTTCTTCTTCACCGCTCCATTAGAAGAAATCCATTAAGATTCGATGTTGTTTGCTGCATCAGTGTGGGAGATTATATCTTACTCAGAGTTGGTTGAAAAACTGTAAATTCATTACATAACTAATGGACTGAATAACCAACTAATCAGCAATTAAGTGTGTTATGTTTATGGTCTACATTTTACTTAACCGCAGCA
>BMAW01100115.1:129184-155442 GCA_019974015.1 Nephila pilipes | reverse complement strand
ACACACACACACACACACACACTACTTAGAAATGTCTAATTATTTAATTTGCTTATAAATAATTTTTTTTACATGTGCTGAAGCTGATTATGCAATTAATTTTTTGAGGAGAAACTTAAAACATAAAAAAAATTATAATATTGGTTAATTGAAAAGTTTCTTTATTTTGCCTATTTTTATTCGTTTTATTTTTTTTTTATAAATTTCCTAGTAATTTAAATAAAGAGATTTCTTTTTTTTTATTAAATTTAAAATTAATTTCAATAAAAAATTTGATTAATTTTCTTTTTTTAATATTATATGTTTTTTTAACTTTAATTTGTTTTTAAAATTTTCACAATTTTTAAATTTATTACACTGTTTAAATTTTTAAACTTTTTTAACATTTTCTCCATTTTTCAAAATTTTTATTCTATTTTTTTACTTTTGTTTTGTTTTGTTTTATTTTTATATTTCTTTATTTTTTAAATGCTTTTTTTTAAAAAAATTTTCTGTTTAACATAGTTATGAAATAGTTCTGCATTGCCTTATTTTTGTTTTCTTGCATTTTTAAATTTCATTTTTAATTGCGAGTATTTTAGTCTCAAAGCATATCTTTTTATCAATTTCTGATCTTCTAAGTTTTTTTTTTAATTGTAAGTTTTAATATCAATACTCCATTTAAGTTGTGCTGGTACTATTTACTGATTCTATCAAGAGTTTAACATTTTGGTAACGTCTAAAACTGTTTTTTTCAGGTGGGACGGTTTAATGGCGTTTTGTTACATTCTTTTTTGACACATTTTTCATGCTTTTTCAAGTATTTGTATGACTTGAAATAAGCATTCCTGAGCTGTTCAATAGTGAGAAAATCTTATTCCTAATTTTAATTTGCTTTTCTGTAGTTATCTAAATTGGTATTCACTTCTTTATTTTCCATGTATTTAATTGTAGTACATGTGAAGTGTTATATTTAAGAATTTTATTTTTCTTCTGAGTTTCTTATAATTTTTATTTTTGCTTCTGGAATATTTATTCGGGCCATTTTGTGAGAATTTCTTTTTAATTTAATTCTTAGGATTTTTAATTTCAGACTTCTATTAGGATTTTTAATTTCAGACTTTTTCTATTTTTGTTTTTAGTTTTACAACTATTTTTTTTTGTTTTACTACTAATATATATTGTTGATGGGGAAGTTAGGCTTATAATTCCAAAGTAACACAGATTAACAGTCTAAAGCCAATGACAACATTTCTAAAGCCTGGTACAGCATTCAGTACAATATTTTCCATTTTTAGGACAAAATGTTTTGGTTTTGTCAAATTGCTAAATTGTTAAAACTTTATATATTTTATTTTCTCCGACTTTATTGGAATTATTATTTCATATTTTACACACACACACACACACACACTCACACACATATACACACACACAAAAACACACACACACACACACACACACACACACACACACACACAAATATCATCAATACCACACACATACACACACAATACTGTAATAATAATACGTCATCGTCATCAATACACACACACACAATAATATCATCGGAAAAGTGCAGCGCACGTATATAAGCAAATATATATAATACTTTTATTTAAGAACAAAGAATAATAGATATATGTTAACAAATAACGACCAAATAAATAGATACACACAACTATAACCGAAGTATTTTATCTTATTAAATATTTTATTTGTATCTCATTTTTTTATAAATTATTTATGTATTCGCTGTAAATTATTTTATTATTTTAAATGTTTCAGACCATTTGAAATCTTAATATTGTCATTTACTTCTTTTTCTTTTCATCAATATATGCCATACAGCATTGAAATAGATTTAGCACATTGCATAAATTTTTAAATTTTTTTGTACCAAAATTTTTGGTTGTTACTCAATGGCAAAAAAAGAAAACTTCTTGTTATTTAAGATTAAAATTTTTTTAACTAGAATATTCAACTATTTTGTTAAGTTAAGTGAATTGCAAGGCAAAAAGGAGAGAGGTTCTTGGAACTGATAACTAATTGGATGAAACTAAAATGTGAATATATGATGCAGGAAAGCGCAAAAATAAATTAGCGAAAATGAATTAAAAGTTAACAAATGATACGAAATTCATTTTAATATAAAAATAAAAATATCCTTTTTCATCAGCGGCTTCGAATTATTTTAATTAGTGATCATGAATAAGGGATTCTTATGATATATATTGATTATTTAAAATAGCAATTTCTTCCGTTCGTTTCAGAGTACTTGAATTTTGTCATTACCCGAGGTAATATTTATCCAATTAGTGTTAAATTTCAGAAATCTATTTATCTTAACGAGCTACATCTCTTACTATTTTGATTAATGTATGGGATATTGAAATACAAAAACTTTATGTTGATTAAACAGTTTAATTGCATGACGAACAGAAAAATGTTTTAGAATAAAGAAAATTTCATTGAGAATACAAAATTTTGTCACACAAATGAATTTAAATGGAATGATAGAAAAAATATACTTAACAATTTCATTTACTTTTTATCATTATATTCCTGAACAATTCTTAATTTTGAACGAACTTATGTGTAGAGTTTTATGAAAGAAATATTAGAATCAATAAATTTTAATTTCATTATAGTTCCAACTTATTTTATTTCAGTTTCAGTAATTAAAACTATTACTGCCATGCCTTCACGATTTCTCAATCATAGTAAAGTTCTCGTGTGTAATAAAAATCAAAATAAATATTAATATATCAATGGAAATTTTTTTAATACGCAAAGCATTGCGAAGAACATATATCGCCACTAACAATAATTTTTTCTTTGCATCGCATTAAATGGAGTTGTATGAATTTATTACAATACGTGATCTATTACTGAGGTTCGTTGTCGCCTAATAATTGCAAATCAATATTAAAATTATTTGACCCTAAAACGTTCCAAGAAAGAAGCCAAATTAAAAATAAGTAGCTTGAAGGTCTTAAGGCAAGAAAATGGCTGCCTCATAAATATCTTAAGATTCTGAATAATTTTGTTTTTTCAGTCATTTTCTGATTCCTGATTACACATGAGTTGGGGCAATATATCAATGGATAGGTATGTAAAATATTTAATTTTTATATATGTTTAATTTAAATTCACTAAAAGAATTAAGGAGAAATTTATTGGAATATTTTTGAAAATTAAGTTCGAAACCAATCATCGAATACATATGCAAGAGCTTTTAGAATAAAATTTTGAAAATTGGTTAGTTAAATCATTTTATGGTTAACTAAAATATAGCCCCTTTACTGTCTAAAATATTTAAATAAATAATGGAAATCTCATCTATGATATAATACTTTATTATTTTTCTATAGTTTTATTATTTTTCTCCATAATTTATAAATTAATTGCACGTAAAGTAAATAAAATGATAGATAAGTTTTAATTTCTAAGGAATTCTTCAACTTCAAATACAAGTAAAATTATAAAACTCGGTTATTATTTTGTACATCTCTGCCCTCTATTGCAATATAAAACAAAAATTGTTTTATGAAGAGTGTTTTTATATGTTCCCTTTACAAACACCTCCTGTGCTAAGTTAATCAGAATGCAATGAGTGGGAACTGAAACGAAATTGATCGTGGCTATCGCTTCAATCTTATGCTTCCGTAGAAAGCCAATCCATTCGTCTTCGGGTAACTCATTTAGTATACGAACATAAATGAACCAAAGCTATTGTTTATCAATAGTAGAAACAGCGATAGATTCCATCTGATTAATGTCGATGTGTTAGCTATATACCACTAAATCAATTCCGCCAACTGTTTTTCGTTTTCTAATTCTGTCTATAGTTTCAGGATCGTTGGAGGAAAATATTCATCATTGATTTTGGCAAAACAACGAGCTTTTTATAACAACTAGTGTGAAAATCAGGGTGAGTAAATTTGCGTATTATACTTTATGATGAAACTAAATCAGTGAAGAGGTTTAGTCGATTCTATACTTGAAGTAGAATTTCAAAAAGCACTTAAAATTTTGTATTTCATACTGTTTTCATGATTCTATGTTGGCTTATAAACTGCATTACTTAACAGTAAAAATCAGTTATACCACTTACAAAAATAAAGGATTTTAAGCAATGGGGACTTAGTACCTTTGCACCTTCAAAAATTCGATTTTTCAAATTTGTTTTCAAAAAATAATGTTGAATGTAAGGAGCATTTTAAAGCAAACCGCATTAAAATCCGACAATTATTACGCCCTATGCAACAAAAAATGTAAATGTCTAAAGTGGCTTGTTCTATGCAATGCAATGTAAACAAAACTCTTTTTCTCAGTTTGTTATTTTCCCACTTTCCCACAAGATTAAAAAAAAATGTTTTGCATGCAGAGCTTTAAAATTTTTCATGAGTGTTGAACTTGTAAATCTTTATTCTGTGAACCTCAATTTTGTTAATAGGATGATTAGATTTTATTTTATAACATGATACGTAAAAAAAAAAGTTACTAAATACAAACTAGATAAATTTTTTAATTTTTCAATTTTTTTTAATGTAAGATAAATTTAAAATTTGAGGTTTACAGAATAAGGGCATTATTTAGCTTTAATTTGGTACAAAAATTATGATTCTACTGTACATCTTTCAAATGTTGTCTTGTGGGTAAAGTAAAATAAGCTATTTTATTTTTTAAATTTTTGTACACATATTTCACGTTATATAAGAAAATATATTAATTTATTAGCAAAACTTGACCCAATATTTTAAACTATGTATTTTATTACACAAACTGGCAAAGTTTCATATTGAAATGAGCAAAAATTGATGATTTATGAAGAATCGAAAAAAGTTTGTCAAAATGTTCTACTTTTGATTTCGAAAGGTACTAAGTCCCCTTAAGCAATGTTATATTTAAACAATGAAAATGCCTTATAGCTTCAAAATAATGAGTCATGATGAATGAAATATTTTAAGATAAGCTGTAAAAGACAATATCGTTGAAATGCGTATCTAAAAATTATAAGCATTTGAAAGAATTAAATAGCATTAGAAAGCAACTAACAAATATGAAACTGCGTTATAATCTAAGAAGAAATCGGAGATATCTTTGATGAGGTAGGATAATAGTTCTGGAATCGAATGCTGAATTCCAGTTTTCCTACTCATTCGAACCCAATTGAATTTCTAAAAGATAATTTAATTTAATATTCCAAATGGTAATTCAAGAGCATTTAGGTCAAGTAGTCCTAGAGAGAGTAAGTAATCATCAGAATTTTTAAATATTCATAAATAAAATAAAATTAAACTGATTGGTTCATCTGTCACCCTCTTCATTTGCCTATGTAATTTAGTGACTATATATCATAAGACTAATAACTTAAGACTAATAATAATATTCCGAAAAACTGATGTTTCAAATAATATTTCTTACTACTTAAGTTCGTTATTTTAAAGAAAGAATTTGGTTATCTGAAAATATACCCCTTTAAAACTAATTTTATTTTCAAACCTATGTAAGATTCATTTAAGTTGTTTCACAATTAATAAAAATTTATCTTAACAAGACACATTCTTACTTAAGAAAATTTAATTCAATGCGAAATAAAAAAAAATATATACTAATAAAAAGATGATTATTGATTGTTCTAAGTAAGATCCAACGAGAAATCTAAATTAAAAATCCTGTGACTTCACTGAAAATATTAATAACGGAAGATTTACTTTAAGGTCGAAGTTCACAATGCCCTATTTTAAAAAAAATATTTTGATGAAATCATATTTTAATGTATTTGATACGATTATTAAGAGATTACACAAACCTTTAAATATTAAATTTTGCTTCTGATGTAACTGTGATCTCAGATCTCTCTATAACAACTTAAAACATTTCATAATAGAATAAATAGATAATTTTAGAAATTCTAGAAAAAAAAAAAAAAAAAAAAAAAAAACTGTACAGCTTTTTAGATATTTGAAATTATTCAACAAAACAGAAAAATGACAGTGAAATACAATAAGAGTTTGGGCAATTTTTAATGCATCTATGAAACAGATATGACAAATGTATCAATTTTTGCTTACCTTTAAAAACAATTATTTGAAATATAAATTTCATAAAATAATAAACCTGACAAAAAAGTTACATTCTCCATTTATTGTCTACTTTCCCCCTCGCCTTCCACCTATTCTCTTCCAGTAAAATAAATATTTTAATATTGTTAACAATTTAAAGAGAGTCGTAAGTCAATAACTCAAGTACTATCAAAAATAGTAAGAGTGAGTCCAAAAATAAATGGCATTACTTCCAAATAAAAGAGCCTATTCGACAAAAAGCGAAATAAAAAAATAATAAAACGGTTGGGGGAAAAAAGGCTGAACAATTCCATCGAAATTGGGCAAACTGGAGGTCTCTAAAATTAGATGTAAACGAGCGCCAGCGAGTTTACACGCTTCTGCTCGGTATAAAAGAATCTTGTTTAAATGAACAATTAGAAAATTCACCTTAGAAGTGGAGTGACAAGGCTAAGGGAAAAAAAAGTTTAAAAAAATAAGTTTAAAATAAGGGTGTGACCAGCAGGAGTGAATACAGCAAGCTGCAATCAATCCTGTGATTCTCCCTCAGACAGAGAGGGAGTAAGTGCGATTTTTTTTAACATATAAAGGATTTGATGTCAGAAGAACGGATTGATATGCAAAAGGAAGGGAACTATGGGGGCTTTAGAGGCTGTCTCCATTTTGTTGTCTTATATGCAAAGTTTTGTTTGTTGTGGATATCAGTGAAGATGGTTTGGGCTCTGATTAAGGGGTTGGCGTGATTTTCAAATGAGTGAAAAATATTTCTAGAAAGCTTAGTAATGAAGTTTTCTATTGGCTCTATTTACAAGTCATTATGGATAAAAGAGTTCCTAACGTACCATGGAGCGTTCGTAATAATACGTAAGATTTTGTTTTGGATTATTTGAATATTTTTTAGGTGGGTCGGGGCTGCCGCTCCCCAAATAGAGGAGGCGTAGGTAATAACTGGGCACAAAATCTGCTTATAGAGAAGAACTTTGTTTTTAAGGGAAAGTGGGGAATATCTGCCAATCAATGAGATACAGAGATGAATTTTATTCCAAAATTTATCCTTGAGAAATTTAATGTGTTTAGCATATGTTAATTTTTGGTCGAGATGCAGGCCCAGATATTTAACCACCAATACCCAGTTGATATCTTCGTAGAAAAGGATTAAGTTGCTTGTCGGATTTTGTCTTCCTTTTTGAAAAATGATGGCTTGCGATTTTTCCACATTAATTGCAATTCTCCAAAGGGTTAGCCAGTTCTCTAAGGAGTCCAGATAGTTTTGCATGGTTTTTAGGGTGTAATTGATGTTGAAGCCCTGAGCCAACACTGCGGAATCATCCGCAAAGAGGCAAGTGCTAACACTGGCGTGGTGTGGAAAGTCATGCGTGTACAAATTGTGCAAATGGGGCGAGAGGACCCCGAGCAAACTGGAGGGTCCCTCCTTTTTAGTGCATTTATAAAACAGCTTTGGTGGTGGTGTTCGCGTTACACGGGTATTATGCTTCCAAGGATCTCATTTGGACAATGGATCCGATTCATCCTGACACTTTACCGGGGATCAAGTGAAAAATAGTGGCTATTACCAACGCTGCACACTATCCCGAGGGAGAGGTTTCGGGATTAGGGGGAAAGACCAGCATCGGGTTTCTTCGCGTCCAGTCCAATTATTGGCAGCTACCCCAGGACATATGATCACTTTTAATGAAGGGAGGGCTTTCGCTTGTGTGTACCGGGATTTTCCAACCCCCAGATTAACTTTGAATTAATAGCTGCCTTGTGGACGGGAATTATAAGAGGGCGAGAACTTTTTACTTTTTTCTTTTCCAGATTCTATTTTTTCGGGTCATTTTTGCGCTTTACTGGGACAAGAAAAGAAAGTGGGTGGGGAGGTAAGATAACCTAATGTTTAAGAGCTCTAAGCTCCTCTTTTTAAAAATCTACTTTAAAGATTGAAGTGGACGGAGGTTTCACTTAAAAATTGGGGCGACACTGGCTATTATATGCTTAGCAATACTTTAATCCAATTCGAGCGTAAAATACACGAAAATCCATGTTGACGTAGGTAACGAATTTGTTAAATTTTTGTGTGTTTGTTTATTGGCTAAAAGAAGAAGAAAAAAAAAAAGTATACGATGACATTAAATTCAAAGTCTTTTTATGATTCATTTTTCCTCCCCATTTCTTAAGAATCTTTAAGGAATAAAATTTATGGAATGTGTCAAGTTCTGAGAATATGGAGTCCTTCACTTAATGTTTTGTCTCAGTTTAGTTAGAAAAGAATGAAAAACCTCTTCATTTGGCTATGTAATTTAGTGACTATATATCATAAGACAAATAATAGTAAGTGAAGCAATTAGTAACCATCGGGCGTAACAAAGTGTACAGTTTGAAATTTATGTGCAAATATATAAGATTTGAAATCTTTATATAAATTCATATTTCGCTTAAATTTTCCAGAAGTTCTCATAGTAAATATTTAAATGTGATTCAATCTCTGCAGAACAATAGGCCGGGAAGATTTTCTTAAAATTATGAGTTTAATATAATATAACGTTACAGAAGAACTTTATAATATTTTTATTAAATCTCTAAACATTTGATCAATCCTACACTCTGAAAATATTATACCTGGATATTTTGATCATTTATTTATTGTAATCGAATACATTGGCAAATTTCTAGTTACAATTATTTTCAATTAGCAATAACAAACTTGCTTTATACAAAATATGGTCAAATCATAAAATGCTACCGGATGAAAGCTGTTTTTGTTTGTCTAATTTTGTGATTAGGAGCAGTGGCTGTGGTTGCCAATAGGTCATTATCGCCAGCTATTAGCTGGTGTTGTTTCCGTCGAGTCGTTGATTCGAGCCCCGATGTCACTAAAAACCCGTCGTATAATGGGGCTGAGGCACGTAAAATCTGTTAAGGTTTAAAATCTTTCCATTGGTGTGTTTTGGAAATTTGAAGAGGAGTCTCAGCTCAGGTGTCTTCTGCCTTACTTGATGGAGTTTAAAATAATCAGGTCAGTCGGCAACAGCACTCGTGTTGCTTCCAAGAGCTATGTTATTAAACATTAAATCAATAAATAATAGAAGTAAAAGATGGATATAATTTTTCATTGAAAAATGTCCAATTATTAATATAGTTCTTCGTGGTTGCATGTTACGAGAATGTTTTTACCACACAGTGTAGTGGAAATATATATATATAATGTGATGATAAAGTAAAAATACATTCTTGATGAAATAATTTTTATGTTTTAAAAAGTGTTTTCAGTTTCAATTCCACTTCTTATCAATTTGCACAATAGATTTTAAATCTTAAAATTAATAATATGTAAAATTTCATTTCTTTTGTAAGTATTGAAATTTTTTTTAATTCTATTGCATTTTACTAAATCTTATTTTAGTAGGAATTTGCTATGTAAAATCCTTCAACTGACCTCAGAGAAACTAAATAAATTCCTTAAGCCCTTGGGAAAGGTGACCCACATATGGACACTAAGAAGAAGATTCTTCGAATTGATCTATTTTATTTATCCAATTTAAAGAAAAATTTGAAGAAGAGGGATCCCAAAGATTCAAAGTTCTAAAACCTACTATTATATTTCATGGTGTTTAGTTTGAAATATCTGGAGAAAATAGTACATTCAGAAGCCCTTCTTGATTTAAATCTACAATTCTGAATTAGAAGAAAATAAAATTCAAAGTGTAATATTGATCTAGATTATATAAAAGGGCACACGTTATGTCCTTTTGTGTCACTTTGAAATCAGGATTTAAGGACTTTTTGGATTTAAATAGTATTCAGACTATTTAAAACCTTTCTTATCATTTTAAAAACTAACATATGCTTAAAAGTATATTTCAACAGCTATGAGTGCATCGGAGTCGAAGGTGATTCAATTTTCTTTTTGCCTTCCATCAGCATTTGAAGATCGTTATTTCTCATCTTGTATTTATCATAATTCTAAAAAAGAGAATTTGTGAACAAGTAAGAATATGAATTTATTTATTAATTAAAAAAAGGTTTCTTATATATATAATGTTATTTCTATAATAAATTTTAAATATTAAGTATATTTTTAAAATTTTTTAGGTGGGATTACGTATAATTTTTGCATTTTTAGATCATTACCATATTGACTAATAGAAAATATAAGTGATTAAAAAAACTTTATTATAATAAATTAAAAATGTAATAAATACATGTTCCTTTCTGATCCATATGCAATTCAGACAATAATAAGTAATAAACTTTTAAAGTTTTCAGCTTATTTTAAATTAAAAGGTATAAGATTGTTAAGAAAGGCATCGAATGCTTTTCATGACAGTCATATGTGGAATTTGAAGGGAATAATTATTTATCTACTGATTTTTACTGGATAAAATAAATCTTGAAATTAAAGTAACTTCATAAAAATAAATTTGAAAATTTTTGACCCTTAATCTCAATTGGTTAATCGGGAGTTATTTGTCAAGCTAAAAATTCTTTAGATAAAAATTTCTGACGTTTTGAAATTAATTATACCAATTAGTAAAACAACAAGTTCTTGAAAAGGAATACCTTTAAATGAATAAATTAATAAATCTAAATAATACTAATTTTATAAATAAATTAATAAACCTTAATTGTAACTGTATCTAATCTCTTGTGTAGACTCTTTATTTAAAGTGACAATAATTTTTAAACTTAATCCACAACATACATAGCATCTAATCTAGTTTGTGTTAGTCGGCAAACTTTAAATTTGCTTTACCTTGATAAATTATTGTGGGGTTTAACTACGATGATATAATTACGTAAATATGTGAATAGTTTTCAATATCTTTAATATTTCCGCGTTATATATTGAAGTTATAATGTTTATATTTAAATATACGAGTTTAGATTTTGTAGTTTATGTAGTTCACATCTTAGGAACTAAATTATTGAGAGACATAACAATATTAAACTACAGAAACATTATTTCTATATATTCAAATGAGATCAGGTTTAACTCGAATAAAGGAATCCCTTTAATACGATCTTATATATACATTGTTTCAGTGTAATTTTGTATGAAGTCTTACATAGAGGGAGTTTCGTGATTGAAAAAAATAATTAGAATTTTTTTTTCTACTGTTGTTCTTCATTTGCATAAAAGGCCAATTGAAAGCGGGAGTATTAAATATTAGATTTAATGCCTCTCGCAACATAACTCCATACAGGCATTTAAGGTCAATCATTTGAGCTACTTGAAACAGTTCTTCAGCCTCTATAGATTTGATTTGAGTGTTTAGTAACGCTACACTCAGAAGCAACACGAGATATTTCGGCGATGAACCTCGTAATTATGAGCCTCAGTAAAGGGACGAGAACGACACTCGACCTCCTGATACCTCCCTCTCCAAATTTCTACACTATGCGAACAAGAGGATTTGGAATCTCGACAGATTTAACGTGCATCAGCCTCGCTACACGGCGAGTCTTTATTGGCATCTAGGCTCGAACCCAGGACTCGATGGAAAAGACGCCTACTGCGAATTTGTGTCTATGATCATTGACAACCGTAACTTTAAAGCAAACTGATCCTATTTTTAAAGACGATAAATGTTGAATAAGGACATTTTTCAAAACTTTATAATTTTAGTTAAATGTTCAACGCACGCACGCACGCACACACACACACACTTCTTATTATTCATTATTCAAAATGACGAATTTCACTTTTAATGATTAAAAACTATTATTAACATGATTCAAACCTCTTATTACTTAACAGATGTATTTAACAAAGTTTTTTTATATTTGAAGAGCAAATGAATTGAAAAAAATAGGGTATTCTGTAGATTTTCCATAGACATAAATAAAACGTTCTCTGATCATAAATAATTTTTTTTTGAAGAGATACATTTGAAGAGATTTTTGAAGAGATTTTTCAATAGTTTTTTCCTCAAATATTATTAAATAATTGCTTGAAGAATGATTCTGTGGAGCAGTTAAAACTTAATGTTTGTATTTTAACAATAAAAAGCACTTTAAAACGGATTGACTTAAATTAGCTTCCCCATATTTACTCAGTAACATGTCTAAATAAATCTTTTCTTCTTTCTTGACATTGCTTTTACGAAAAATGATTTAATATTCACTATTACACTACTATGAAACAATGTTATCCTTGGTATCATAATATATATGTGGTAGTAAAACACGTTAGATAATAAGTATGCGATTGTGTTCGTGTGATTTATAAGGTTGTGTTATGTAGTAGTGGAATATTCAGGGGATATAGGTCTCTATGACGTCATCATTAAGTTGATTTACGACATAAGTAGTATGGAATACAATTACGTCAACAATATGATCTCATAGACCATGTGATAGTTTAAATTAAGTAATCGAGAATGAGTAATTCCTTTACTGGACAAATCGCTGGAAACGCAAATCAATTTCTGTTTTCTCTAGCTTATTTAACTGAATGGAAATTCTTATTAATTATTAATTTATTAACATTTTTATATTTAAATTCTCTTTCCTTACCTTAATTGTTTAAGTTTCAGCAACGGTAACAACTTATTTTTAATTTTGATTTACATTTCTCATGGACAAAACTTAAGCCAATTGTTTTCAATTCTGATTAAATATGTCTGTTGTTTCTTTATTAATTTTTTATTTCAATCTCAAACACTTTTACTTGATCTTAATCATAAAATTCAACAAAAAGATTTTACAGGCAAAATTTTTATATAAAGAATTATTTTTTAGAAATACAATTTGTTTATCCATCCTGGATAAATGTATATAATGTCCTTTCTTTATTTGCAACATTTCTTTTGATGGGTGTTCGTTCAAATTACATTTAAAGGAGAATTTATGAGAAAGTTATAAATATTTTCAACTTTCAAAAATTCCACCTTCTTTCATGTTAAATATTTTTCAAGGTCTATCAGAAAACATATAAAATAAACTTAAACTGAGAAACAATTTTTTTTTGATATAAACCTAACTTAAAAATGCAATTCTGTAATGAAAAGGGATGCCCATTTTATGTTATCCATTTTATTTAAATGTGTGAAACGCAATAAAAAGCTTTATTTAATTAGAAAATGTAAGCAGAAAAATGGTAAAAACTCTAGTGTGTAAGATTTTTAGGTATGTGTATTTACGTTTATATATTAAACATTTGTAGATTTAATAATATAAATTTCTACATTTATCACTTAAAAATTTAGTATGATTTACAATTATATACATTTAACATCTGTACATTTAACACTATTAATTTACACATTTAACATTTATAAATTTAGTATAAAACATTTATACATAACACTAATGTCACATAATATACATGATTCAGTTACTAATTAAAATAAAACTACGAACACATACATATTACTTCGAAAAGGGTTATAAACTTTAAATTAAAGTACTATTAATGTTATTAATTATTTATTCGTTGGTGCATGTTGATAATAAACATATTTGCATTCGGCGAGTAGAAAACAAATTTGCTGTCTCAATTAAAAAGTTCTTGACACCCACTAAGCTTAAATCTATTGAAGACTTTCGTTTGATAATGACGTTTTGAGTAGGTGAACTGCTTTGAAAAATTTATTGTGGTATCGACTTTTTTTTGGTCTTACTAGTTCCTTGAATGATAATTGGAAAACCAGCTGAACAAATTTCTAGATATCGTTGGAATTTTGGACACGCTTTAGGTTTGAATCCATGTTTAAAAATAATTTTTAGGACTTGTATTAAGTTTAAGATCTCAGAAATTAAGCTAGCAATTAACAGATGACTGAGGTCCAAGAGTATTATGGTCACATCTATCACTACATGAATCAAATAAGGCTCTTTTAGGGTTTTATCAATCAAAGATTTATATATGTCTACAGTTTGCATATTCTCAAAATCTTCTTTACTAAAATTTCAAATACCATCATCACAACAATTTAAAAATACTCTTTTCAAAAATAGAAGATAATAAAATTTCGAGTAATGTATATGATAAAAGAGAAATTTTCTCTTTGAAGATTCATAAAGTTCCATTATTTGGGAATTCCTTGAGTCTGAATATTTTTAGGAATATAATCAAATGTTGCCAGTGATTGAAATACAGGATATTTACATCATACTTGTATAAGTTTTAAAAAAATGTCTGCAAGTAGCTTTTCCTTTGAATTTTATGAAGAGTAATTTGAAACATAATAATTATAGCTCTTAGTTTTTTTTCTGTTTTTAAATTCTGTTTTTATTTTTATTTCCTTATTGAATAATTTATTTTTTTTAAAAAAACTTTTATAATTTTATTTTGCATTAGTACTCTTTTTTCTCTCTCTTATAGACAGAATTGTCACACATAAGTTTCTAGTTAAGATTGAAACCGACCACTTAAGTTTTCTGTAAGAGAGAGTTTTGTGTAAATGTTTCTGCAATGCATGACGTCTCATGCAAGTTTTTAAATACTTTTTAACTTTTCATTTATTTTTTAGATTGTTCCTTCTCTATTATCATTACTTATATAGTATATAGATTTTATCTACAGACAAATTTTTGTGTTTTTTGTATCTTGATTTTTTGAATTTATGGAAATTCCATTTTAGTTTATAACATTTTCTGTAGGGATTGTTTGGTACCTCTAAAACATTAGTTAACCTGCAAATCTATTAAAAATCATACTCAGAATTTAAAATGTTATATTTATGATTTTTTTTCTTGGTATTCTTTGTTTTGTACTTTTTCATGAGTTTATATTTATGTTCTTGACATAATTTATTGGTTAGTATTTTTTTAGGTATATTGATCTCTTGCTTAAATGTTTTGATGCGGAATTTTAACTTTTTTTCCCCTAGGTTTTTATAATTAAATTATTAGTTATTTCAAAAACTTTTTCTATAATGTAAAATTTTTTTTATGTTTTTCTTGTAATTTTTAATATTTTTCATACAATTTAATATTTAATTCTTGACTAATTTTAGTTAATTATTTTGAATAATTTCGTTTTGCTTTTTTTTTCTATGTGTGTTCAAAATATGTAAATTAACGTCAATAATTTTTTTGAACATTTTCTTTTACGCATTTTTTCATTCTGACTATCTAAATTGAAACATTTTATTTGAGAATTGTATTAATTGAAATTTCCTTCTTTTTCACCATACGCACCTATAACAATTAAAAATTTATGAATTTATGAGCATTTTGTTGCCTATTTTCACATCGACATTTATATTGTAAAAATAAAATAGAAACTGAACTTACTTTATAGTATGATACAAAAGCGCACCTGTGACTGCATTCAATTTCAGTTTGCTACAAAAAAGAATGCAAAAAATGAACATTTTAGCTCTTTTGTAGAACAAAAAAAACTGTTTGCGACTATTATTTGAATCATTCATGAGTCTTGTTTCAATATTTAAATATAATATTTGTTGAATCTGAATTGTTTTGACTTTTTATATTGTTTCTAAAAATACTTATTGTTTATTTACAAAATATTGCTAGAGTAAATCATATTATAAATTCTTACTTTATTACCTTTGTACATTAATTTAGGTAGTGAAATATCGTATTATTTTTGTTGAATGATATATCTAATTGAAAATTAATATTCCATTTGTTTTGGTTATGTTAATAATAGTCAGAACGTTTTTTAGTTTAAGCTTTAGAAAACCAAAAGTATTGAATATCATACTTAAAATAATTTGTTTCTAAAAAAATAATTTGACACATGAAATAACGATTATTTAAACTATAAACTTGTGTGTGAAGCAGAGTTTCTCCTTATATTCTTCATGAAATTCTTTTGACATTTTTACTTGCAGCTATGATAATTATTTCTAAACCTTTTATTTTTGCTCTTTTATTTAGACATGGGTTGCATAATAATAACATCAATGAACATCCACATTTATCTACTGCACATGATTTTTTTATGGAGTTTCTGATTCTTTCTGATAAAATTGCCGAATTGAACAAATATAACATACATGAATATATATTTTACTTGTGTGTTATTTCATCATAGCATATTCACAATGAGAATAATTCACTGTATTCAGGAAATTTAATTTATTATACTTTTTGAGATTTAAAATATCTCATTAAATAATTTAGCCATCAAAAATGAGGATTATTACAATGCATTTTAATATGTTTTAATGTTACATATCATAACTGAAACTCTAATTATCCGTATAATAATTTCTATAAGGCCTTCTTAATAAAAACATATACATAAATCTTAAGATTAACAATTTCTAATCTAATTACAAATAAATTCTTTATGATACTACTTTTTGATCCGACATGTGGATGATTAAATTATTGTAGACAATTAATGAATAACTGGAGGTACAGTTGCCCCACAATCATGTCACAACTTAGTATCTAGGTGATGAAAAAATTTAAATTATAGTTCTAGGGTGCTACTACCAAACGATTGTAATGAAGTAAACCCACCCTAATTGTAGCAATAAATTGCATAAGGATCCGTGCATAATAGGAGCATATAACATAGAGAAAAAGAGTGAAATTTATATAAAGGAAACAGGGTGGCCAAATGAAAGGATCACTCATTATTTAGGAGGAAGCGATACCCCTTTGCGATAATTTTTCCGGGTGTGTTAGGACATATCTTAAGACGTCTGTGGTAAACTTAATAAACAAGTAACAGAATGACTTTTACAACATCTGATTCATTATTATGAGCTATCTGGTCGATAATAGGGACTTCAGTGACTGCAAGGATGATTGATAGGCGCCCCAAAGAACGATTCTGAACTCACAACCCGATTATTACTCTAACTTCCCATCATATGCGTACACAATTAAGCACATTCGCAATAGACTCGCAATAGTCGGATAGCCAATAGTCTCGCAATAGTTCGCAATAGTCGGAATGTTACTGAATTGAGATGAATTATTATTACCAATCTATCCCACCTGTAACTGAGACCATTGATCACCGAATACAAGTTTAAATCATCCCGATGCGGCGGTGAGATATCAATCTGACTATTTTTACCATACAACTTGAATCGAAGATTATGATCTGGAGAGCCATTTCATTTGATATATAGATTATTTGGCCGTAATGTAATTAAATTTCCTCAAAAGCACATTGTACGGTAGTTCGTCAATGATATTGTTCGACTCATTGTGTTGCCTTTCCTTTCACAGATTTCTAGGCTAACTTTTCAAGAAGATGATCACCTGATTTACATGTCAAATGCAACTAGTTTTATGTTCGTAACTTCCTTAAAATCCGTTTGAAGACTAATGAACATGTGACTCCAATTGCTTTAAATATCACTGATCTAATATAAGAATTTGAGAGAGTTTGGCTGTCGGATATTCTTGATAATCAAAACAAAATGACAGAATGATAGTGAAAGAGATTCTCACAAAACCTGATTCATTACTGCCGATGAATCGACATGCATTGAGGATACTAGTGAACCGCAAGGTTCATTGCTAGGTGACTTAGAGAGTGGAGGCACAACAAACTCTACGCCGATTACCTCTCATATTTATGAAATTGACGAATGATTTTTCCCTTGAGTAAGGTTTATTTGACGATAATTGCACTGTATGGAGAGGAATTGCAATCAGAAAAGCGTTTTGCTAGAAATTGAGCTTTATTACTAACGAAGACGCATTTGGAGACAACAAAACCAAGCGTATCAAAGTTTACGGTCTAGGTCAACTAATCATTTTTACTATTTTTAATTACGATGGTTAAATTAGGGTATGCTTCGAAATTTATGGTCTTGGTTTCCATTTAATTTGATACACGGATTCTTATAGATGTAATTTATGATAACATGGAGGTATTTCGATGATATTTTACCCACAGTTGTGTTATTTTTTCCTTCCATGCAATTCGTACTTACATTGAATAGGATAATAACTTACCTCCAACATCAGACTTTTCTTCTGATGATTGATTTTATTTTTGTCGATCCCTTTCTTGACCAGTTGTATAGCTATATTTATTGTCAAAGATACTTTTGGTATATAATGAACAAACTCCATGACAAAATTTTACTTGCAAATTGGAGTGAATTTGGGAAAAAAAAAATTCTAGGTGATGACATTCATCAAATTTAAAAATGACTGACAAGTCGAATACAAATTTGCAAAAGAAGTAAAGGTTACATATTCCATTTTGATTGGTTTGTGTTATATAACTTTTTCTGTTTAATAAAACATGTTCAGAACGGGATATTTTTCCTGCAGATACTACGTGACTTCTGCAGGAGGACTCTCTCTTAATCTTTACTCTTAATCAGAACATTTTTGCTCACGTATGTACTTGTTTTTGTTCATTTTGTAGTGTGATGTTTAACTTGATGTAGCATTTGAACTGATGTTATTAATATATATTACTTCATTTACAAGGGAGAGAAGTCTCTTTTCTGTGTGGCTAATTAATTTAATAGAAAAAAAATTGTTGCAGCTAAAGTAAAATGTTTAAAGTACCAGCTCCCAGGAGCGACAGAAAATGTACGTCAATTTTTTGGATATTCTTAATAAATAATTATATCCAATTCTGAATTAAAATGAGAAATTTGTTTCTTGAAAATTCGAATCCCCCTTAATTTACACTCGTTTAAATTAAAAATGCTCTTAGTTATTTATCTATTTTCTGTTACATAATTTATACATATCTGCTGAATATAATACCAATGTAGAATCTAAGCATTCTTTTAGTTTTTCTCAAAGAAATAATGACATTAAAGAGTAATTTGACATTAAAAGAAGATATTCCTATTTACAATTAACATTTTCTAAGTTCCAAGATGTTTATCCGTAATCATTTGTAGATAAACATCATAAACATCTGTTGTACCAGTAGCCTTAAGCATTCTAGCATAGCCTGCTAGTTCATTTGTAAATATTGTATTAATGCTTAATCATTTCCAGTTAATTTTTTTATATTTATTAGAATTCTCACACACGAGATAAATAATGAAACGATTCAATTAATGACTTAATTTTCATGAATCATAATTTAATCATCTGAAAATACAATAAGATGTGTGTTATTAATATTTTCAGAAATAATATATATAAATGAAAATTTTAATGAAAATTGATAAGTTCACGTTTTGCTTCATTTAAAAAATTTATTTTCATTTTCTTAATTTTATTTGTGGGTGTTCTTGTTTAAATTTAGAATAATGAAAAATAAAAGTTTATTCTTCGAATGAAAACTTATAATGCATGCATTATTTACTGCAAAAATACTATCAAGAATAAGGCAATTGCGATAATGAGAATGGAAAGAGCTATAAAATTATAACCAGTGGTGGGATACCGCAACTGGTTCACCTCGATTCTCTAGAGTCAATTATTAAAAATAGCAGTTGTAATCATGGCTCTTTCTAAGGTAATGAAAGTGTTTACTCTTAAAACGTTCATTAGAGCAGCTATCCAATTATTAAACAATTTATGTCTCGTCATTAATTCTAACAGTATTTATATCTGCTTTCACTTAGAGCGATGGAATATTTAACTTAGACTGATTAGATTATTTGCTACTGAGACCTGAATAGATTGTGAGATAGTTTTACAAACATTTTTTTTCTAAGTTTAAATCATGTTTTAAATATGCAGGCCATATAGAGTAGCAAATAAATATAGTAGAAATAATTTTACAATATTTTATAAAATATTATTCTAATAAATCCCAAGATATCATTTTTAGAAATTATCAATTGTAACCAATTTTTTCAAATGTAATGAAGTTGCAGTGTTCGACACATGTACAATTATCACATTATGTAGACATTTGGACATTTATCACATTATGTAGAAATTGTGGTTCACTGAACTTTATAAATCTCATTTAGAATAAGATACATAAAGTAATTTTATTATGAAATATATATATTCAGAAATTTATCAATGCTATGATTAAGTTTAAAGTATATTGTTTCACATAAAATTACTTACTTAAGGAAAAAAAATGATCATTAAATGCAATTCTAACTAACTCAGAGTGAATTGGTTATACAATACCGATATATATATACATGTTAACGCATCTATTGGTAAAAACATAAAATAAAAAAAAATAGCATAAAACCTTTCTATTCAGTATTTGAAAATATATATTCATCAGTTTCCTTCTCTAACTCAGTGGGAGACCTCTTTGAAAAAGAATGCAGATAATTTCCCATGCTTTTGAAGCTTATTCTCAAGTTCAAGAAAAATGAATATAAAAAAAAGGAACCATTATTTCGATACCAAACAAGAAAATATTTGAAAGGTGAGAATTATTGGGAATTCATATCTTGAAACTTGTATCCATGCTATATTATTTTCTTACTCAATAAGAAAAAAAGCAAGAAAAACAAGAACGACAAAAGAACATATATTAGAGTTATGTTTACTACAATCTAAAATGTTTGTTATCAATCAAAACACACTTCCACAAAATATCCTTTGAAAGTTGTTTCGAACATTTTGGTTTTTTTTGAAGGTTTGGTGTTGAGAATAATGAACAAAGGATATTGAATAGATATATTTACTGAAAAAATAGTGATACGAAATATGAATAGATTTAATCAAGAAAAATAAATAAAGGGCTTGAGAAGAAAGAAATTCTTTCAAAGTTTGTGAGGAAAAAGGAAGGCTTAACTTTGTTCCATTTTATATAAAATCGCTGCTATCATGTAGAATATTTTTAGTGATAAGAAAAGATTTTGTCGGGCACATTGTTAATCCGGTTTTCTCCTTTAAGTTAATGCAGAAGTTTCATATCAGAAATACGAGTACATATTGTTTTTTAAAATTTATACAAGAATGCCATATCTCACTAAAATTGTGCATTTTATGAAAATTTGTTATTTGTTTCATTTACTAAAATTAATACTTTTATGTTGTATTTTTTATCGGTTTTGGATAAATAAAATTCCTTTCTCGAATTATTTTTGAAGTATAAAATAATGATTCTCACGATAAGAAATTTGTAAGATGCTTGTG
The DNA here is from genome assembly GCA_019974015.1 of Nephila pilipes. Lineage (NCBI taxonomy): Eukaryota > Metazoa > Arthropoda > Arachnida > Araneae > Nephilidae > Nephila > Nephila pilipes. The sequence goes on along the minus strand of BMAW01100115.1, from coordinate 134,422 downwards.
ATTAATACAGCTTTCTCAGATGTTTTCCGCATTGGTGGAGACACATTTTATAAGATATTTTCATATTACAAGATACTAAATTATTTATTTAGATTTCCTCCTAATGCTTCAAAATTATAGTTAGTGCGAAATTTAAAAAGGAGGTATTGAACAGTTTATATTTACAAAGTAACAAAAAGTAGTAATTTTTGCAGAAGACATAAAGCGCACGAATATAAATATACCAAACAGTGTTTTGAATTTACAATCAACTTCAGACAGGAAACGCGACACAAGTTCTATAAATCAAATCAAATAAAATTTATTTCAAAATTTAATTATTGTTTTTGTTAATGACCTAGAATTATACCTGTCTCAAAAACGGTTGTCATAAAATGTAGAAGTGCTTGCAGAGGACAGCAAAATCTTCTAGACTTAGAATCATGTATTGATTTACTTGCTGAACTTTGGACTTATACCAATTTATACGGAAATTAATATAAATCCAAAGTTCATATATATTCTTTGTTCTTGGATCACTATTTTTTTTATTTAGTTGCTTATTTAACAGTTGTGAAGGCACTTGAGCAGCACGAAATTGATTTTTTTAATTTTGAAAGAACATGACTTTCGCAATTAGGAATTTTAATTTTGCATTAACATGACATTCACGATTATGAATGATATATGAGGCTTTCAATGCACTACTCTAATTTTTCTAGCATACTTTTTCTTTAGATTAACAGATTTTAAATCGTTTTCTATATGTAAATTTTGAAAGTTCGACAAATTAATTGGCATGGAATATTCCCTTTACAATTTTGGTAGTTGTTGACAACTGGCAAGGACACAGCAGATGCTGTTCTGTCGACTCTTATAACAAAAACCGGACTTCTTTCTTCATTTCTGTGCATTATGGTAGACCAAATTCTATTCATTGATTGAGATGTATATTTTGAAGAATCTTCGGGCATATTACACAATAATTATTGTTTATTACGGGTTAAGATATTCGAGTATTAACAAAGAGCTGTGCTCTATTTTCGAAAGCTAAAGCGGTGCGTTTTACATGGTGAACACAGAGCGAAACGTATCACATGGCAAGTAACAAAGCGCAAAGAGGAATATGTTGAAGAATTGATGGGAGCATGTAAATTTTTAAAACTTTTATTCTCCAAATCAGATTAAGTTTAAGAGCCTGACTTTTGTATTTACCTTCCCCAGAATTGCTTTAGAATAATAAAATTTAACGTTATTGTTATTTTCTATAAGATAATTAAGAATAAAATTATTTAAGTCTGATAGAATTTCAACAAAACATCAAGAAGAAGCTATCATTTGCTTAGAAATAAGTAAAATAGCACGCCATTGGCATTACTAAGCTTAGGAGGAAGGTTTATTTTTAGAATATCTACCAATAGGGAAGCAGCTTATCAGAGTGGTAAAAGAAGTGATGGCAATCTCGTTGATACCTAAGCGAATTCCTAATAAATTACTCAGTCAATTCCGAAGAGACTCTCTTAAAAACTGTCCACATTCATGGATGCTTTATTTTTGTGATGTTGGCGTGTTTAGTACTTTACCAAGTACGCTATTGCTGAAAGTAGGCGGAATTTAAAACATTAATAGTTTAGAAGAATATTTTGAGGTATTTTAATCTTAAAATCACAAATGAGAGCGAAAGGGGAAGAGAAAAACAGTTAACGGTTAAGGACAGTTTTTTATACCGGAGAAAAAGATAACCCATGATTTTGTTAATTTAGTGAAAAAGGGCTCACAGCACTATCATATACGCATGATTCTACGAAACGGAGATTTTATAGCTAGAGTTAAAGAAAGTTGTAATTTAAAATTCGTGAATGATTGTTTGGGATAATTTAGTTGGGCTTTAAAAGGAGAAAATATGATAAAATGAGAAAGAAAGCTAAAAAAAAAAAAAAATGTGATTATGTGGGTTCATCTCGCTCGCTTACAGGCACGCTCACACACATTAAAAATCATTATACTGTTATACCCTCCGAGATAAATACTCTGTGCTAAATGTGGAAATTGGACTCAAAATCAAATAAGATTGGTGAAATGTTTTGCTGGGAAGAGTTTTAGAATCAGTATGATAAAATCAGGATTAAAATTAATTGTTGAAATTGAATTTAATTTAGCAATAAAAAATAATCGTGTTTGTCCGAACAATGAAACAAAGAAAGTGCTACAAGAACTTCGACTGATTTCGTAGAAAGTCCTTTCAAGTTGACAATCAATCAATAAAGGATAATAATCTGCACTTGACTATTTTTTTTGTTTTCTAGAAGTAAGAATTCGTTTTCGTTGGAGCATCATCCTTAATATTGAGATTTAATTTCATCCTTAATTTGAGATTTCATTTTATCCTTAATATTAAGATTTCAGAGATAAGTAAAAACTTCTGTCTAGAAAGAAATAACAAGGTATACAGAACATATCAATATTTCGTTGATAACTATATATTTTAAATAATGGATGCTCATTCTAAAGTAAACATTGACAACAGCTAATTTTTTTTCGTAATTTTACAATTTTTTTCTCCCCTTAAGAAATAAATTCTTAAATAAGTATTCATCTATTTTGCTACATTAAATATATATAATATAAATATATTTTGTACAAATCTCTACAATTACAAAATAGATAATGCAATACATTCTTTTCGAAAGATATCATATTTAAGAAACAAGGTGTAACTAATCAAGGGACATGAATTTATCTAAATATTACGTTACGTAACGTTACAATAATATTGTTGAAGAAATAGTTCTTTTCAACTCATCCACAGTGGGAAATAAACTTATTTCTTCACACCGATAAATCAAATTACATTTCCCTGAACAAGAGGTTTCAGATAAGTGAATAATCGTAGCAAATAATTTTATAAAAAATGAAACAAAATTTTAGAATAAAATGATATCTTAGCACAAAAATGAAATACGTTATGTAACGTAAGGTTAGGTAGTACAATAATTTTTACATACTACATACTATAGTAATACTTATTATAAGGGGAAATCAAAAGAAAATATTTATTGACAAATGTAACGTATTAACCATTCTACCCAGTTGAAAAAAACTACGTTTTGCTCGGCTACTAGACTAGTTCAAATCATATGTATTCCAGGTCATAGAAAATATTTTTTTAAATAGCTTTATTTCATTTATTTTTTGTCTTAATTAATAAAGGCTTACTTTTTATATCTCTTATAACTCCATTCACTTTTATCCTTGGTTACTACACCCCTCCCCCGCCCCCATCTCTTGTTTTATAAGCGATGCTGGATATTTAAAAGTATTAAGTATAAAGTTCTAAGTATTTGGTACGTAATATAAAATTTTTAATGATTTATTATGTCCATTATTCTTGATGCAATTTTTCGAATAACAAGATTTACAGTACACAGTTACATATTTTGGGCAAAGAATAACTAAACCTAAGATACACCTTTTGAGTTTGTCGATCTGTCTTTGGATCGCATTCTTTCCACCATCCTCTTTTAGATGTAATGATATTCCCTGGATTTTCCCCAACTAGCAATTAGTAATACCTTCTTTATTTTTACTGGGATTTCTTTTAATCCAAACCTTTTTGTGAGGTTAAATAATGTTTTCTAAGAGTTCCTTCAGAAAAAGGTATGTTTTGCTTAACTTGTCTTGATTGCAAGAAGGAATTACATGAATAAAAACGACAAACGCATTCATTGCAGCCATATTAATTACATTGTAGAATAACCACACACGATATTTCCTCCTTTCCTCTTAGCACGCAAAAGTGACAGCTAATTTTTTAGTAGTATGTGCTCTACGCTTGGTTTCAACGCAACATAAAATTATATCTGTTTTTTTCTTTCTCATATGAAACTTTAATCTTGTTGATGCACAGTCGAAAGGTTTATCAATTTATTCTTTTTGGGCATATATGATTCAAAAGCCATATCTAATTAGAAATCAAATAATGGGGAAATTATTTCACTATAACGTGGAATCTAAGAAGCATTATTTGAAACACCGATCATTAAAAAATATTCACTTTATTTATATGTGTTTTTGTGCATATTAATAATCTGAGCAGATTAGACCCATTCAGATAAAATATTTTTGTTAAGGGGAAAAAACGATTCTACAACTTTGAAAAAGTTATAAGCTGAAGACATTTATCTATTTAAGAAATACCTAAAACCGAGATGTCTCAATTAAATCCTATAAGGGCTATGATGAATTAAATTATAGAAACGGATCGATTAAACTCATTCAAAGTAGGAAGGTTAATAAGAATTAAGGGTTTAAATTATTTAAATTTTTCATAGTGTATCTACTCACACTGAATTCCTAGATCTTTATTTAATTTAAAAGTATGTTTTTGAGATTATATTCGTAAGTTAAAAACGTTATACTTTTACATTATTAAAATTCTTTGACTAGACTTAATTAAAGATAATTAACTATATTTTATAAGCTCTGCTCCTTACGAAAACCTTGAGTGACCTTGAATTATAGGATTCTTTAATATTTGAGACCAAAGTCTCATAAAATATTTTATAATAATCTTTTTATTTATTAATAATAAACTTAACAGTATAAACTCTCTGTAAATTTCTTTAAGACTTTTTTTTTATTGTTTATATAATTTCTATGAGTTGAAATTCATGTTTTAATACCTATGTCACATTCAATACAAATGTAAAAATTGACAATTGTAGAAATAAAATAAAGTATATGATATTTGTTAAATAAAAAGGATTATTGTTTTAATTAATTTCTTACAGTTTTGTTTCCACCTTACTTTGAAATGGACTCAATATCATTTTGGAAATCAATATTATGTTCCAAAATCATAAATTTGCCCTATCTAAAAATTAATGTATAGTGAACAATAAAAAAGGAGCACTGAACTTAAAATAAGAGGAATGATATTCTATTTAATTTAAGCTTAATTTAACAAAGAATTAACTAGATATAACTAAAGTAATCTCTTAAAATAAAGATTGATTCAGAACAACATTTAATTATTCATATAAATGATTGTATTTATTATTGTTCGGGTATGATTAATATGTTTGCTTTGATTGTTTTTAATATTGTCTGCACATACACATGTATAAGGAATAATTTATGTAACTGAACAATAATTATGATCATAATAAGTATTTTCTAAAACGAAATAAGAGCACACAACATACATCTATGCATGTAACATTATTCCTATCGACTTTTGTAAAGTAACATAATATCAAA